>CAWUFW010017508.1:0-258514 GCA_963921515.1 Calotriton arnoldi | reverse complement strand
AAAGTCTTGGGGTGATACGTCAAGCGGGGGCCGAGAAAAAAGGGGGTCCCAAAACGCATTTTCCCCATTCATTTTTCCATAGGAACCTTTAGTCGCAGCTACAGCCCGAACTGCTGAACGGAATTACACCAAATTTGGCAAAGAGGTAGCCCTTGGTTCAGTGTCATGCCTTTTGCTTAAATGGTGTAAATCCGTTCAGTAGTTCCTGAGAAAATCAAAAGTAAAGTCACATATATATCTGGGCGGAGCCTAACCACACATGTCATCGTGAGATCTGATTGGCTGTCAGCACTTCATCCTGGAATTGCTGGCAGCCATCTTGGGACCAATATAAATGATAGTACCTCATTGAAATGCATTGTAGTGAATAGAAGATTTTGAGGGTCACCAAAAGGAGAACTATAAAGGGTGATAACAGGCTTTAGTTACATTAGAATTTATTTGTTGATGGTACCATACTAATTTTAGGAATTGTGGTGTATTCTAAGGTGATTTTACCATGTGAAAAACCTTCTGCTGGGATATCATGAATCATGTTTGAGAGAACACTATTTTCTCATGCTTGTCCCATGGAGGTTTGGAAGGTGCTCCAGAAGCTAAAATGAGAGCATATTTTCTGTAAATTCACTTTATCTTTCTCACTCATGTGAGAATGAAGTCTGACATTCTCAGTAAAACATGTACATCCAACAAGGGCAGAGACTGTCAGTTGATTCCTTTGTGTTCTACTGCAGCTTCCCAGAGTGTTCTAAAGAACAACTAGAGTGCTAACAGCCTTACTTATGACAAAAGTATGGCACACCTGAAGCCATCTTGATTGGAATAAACTGGTAACACTTAAACAATTTAATTTAAAAAGGAACAAAATGATGGGGTTCATTTTGTCATAGAAATTATGGTTAGTGCTGTAGAAAGAAAAATTAGGACATGTTTCAAGTGTGATCTCAAATATCTTCCTGTTATATTTCAACAGGAGCAGCCTGCCAGTTGATGCCTTTGTGTTCTACTGCAACTTCCCAGAGTGTTCTAAAGAACAACTAGAGTGCTAACAGCCTTACTTATGACAAAAGTATGGCACACCTGAAGCCATCTTGATTGGAATAAACTGGTAACACTTAAAACATTTAATTTAAAAAGGAACAAAATGATGGGGTTCATTTTGTCATAGAAATTATGGTTAGTGCTGTAGAAAGAAAAATTAGGACATATTTCAAGTGTGATCTCAAATATCTTCCTGTTATATTTCAACAGGAGCAGCCTGCCAGTTGATGCCTTTGTGTTCTACTGAAGCTTCCCAGAGTGTTCTAAAGAACAACTAGACCGCTAACAGCCTTACTTATGACAAAAGTATGGCACACCTGAAGCCATCTTGATTGGAATAAACCGGTAACACTTAAAACATTTAATTTAAAAAGGAACAAAATGAGGGGTTCTTTTTGAAATAAAAATTATGGTTAGTGCTGCAGAAAGAAAAATTAGGGCATGTTTTAAGTGAGATCTCAAATCCTCTTCTATTTCATTAGAAAATTCTGACATGCAGACTGAAACAATCACTTTCAATACCAGCAGCAGACTACCAGTTAACTTCCTGGTGAGCAGTAGCTTTACTCCAGTGATCTAATGAGCAACTAGAGTGCTAACATTCTGAATTTATGGCAGATGTGAGACACATCTGAATGCCTTCTTGATGGAATCAAAGTAAAAACTGAAAGCATTTCCTACTAAGGAGACTGCAGTAAATGAAGAAATTAGGAAACTTCATAACAAAGAAGTCTTCCAAGATGGCCACCAGTGAAAAAAGAGCCCAAATGTAGCACAAATATTACCCAGATGTAGCCCACATATAGCCCAATGACAAAAGTGTGCAAAACACTTTTTATTTTTTGTTTTTTTGCAGTTTTATGTAGTGCAGACTGATCAGGTATTGGAGCATTGCATCTTAAAACATGACCCCCTACACTACAAAAACACCACTGCACTACCTTAAACCCTAAAACACTACCCCCAGCACGACCCCCTACACTACAGAAGCACCACTGCACTATCCTAAACCCTAAAACACTACCCCCAGCACGACCCCCTACACTACCCAAACACCACTGCACTACCCTAAAACATGACCCCCTACACTACACAAACACCACTGCACTACCCTAAACCCTAAAACACTACCCCCAGCACGACCCCCTACACTACACAAGCACCACTGCACTACCCTAAACCCTAAAACACTACCCCCAGCACGAACCCCTACACTACACAAACACCACTGCACTACCCTAAACCCTAAAACACTACCCCCAGCACGACCCCCTACACTACCCAAACACCACTGCACTAACCTAAATCCTAAAACACTACCCCCAGCACGACCCCCTACACTACCCAAACACCACTGCACTACCCTAAAACATGACCCCCTACACTACAGAAACACCACTGCACTTTTCCTAAACCCTAAAACACTACCCCCAGCACGACCCCCTACACTACACAAGCACCACTGCACTACCCTAAACCCTAAAACACTACCCCCAGCACGACCCCCTACACTGCCCGAACACCACTGCACTGCCCTAAACCCTGAAACACCAGCCCCTGCATGACCCCCTACACTACCCGAACACCACTGCACTGCCCTAAACCCTGAAACACCACCCCTAGCACGACCCCCTACACTGCCCGAACACCACTGCACTGCCCTAAACCCTGAAACACCACCCCTTCACGACCCCCTACACTGCCCGAACACCACTGCACTGCCCTAAACCCTGAAACACCACCCCCAGCATGACCCCCTACACTGCCCGAACACCACTGCACTGCCCTAAACCCTGAAACACTACCCCCAGCAAGACCCCCTACACTGCCCGAACACCACTGCACTGCCCTAAACCCTGAAACATCACCCCCAGCAAGACCCCCTACACTGCCCGAACACCACTGACCTAAACCCTGAAACACCACCCCCAGCACGACCCCCTACACTGCCCGAACACCACTGCACTCCCCTAAACCCTGAAATACTACCCCCAGCATGACCCCCTACACTGCCCGAACACCACTGCTCTGCCCAAAACCCTGAAACATCAGCCCCAGCACGACCCCCTACACTGCCCGAACACCACTGCACTGCCCTAAACCTTGAAACACCAGCCCCTGCACGACCCCCTACACTGCCCGAACACCACTGCACTACCCTAAACCCTGAAACATCACCCCCAGCACGACCCCCTACACTGCCCGAGCACCACTGCACTGCCCTAAACCCTGAAACACCAGCCCCAGCACGACCCCCTACACTGCCCGAATACCACTGCACTGCCCTAAACCCTGAAACACCAGCCCCAGCACGACCGCCTACACTGCCCGAACACCACTGCACTGCCCTAAACCCTGAAACACCAGCCCCAGCACGACCCCCTACACTGCCCGAACACCACTGCACTGCCCTAAACCGTGAAACACCAGCCTCAGCACGACCCCCTACACTGCCTGAACACCACTGCACTGCCCTGAACCCTGAAACACCAGCCCCAGCACAACACCCTACACTGCCCAAACACCACTGCACTGCCCTAAACCCTGAAACACCACCCCGTGCATGACCCCCTACACTGCCCAAACACCACTGCACTGCCCTAAACCCTGAAACACCACCCCCAGCCCGACCCCCTACACTGCCCGAACACCACTGCACTGCCCTAAACCCTGAAACACCACCCCCTGCACAACCCCCTACACTGCTCGAACACTACTGCACTGCCCTAAACCCAGAAACACCATCCCCAGCACGACCCCCTATACTGCACGAACACCACTGCACTGCCCTAAACCCTGAAACACTACCCCCAGCAAGACCCCCTACACTGCCCGAACACCACTGCACTGCCCTAAACCCTGAAACATCACCCCCAGCAAGACCCCTACACTGCCCTAAACCCTGAAACACCACACCCAGCAAGACCCCCTACACTGCCCGAACACCACTGCACTGCCCTAAACCCTGAAACACCAGCCCCAGCACGACCCCCTACACTGCCCGAACACCACTGCACTGCCCTAAACCCTGAAACACCCCCCTGCACGACCCCCTACACTGCCCGCACACCACTGTACTGCCCTAAACCCTGAAACACCACCCCCTGCACGACCCCCTACACTGCCCGAACACTACTGCACTGCCCTAAACCCTGAAACACCAGCCCCAGCACGACCCCCTACACTGCACGAACACCACTGCACCGCCCTAAACCCTGAAACACTACCCCCAGCAAGACCCCCTACACTGCCCGAACACCACTGCACTGCCCTAAACCCTGAAACATCACCCCCAGCAAGACCCCCTACACTGCCTGAACACCACTGCCCTAAACCCTGAAACACCACCCCCAGCAAGACCCCCTACACTGCCCGAACACCACTGCACTGCCCTAAACCCTGAAACACCACCCCCAGCAAGACCCCTACACTGCCCGAACACCACTGCACTGCCCTAAACCCTGAAACACCACCCCCAGCACGACCCCCTACACTGCCCGAACACCACTGCTCTGCCCAAAACCCTGAAACACCAGCCCCAGCACGACCCCCTACACTGCCCGAACACCACTGCTCTGCCCAAAACCCTGAAACACCAGCCCCAGCACGACCCCCTACACTGCCCGAACACCACTGCACTGCCCTAAACCCTGAAACACCAGCCCCAGCACGACCCCCTACACTGCCCGAACACCACTGCACTGCCCTAAACCCTGAAACACCACCCCAGCACGACCCCCTACACTGCCCGAACACCACTGCACTGCCCTAAATCCTGAAACACCAGCCCCAGCACAACCCCGTACACTGCCCGCACACCACTGCACTGCCCTAAACCCTGAAACACCAGCCCCAGCACAACCCCGTACACTGCCCGAACACCACTGCACTGCCCTAAACCCTGAAACACAGCCCCAGCACGACCGCCTACACTGCCCGAAAACTACTGCACTGCCCTAAACCCTGAAACACCACCCCCAGCAAGACTACCTACACTGGCCGAACACCACTGCACTGCCTAAACCCTGAAACACCACCCCCTGCACGACCCCCTACACGGCCCAAACACTACTTCACTGCCCGAAACCCTGAAACACCAGCCCCAGCACCACCCCCTACAATGCCCGAACACCACTGTACTGCCCTAAACCCTAAAACACCACCCCCTGCACCGCCCCCTACACTGCCCGAACACCACTGCACTGCCCTAAACCCTGAAACACCACCCCTGCACGACCCCCTACACTGCCCGAACACCACTGCACTGCCCTAAACCCTGAAACACCACCCCTGCACCACCCCCTACACTGCCCGAACACCACTGCACTGCCCTAAACCCTGAAACACCACCCCCTGCACCGCCCCCTACACTGCCCGAACACCACTGCACTGCCCTAAACCCTGAAACACCACCCCCAGCATGACCCCCTTTACTGCTCGAACACCACTGCACTGCCCCAAACCCTGAAACACCACCGCCAGCATGACCCCCTACACTGCCGAACACCACTGCCCTAAACCCTGAAACACCACCCCTGCACGACCCCTACACTGCCCGAACACCACTGCACTGCCCTAAACCCTGAAACACCACCCCCAGCACGACCCCCTACACTGCCCGAACACCACTGCACTGCCCTAAACCCTAAAACACCACCCCCAGCACGACCCCCTACACTGCCCGAACACCACTGCACTGCCCTAAACCCTAGAACACTACCCCCAGCATGACCCCCTACGCTACCCGAACACCACTGCACTACCCTAAACCCTAAAATACTCCCCCCAGCACGACCCCCTACACTACCCGAACACGACTGCACTGCCCTAAACCCTAAAACACTCCCCCAGCACGACCCCCTACACTACCCGAACACCACTGCACTGCCCTAAACCCTAAAACACTCCCCCAGCACGACCCCCTACACTACCCAAACACCACTGCACTGCCCTAAACCCTAAAACACTACCCCCCGCATGACCCCCTACACTACCCAAATACCAATGCACTACCCTAATCCCTAAAACACTACCCCCCGCACAACCCCTACACTACCCAAAGACCACTGCACTACCCTAAACTCTAAAACAATACCCCCGCACGACTCCCTACACTACCCTAAAGACCACTGCACTACCCTAAACCCTAAAACACGACCCCCTACACTACCTACCAAACACCACTGCACTACCCTAAACCCTAAAACACTACCCCCAGCATGACCCCTACACTACCCAAATACCAATGCACTACCCTAATCCCTAAAACACTACCCCCAGCACAACCCCTACACTACCCAAAGACCACTGCACTACCCTAAACTCTAAAACAATACCCCCGCACGACTCCCTACACTACCCAAAGACCACTGCACTACCCTAAACCCTAAAACACGACCTCCTACACTACACAAACACCACTGCACTACCCTAAACCCTAAAACTACCCCCAGCACGAACCCCTACACTACCCAAACACCACTGCACTACCCTAAACCATAAAACACTACCCCCAGCAGTACCCCCTACGCTACCCAAACACCACTGCACTACCCTAAACCCTAAAACACTACCACCAGCAGTACCCCCTACACTACCCAAACACCACTGTACTACCCTAAACCCTAAAACACTCCCCCAGCACGACTCCCTACACTACCCAAACACCACTGCACTACCCTAAACCCTAAATCTACCCCCAGCATGACCCCCTACACTACACAAACACCACTGCACTACCCTAAACCCTAAAACACTACCCCCAGCATGACCCTCTTCACTACCTAAACACAACTGCACAATTTGTTACAGGCATTGCAACGCAGGCCTGTGGTGCTTACTGGAAGTACCTGGTGGGCTAGTTGGGCCCCAGGGACTCTCAGGATTCAAGGTGACCTAATCCCCCAACTTAAAACGCGCCACGGGGCGCGTTTGCACAGTGGTGAAGGGAGGGGGCGGGGCTTCAGGTGACATGTGCGCAAACACGCCCTGTGGTGCGTTTTAAGTTGGGGAGTTAATTCTCTTTGAATCCTGGGGGCCAACTAGCCCACCAGGTACCTTCAGTAAGCACAACAGAGTTGCGTTGCAGAGAGGTGAAAAAGGTGCGTGGCCTCGGAACGCCTCTCTGCAACTCAGCTCTGTGGTCCTAACTGTAGGTACCTGGGGGGCTAGTTGGGCCCCAGGGACCCTCAGGATTCAAGGGGACTTAATCCCGCAACTTAAAACGCGCCACGGGGCGCGTTTGCACACATGTCACCTCAGGCCCCCCTCCCTTCACCACTGTGCAAACGCGCACTGGCTCTGGTTAGTCAGAGTCAGTTACCACCAGTACCCGTCTGAAAAAGTTGTGGGCACAGGATGATTTTGCAACAAGGCCTCTTTCTGCTCCTCTGTTGGTTCTTTCTGCACATCTTTTGCTTCTTTCTGTGCGTTTTTTCTTCTTTCTTCACATGTCCTACCTCTGTTGGCATAGTTAGAAACTAGCATTTAAAAAACCTTTGAAATTCACTTAAAAAATCATAGGTTTCAGGCACGTTATAGTTAGAAATTAGCATTTAAAAAACCTTTGAAATTCACTGAAAAAACCATAGGTTTCAGGCACGTTATAGTTAGAAATTAGCATTTAAAAAACCTTTGAAATTCACTGAAAAAACCATAGGTTTCAGGCACGTTATAGTTAGAAATTAGCATTTAAAAAACCTTTGAAATTCACTGAAAAAACCATAGGTTTTAGGGACAGTTATAGTTAGTTGGACATTGCACTCGTACAAAACCCGTGAAATTCCCCTGTTATAGTTAGTTCAGCTAACTATAACTCGCGCCCGCAATGCACTGCTGATGACGTCACATATTACATCACTCATGACATGGTCAGTGACATCACTGATGACATCACTGATGACATCTCAAATGACATCACTGATGACATCATCCATGTGATAATTTCATGCATCTTCTCACACCCTAATATAACTTTTGATACACCCACTCTAAATTACAGACTGCCATTCTCAAAACCATAGACACTCCAACACCAAAAACTACATACCCACTCACTGATTCTTAGATCTACACACACATCCACTCACTCACCTGTACAGTCACTCATACTTACAGTCACTCAGTACAGGACTATCATATGCACTCATACACCTATATAAACACTCACACACCGCCACTCATCCATAGAGGTACTCACACACCTAGTCAGTCATGCAAAAAATTAATCACACACCCATTACTCACCTATACAGTTATACACACACCAGCTCACTTACTCATACAAATACTAGCACATTCTTACGCTCTTATACAATAACTGATACAAGCACACACGCATCCATACAGCCACTCTCACAATAACACACTCTCACTTATAGCCATTTAAATACTCTAACACACATATATACTGCCTTTTACATATGTAGTTACTCGCACATGTACCACTGAGATATACATTCACTCACTAACACACCCATACACACACTCACCCACCCAAGCAGTCCATCACAGATGCACTCTTGAAATCATGCACCCAGTGAATCACCCACTCACACATCTATGTATAGAGTCACACACACCCCACCCACACAAACACTCAGGCAGCCATACAGATACTCAGAGAACCAATCAATAACCCATATAGACACTCATGTAGCTATTCGCAAATCCATGCATCCACTTACACACCAACAAACAGACGGATACAGACATTCACACAGTTTAGTCACTAACCCATGCATTCAGTAAGATACGTTTAATCACTCACTTGTAGAGTCAGTCACTCACGTACTAAATCATCCATTCAGACACTTATACACCCACTCATTCTTCAATACGCCTTTCCCTATATATATTAAACATATTTAAACTTTACAGAAACACACAGTCACTGGATGATGTCATCAGTGATGTCATCAGTGATGTCATTTGAGATGTCATCAGTGATGTCATCAGTGATGTCACTGACCATGTCATGAGTGATGTAATATGTGACGTCATCAGCAGTGCATTGCGGGGGCGCGAGTTATAGTTAGCTGAACTAACTATAACAGGGGAATTTCACGGGTTTTGTACGAGTGCAATGTCCAACTAACTATAACTGTCCCTAAAACCTATGGTTTTTTCAGTGATATATATATACATACACATATATATATATATACATACATATATATATATACATACATATATTTATATATATATATACATACATATATACATATACATATATATATATATACATACATATATATACATATATACATTTATATATAGATACATATATATATATATACATACATATACATATATACATATATAGATACATATATATATATATCTCACAGAAAGGATTTAGGATGAACAAAATCCAGACGAGCCCACTCGGTCGGTCAAGGCAGTTTATTTCTTCAAGACAGACAAGGACGACGCGTTTCGACCACGTCCGTGGTCTTGGTCACATGACCCTCGCCTCCCGTGAATTGCATTTTAAAGGTAAGTGCAGGTGATATAATGAACATAAAAGAAATGTTAACAGCACATGTCACAATACACCGTGAAGGAAATCAAAAGTGAAAACAGACGCAGCTGTTTGGGATGAAAATACATTGCGATATTTCATTGATTTGCACAACGTGTTTACTACCATTTGTAAAACATTTTTACAAAAACCACTTTATTACGCATGGCAAAGTATTTTATGTTTTTCATTTATACAGTGAAGGAAAAATAATTGCCCTATTTGTCGGTTTGTAGTGACTGTGGGAATACTTTATGGCTGTGTTTCAAAATCAGACAGTTCATCGCCAACATTTGTAAAGCATATATACCACAACCACATTCTATAGTAATTAAATATTAGCAGAATATATTTGTTGTTCATTAAATCGTATATATATACATATATATGGACAATAATGTTATTAATTTGTGTGTACTTTACAGACAATGTTAACTATCAAGTCCATTTTTTAGATCAAAATGTCTTAAAAAAATCTTTTTCCTTCTTTCCCTTCCTTTTTTCCCCCCATTCTCCCTCCTTTCCCTTCTCTTTTTCTTGTTTTTTTAAGAAACAAAAAACTTTCTTATCCATTCTCCTTCAACATTGGGTATTCTGTGCTTGTGAAAACTTTGCCTCCGAACTGCATTGCAAAATATTAGTACTTCACAGATAGAAATGTGAGTAAAAAATGGCAGCTACCAAGTGCCATTGACACTGAAGTAAATCCAATGAGGGTTAGCAGTCTAGCACATTTTAAAACAGAAACAAACAAGGGATCGTAATGCACAATGTCACTTTAAATAGATGTTCTGGATGGCGGGACTCTATGGTCCAGTTGAAGGCAGGAGCCGAAACGCGTTGACCGTCCACGCTTGCACTAATGGTGTACTGAATAAATGCACTTTTTTGGTTAAAAAATTACCTGCAGATCGTCTTTTCTCCAGTGCTGTGGGATCCCTGCTGCGAATGGTGTGGAGTCCATTTTGAAATATTTGCGCAGTGGCTGATCTGCACACCACGAGCACACCACGACTGAGACGAAGCAGACTTGTGCCCGTCCAATTAGCCCCTTGTAGTAACGGGAGTTACGAGCTGACGTCTCTGCCACGAAGTGAAGAGGTGAAACGCTGCAAGGCATTCCGAAGGCAAGGCATTTTTTAACACACTGCCAAAGCGGGAGTGAATAGCAGCGAAAACCTGGCGGTGAGTACGGGGAACGGGGGGAGGCATTGCGAGTGGCGACTGAACGCATTGTGTGTGCAGTGCGAGAGGAATGCCTCGCTGCTGACGCTCGCGCCGACAGAAAACCGCCAGAGCGTGTAACCGCTTACTTGGCAAATCAGCGTAAGTCCGTACTGAAGGCTGCTGTTTAACCGTGTTCCCGTCCTTGCTATAATATAATAAAATAAACAAAAAATCAACTACGGGAGAACTCACTTCCAAATTGTGGCATTCGTCTGGGAGTACTGTTTGCAAAAATAAGCAACAGAATAAGGAGAGAAATGATCAGGCAAAGAAAAGGGTAAAAGTAGAAAGAGAAAAAAGAATTTTATTACTTATAGTACAACCGGTGCAAGTTGAAGAATCATACTGAACCCTCAAACAAAACGATAAAAATATATTAAAAAATATACAAAAAAGTAAAGAAACAAAGGACTTAAGCAAAAATCGAGCACAAAGAGCAAATGAATTATTGGATGACAATCAAACCAGCAGTGATAATCACGATTCCAGAGACACACAAGCCTCAACAGACGGGAGAAGGAGAACAATGCACACTGTTATTAGAGAATTACAACAAGCCAGAATCATGGAGGTGAATAAATGGTGGGAAAAAACAACTTTGGAGAAGTATATAGAGTTCAAGAGAGTGCCGAGAGGCTTGAGAATTCTGATCATGCCCACTTTAAATGATTTGGACTTGGATCTGATTAAACAGTGGCAATTAGATACTAATGAATGCTCCCTGAAACTAATGAGAACACTGATCATTCACGCAGAAAGGAAATTGGAGGCCACACTCTTAAAAATCAAAAATCTGGAAGAAGAACTTGAGAAACTTCAGAACAACGAGGAAAAGAAAGAATTAATTGAGACCATGAGAAGAAAATCAGTAAACATGAGGCAGACGTAGAGAAAAGAAAGGCCAACAAGTTCAACCGTGATCGAATCGATTACGCAAATGGCCGGATATATACTTTTGCAAGAAAGTACGACTCCCTCAGAAATAGAGCTGCAATGGATAGATGCACAGGCTATGAGACTGCAGGGACAGTCGACAGCTCAGACTTGAGCTCAACAGATGACGAAGCAAGTACATCAAAACTGGATTTTTGTGGGGAGATGAGGCTTGCACAAATGGTGTCACGGCAACGAGGAAGAGGAAGGGGTACACCATGGACAAGGGGACACAACAAGACCCAACCCGAAGGAGCAGAAGGCGGAGCAAAATCCGAAAAAGGAGGAGAAAAGAAAAAGCCAAAATAATGAGAAAATTGATGCAAAAATCAACTAAGAAAGATCTGGTAATTAACATCTCCAGCATCACTCTGACTCCAGACCAAAAAAGTTTACTCAACAAAGGATTAAGCTACTGTCCAAAATATAACATGGATCTTCCAAACTTTAGAATTGATTTATACAAATTTTGTCGTAAGGTAAAACTGAAAAGATACTATGAGGACAAGCCATCAAACCCACGAATCTCAAATCAACCGTCCATAGCCATATCCTCCCTGAATCAAAGTGACCTCACAATTCTAAGAACGCTGAGAACTCTAGGGAATACTGCAACAGAAATGGACACAGCAATGAATACAGGAATGGATGATGACATTTTACTGTGCCAGGATGAAGGCATAGTAACTAGTAGGTGTGGAGAAAGTGGATTGAAATCCCAATCAAAGTTTTCCCCTCAACTTCCTCCTGGGAATAAAGTGGATCTCTTCCATGAAATAGTAGTGGAAGAAGTAAACAAACTATCAGGATATAAAAGAAAAAGAAATAAAAGGAGAAAATGGAACCTAACATTGGGTGAACAAAAAGCCCTTAAAGAGCTAAGAGATAATCCAAGCATCATCATAAAAGCCTCCGACAAAGGTGGAAACATTGTTGTGCAGAATCGAGAACAATACGTCATAGAAGCTAACAGACAATTGGGAAATAAAGAACATTATGAAAAGTTGGAGAAAAACCCAATTGAATCATGGACGACAGAATATCACATGCAGTTACAAACATGGAAAGACAGGGGACTCATCGACTTCGAAGAATATATGTACCTAAAGGTAGATCACCCGGTAGTAGCAACAATCTACTTCCTTCCAAAGGTGCACAAATCAATTACCAACCCACCAGGGAGACCTATAGTTAGTTCGATAGGATCCCTTCTGGAGAAGACGTCTCACTACATTGATACTTTTTTAATTGATTATGTAACCTCCCTTCCTTCGTACCTGAAAGATACAACGGACTTCATAAGAAAGATACAACACATGGGATGGAATGATCAACTAACCATGGTCACCATAGATGTGACATCTCTGTACACATCAAGCCATCATCAAGATGGATTAACTGCAGTCAAAAAAACTTTGGAATTGAGATCTCTGAGCTTTTTGGAACACTCAGAAATGCTCATGACAATGTTGAGGTATTGTCTGACACACAACATCTTCCTCTTTCAAGGAGAGCTATTTCTCCAAAAGCAAGGCACGGCGATGGGGACATCAGTAGCCCCTACATATGCAAATCTATTTATGGCAGTTTGGGAAACAGACGTATTGAATGGCAGATACAAATCCAATATCCAAACTTGGACCAGATTTATAGATGATCTTTTCATAATATGGGAAGGTGAAACATCTGAACTCAAAATCTTCATTCAAACGCTGAACAGCAACGAATACAACTTAGCATTCACATCCACTTACAGTAAAAATCTAGTAACTTTCCTAGATGTGGAAGTGTTCGTCAAAGATCACCAAATTTGCACAAGGATGTATCGGAAACCAACTGCCAGTAATAGTATCCTCCATGCGAACAGTGGGCACCCACACCACCTAAAGTGGAGCATTCCTTATGGAGAGATGCTCAGCGCCAAGAGAAACTGCTCAGAAAACTTGGACATCGAACAAAATCTTGATGATATGAGTGCAGATTTTTTGGAGAGGGGCTATCTGCCAGAAGTGATCAAAAGTGCCAGAACCAAAGTAAATTCTAAAACAAGATCGGACCTACTAGAAATAAATGAAAATGCAGAAGAAGATGAATTAAAACGCTTGATCATGGATTTTAATGTTGAAAATAAGATTTTAAAAAACATCATAAAGAAAAATTGGAGCATCTTAATGCTCGATGAAACCCTGAAAAGGAAGTTGCCGTCCACTCCCAAAATCACCTATAGAAAAACACCATCGTTAGGTGACCTCTTAACACATAGTCATTTGGAGACCAAAAAGACAGAAATTACATCGTGGTTAAGTGCACCGGGATTTTGGAAGTGTTCAAAATGCAGGACGTGTGAACATGGTCGGAATACAAACACCTATTGTCTCCAAAATGGAAAAGTGGAACAAATTTCTGATCACATTACATGTGAATCAAAATATGTGATATATGTCTTAGAATGTCCGTGCAAGAAACAATATGTTGGAAGCACCATCAACAAATTAAAACTACGAATATTACAGCATCTGAGAGCAATAAAAAACAAGGACCTCTGGCGAAACACTTTGCAGAGACTCACTCAGGAGACAATCAGTCTTTGACATACTTTGGCATTAAAATGATAAAACAGAAAGAACGAGGAGGGGACAGAACCCTGGAGTTGAGAAAGGCCGAATCTAGATGTATTTTAGCCATCGGGACAGAAAAACCATTTGGCCATAACTTGGATGCTGAGCTGCACGTACACTTACAATGAACTAACTGAACAAGACATATCCAATAAACTCGTTAGAGGGAAAGGAGATGAAATAGAAAAAACACTAAAGAAAAGAATACATGTGAAGGACCTTGAATCCAAAACAAGAAAATCGTAAAAAGAATTGTGCAATACGGTTTTGGTGCAATAATATGCTATTAAATTAGACTTTTTAAAGATTTTTATGGTAAAAAAATAGTGATGAAATATAACTCTACTTTAGAAGGAAAGGAGAAGAAGAAAAATTGAAATGAAAATGGAGTACAGAACATATGCACTGTAACAAGCACTTTTTCTTCGTGTGGCAGCTATTTTTGCATATATGGAATTATCTCATGAAATATTGGATAAACTGTGAGAGAAATCAAAATGAATGCGAACCTTGCACAAAGACATTGCACAATGCACTTTAAAAACAATGACATGCTATGGACAATACTGTTATTAATTTTTGTGTACTTTATAGACAATGTTAACTATCAAGTCCATTTTTTAGATCAAAATGTCTTAAAAAAATCTTTTTCCTTCTTTCCCTTCTTTTTTTCCCCCATTCTCCCTCCTTTCCCTTCTCTTTTTCTTGTTTTTTAAGAAACAAAAAACTTTCTTATCCATTCTCCTTCAACATTGGGTATTCATATGAAATTTTGTATGCTTTTGCATATTGATGAGGAAGATATAGGAAATGTCTTCTCTCCTTTAAAACAATCCCTAATGTAACAAGAATAACACTGTGCTTGTGAAAACTTTGCCTCTGAACTGTATTGCAAAATATTAGTACTTCACAGATAGAAATGTGAGTAAAAAATGGCAGCTACCAAGTGCCATTGACACTGAAGTAACTCCAATGAGGGTTAGCAGTCTAGCACATTTTAAAACAGAAACAAACAAGGGATCGTAATGCACAATGTCACTTTAAATAGATGTTCTGGATGGCGGGACTCTATGGTCCAGTTGAAGGCAGGAGCCGAAACGCGTTGACTGTCCACGCTTGCACTAATGGTGTACTGAATAAATGCACTTTTTTGGTTAAAAAATTACCTGCAGATCGTCTTTTCTCCAGTGCTGTGGGATCCCTGCTGCGAATGGTGTGGAGTCCGTTTTGAAATATACATATATATATATATATATATATATATATATATATAACGAAAAAGGTTGCCTCTAGGAGAGACGCACTCACAGGTAGGTAGAATTGCTTAAAGAGTCAGCTCACGTAAATCACACTCGGCAGTCTTCGCCGACGCGTTTCGGGCCGTGAGCCCTTCTTCCAAAGCAAACTGCCCCAAATGACGACAGACAGCCATCTCCAGTACTTCCCCTTTATTCATAATTGAACATGCTCAGGTGAGCAGCTACGCACTGTATCATGGGACTGGAAGTTCCAAAAGTTTGTAACCCATGTGGGTCGCTGTCTGATCGCCATTTTCACACAAGTTCTTTCAAATCTCCTGATTCACAGAGTCCGTCTCTCATATCAAAATTGCCCCTCCTGCTCCGCATCCGCCATCCAAATAAGATCGCAGCAGACCCGCCATTTGTTCTGCGAGGGTGCGTCTCACGACCGGGCCGGACGTATTAATACGAAGAAAAAGGTTGCCCCTAGGAGAGACGCACTCACAGGTAGGTAGAATTGCTTAAAGAGTCAGCTCACATAAATCACACTCTGCAGACTTCGCCGACGCGTTTTGGGCCGTGCGCCCTTCTTCCAAAGCAAACTGCCCCAAATGACGACAGACAGCCATCTCCAGTACTTCCCCTTTATTCATAATTGAACATGCTCAGGTGAGCAGCTACGCACTGCATTATAGTGTAGTTCCTATTTCCCTAATAGGCTCTGCGCATTGGAATAATATAACTTATAGGTTTGACATAGGACTAAGGTCGGTATGTCCGTATCGATTATATTAAACTTAATTACCTGTGCCAGCTAGCTCAGAGGCCACTAGAAACTCCTTGAGAACAAGAAGGGAGTAGTTTCTGGCAACCGAAAAACATGACAACTTTGTTTCCCTTTAGAAGCGGAACATGTCTCAGAATCGTGGAAACAATAGATAACAGTTTCACTCATTCAATCGTGCATGCTTAGTTTCTGCAGAGTTACACAGAAAGGAAAGACGGGCGTTTCAATAAAAGGGTTTTATTGAACAGTCTTGTTTCTCGTGTAAGAGATATGTGCTGTTACGATCACAAGACAGTATGCAAGATAAATAATGTACAGCGTAAGCAGTAGAAATGAATAATACTGCGCTAGCATTATCTTTTAGCATATATTCACGTACCTAAATAACATGAGCTAAAAATGCGAGTACTCATACGATGCGTCTCTATGCTAGTTCTACCCCAGTGTACCTAACCTAGTCTAGGTGTAGGGAAGAGTAGAAGTAGGTGGAGTATTCTCTAGTATGGTAGACTAAGAGTATGTTAAGTCTAGTATGCCAAGAGTCCCTCTAGGTTCTAGTCAGCTCCATACCTTGAGAATGAGAGAGGTGGGATCTCCTGCCGGATCTTGGAACTCTAACACCCCGCAAGGGGAATCAGAACACTGGAAGCTGGATAGCTGGATTCTCTGCGTGCAGGGATGACAGCGTCTTCTCAGTGCGTCAGGCCGGGATACGGGCTCCTCTGAAGTCGAGGTCTCCTCTAACTTGCTTTGGCAAGGGAAGGTATATTTATACCTGATAGGTGTCGAGAATTTTAGCATTGACGTTAGGTCGGACAGGGGAAGACGTCAGGAATGAACCCTTAAGGTATAACGGTTCATACATAACAGATGAGTTCTTGGAGAAATCAATAGTCCTGTGCTAGGGGAAACTCCCAAGGCTTAAGGGTCTGGTTTCTAAGAACTCGTTGTGACGTTAGGGTGGACGGATGTCGGTGACCATGCCTGTATTTGGAGTGCACGGTTAATGCCTAAATAAGGACAGGGATTTCTATGCCTATATAAGGGCATGGCGAATTGTGCCTATATAAGGACATGATTTAGGAAAACCTATATACGGATACCTAAAGCAGAATACAACACCCACTCCATCTTCGAATGAACGATAATACTAAATGCTAAACATTGTAAATGCTAAACATAAAATTGAGTACCACATATTGCTAAAAACATTTCTAAAAGCATTTAAAAAGAAGCTCAAAACTGTTGAAATGCAATAGTTACTGTACATTTAAAGCATAGTTTTCATTTTAAGCATATAACGGAAATAAAATGCAACGTGAATGAAACAGTAATATATACATAGGATGAAATGGTCGATAAGTTCTTATAATCAAAGCCATTGCAGATCATGGAATCTAATGAAATTGTTTCTAGACAAGTAAGGTGACATTGTGTCCCTGGAAGTATTCAAAGAAGTCTGTTTTATAAGACTAGTTCTACTGTAAGCAGATTGTTCTTTTGCCATCTCATTTGAATTTTTTTTAAAAGTTCAATTCTGGGAAAAGTTCCAAGTTTGAAAAATATGAAGGCCAAATTTTCATTGATGCCCTGGTACACTGTGAGCCGAATCAAAGTCAGTGTACGGGTCTGGCATAAGCATTAGATCATCTATGTCAGTAGCCAAAACATCATCCACCGAAGTTGGTGACAGTTGGAACACTTCGTGTAGAAGATTAATTGCTGGGAAGCATCGCTGTCAACATTGGATGCCACTGCAATGTCCGCGTCTGTTGTTACCTGTGTGCCCGTTGATCCATCTCGTACCTCAGCAGCAGCCGGAAGCGTCTGTGAGATCTCAATGAATGCCGCCATCAGGATTGGAAGCCTTTGGGGACAACACACAGCATGGGCCGTTATCGGGTCCAGCAGAGTATCGATAGCCGTTGGCATGACTGATGGGAGTGTTAGACAGATGTCTAGCACGCATTCTTCACTGCAAAACAGGCAGCGTAGAACAGGTAAGATGCAATCTTGCCAGATTGGTCTGAATGACAGGAACCACGTTGTATTAAGTTCCCATAGACGAGGCATGCCAAAAAGCTGTACTATTCGCTCACGGCATTTCCGTTCAAGGAGGGCTCTCTCCACATCGCTCGGAGTGATGTTGGCGAAGAGGCTTGCCATAGCGTAGTAGGAGGAATAGAAACAGAATTCCTGCAACAAGTGCTAGAATTAACGGCACACCACCAAACAACGAATGTGCGAAGTTTGGGATGATTCCGAGGACAGCCTGGAAAGGTGCTAATAGTCCGGAACAGATGGTCTTAAATACATGTACAATACCGCTTGTATCTGACATGTTAAAGATACGTCCTATCATTTCTATGAAATGTATAGGGCAGTTTGTACTAATTAAAGCTTGTATCTCAGCCGAAGTCCTTGCAACTTGCAGATCATAGGTTTCTTTGGCCGAGGTCAAAGGCACTGATTGTTGTATAAGCATGGTTTTCATTCTGCTTAAAGTATCAAATCGTATAAAAGAGACATTCAACGAAGGCCATAGAGGCGACTCCCTGACTGTGTCTATTGGGGCAAACAATACTTGCATACAGCAAGTGACCCTGGAGTTGACTGTTACTAGATATGGGATGCCTGGCAACATGCCACAGCAACTCTGATCATTCAACATGAGGTAACTCCCATTAGAAAGTTGTCCAAACGTTGGATTAATCACAGCAGCTGGTGTACCCTGCTGGTGGCAGGACAAGTTTGCCACAGAACCATTACAAGCCCCGTGTAAAGAAATGTCCTGACAAATCAGTGAACCGCTTAGTGCATTTTCACAGTGTGTACCGCTTAGAAACACTTCACGATCCCCACTCCAACATCTATATGTGTAAGGTAAATTCCAGGATGTCTTAATGTATTCTTTACCCAACCTTTCATATTTGCCTGCTTGCATCTGTTGAAGGCAATACTGAAATTGAAAAGTAGTCACAGGTAGACTAATTTTGCCATGAATAAGCCATTCTGTAGCTTGTTTTTCTGCCACTGTGAATGGTAATTTTTCACATTTTTCAATGCTCAGTACTGTATACTTTGCTCCCCTTTGTGCCAGTTCGATCTGTTTATCAGTTAGATTGCATTCTGCAAACAGAGCCGTTGTGTTGATAAAACGCCAAGGCACATAGCCCGCACACAAAGATTGCAGCGTCCAGCTTAATAACATAATAGAACATAACTGAGATTGGCCTTGCTGTAACATGGCTAAATCTTGTTCCAGTATGTCGATAGCAGAGGATACAATACTGTCCAATGAATAAATTCTGGAGGACAAAGTTGTTAACACATTGTCGACCACAGAGAGAGTTTTCTCTAAGCTAATACGATCAAGTTCACGTATTCGTTCTACGGCCTCCATCTGTGACACCTTCCATGCTTCATTATAAACAGCATAGATGCCGGCATATATGAAATGTTTTTGACGCGGTTTTCTTGGTCCAAGCAAGAATTCCCTAAGGTCTGCGTCTTCTTTAAGTAAAGATAAGTGTTGTTTCACATCCTTAAGTCTAGATGTTTTCAGCCAATCGAGGCATAATTTTCCTACACTGTATGTGGTTACTACCCCCGGATGTTGTCTTTGGACGTATCTTGGGTCTGGCCTATGAATAGTAAACCCCTGTGTTTTATTCAGGAATCTATCTTGACAGTTGTTGGTGTCTGTGGGCCAGATCAACCATTTTCTCCAATCAGGATTTGTTCTGTTGAGTTGTAGTATGGTGTCAACTGTAACCGCTGCCTGTGTATTGTTATCACTTGCAGGTGTTGGTACAGAAGGATTTTTCATTTCTTTGATCTTGGCTAACCCAAGGCAAGACGTTTGTTGGACCGTGTCATTCAAAAACATTATTTGTTGAGGATCGATACAGGCTCTAAATAAAGCTTCTATCCCCTGCACTTGCCAATCTTTAGTACCCCAGACAGTTTTTGTGTCTATTGTGTCTTTCCATAAGTCGAAACCCTGTCTAGACAGTTGGGCAATAAATGCTGCAGAGTAAATCTGTTTTGTATTTGTTAACATAGTTTTCAGTCCTGTTTTGTTTACATTCCTATAGTAGAATGTTTCTGGATCAGATGTATTGTATCCTGAAAAATATGGAAACTTTTTAGCAAATGTTTTTGAACTACCTTTTGGTGGTGTAGGACAATGCTCCCATTGGTTAAACATAAACACATTCCTAGGCATTGCAGATTTATGCAAAAAATGATGACCATAGTGGTTATAGCAATACAGCTGTTCATAGTCTGATGAACCCTCTAAATATTCATTATTAGAAAATGCAGCAGATTTTTCTAGGTCAAACATTATGTCATTTACAGTTTACAAGTCCCAATCATCAGAATAGGTACTGGATGAAACAAAATCACTTAGTGAGATCTTAAATAAATGTGGAATGTTCAAATGTTCTGTCGGGCCAAAGATATCGAAATCTGTTTTGTCCCACACTATACCATCCTGTATAGGCACGGCTGTGATGTTCACTGCAGACAAGTCTCTTGTTTCACGATGGGATGATTTGTGAGGTTTCAAAAGTAAGTTCACTTCTTTTCTTTTAATGTCCAAATGGATGTATCTGCCATTTATAAGCACGCTCATAGTCATAACCAAAGCTAGCCAAAGTAGGAAGAAAAATATTCCAGAAATAACCCAAAGTTCAATCCATGGTGAAACTAGATAAGTCTTTTTCGAAAATTGCAAAAAGTCTTGAACTTGCTGTTTAATAGTTTTTGTTGCTGGCGACGTCTCGGGCTCACTCGGATCCTCAGAAAACGTATCAAAGTTAATGAAGTAGCCAGAAGCAGTCCTGTCAATTGTTGGAATTGCATCAGGATTTGTAGAAATGGATGGAACCAGTTGATCACGTGCTACGTTGGTGTAGACAGGTGTATTTGGACAGACTGATACTTGATTATCAAGAGGGATGAGTTCCATGGCATTGTTGCTTAGTCCTTCATCTGTTACTGCTGAGTTCTCAATTGTTATTAGTCTTTCAGTTTGAACCTCTTGGATAGTAGCGAGAGGAGTGTGTCTGCTACTAGGTTGGAGTCCACGAGGCCTACTACTTAGGATTGGCCACATACTTTGGTTTGATGAGGTCGATGGGCACAAATCTTTTCTCCTTTTTTCCAGCAAGGGGCGGCAGAAGTACTGTTCTTGTTCCGTGAATGGCTAGGACATGTACTGGTTGTCTGTAAGAAGGTCCAAATTCCTTCTTGTCCGCAATTTTTTCTCTGACTAGATCCCCAACTTTTGGAATCCAGACAGGCCTTGCTGGGACCGCCGGTTTTTCCCCAGTGGTGGTTGGCTTCAGGGACACGTTGCTTTGTTGCGTTCTTAATTCATTTAAGTCCTGTAAAACAGCCAAACGATCTTTGATATCAAAGGGTTTATTTTCCACCACTGTGCCACTGCATTCCAGATCGGGCACCCACATTCTTGTCCCAAATAGAACCTCATATGGAGTGACCCCCCCTAGAGAACTTCTTGGCAAGTTGTTTAATGAGCGTTGGACCCCATAAAGATGTCTGACCCACCCATCACCCAAACCTAATACCCTAGCTGTTATAGACTGCTTTATGTCCCGGTTTTTCCTTTCCACAACAGAATTTCCCTCAGGATGAAACAGAGAGGAGTACCGCAATGCAACGCCCAGACTGGCCATGGCGTCTTTGTAAGCCCGAGAGCTAAACGCAGGGCCCTGGTCAGAATGTAGCGTGCCTATTGCGTATGTGCCGATAAAGACTCGCAAATCTTTTATAACAGTTCGAGGGTCAGCCGAGCGCTGAGGCCATATCCATAGGAACCTAGAGCATGAATCCACTGCGACCATGATGTATTTATAGTTACCGTCCCTTTGCAGGGGACTGCAGTGGTCCAGGTAAACACAAGCTAATGGTTTGTCTGAAATTAACAGGGGTGTCTGCGCAGGACGTTTCACTGTGGAGACTTTCATCTGTTGGCATATTTCACATTCCAGAACATAGTTCTTGGTCTGCTTCCTAATGCCAGGCCACCAATATCTTTGTGTTAGTAAAGATACTGTTGCAGAAATGCCTGCATGGGCAGAGGCTATCCCTTCGTGTGCTTCTAGGATTAGTCCTAATCTGCGTTCCTTGTTTGGAATTACCCTATCCCCCACTCCAGGGATTCGAGCAAAAGGACATCAATTACATAAGAGTACTTGAGTGGAAACTTTTTTGGTAACGCTGCACTACTGCCCTTGCTTGAAGCATTGACAGCCAACATTATCTCACCGTCTATTTTCGTTTTTGAACGAGTGATCGCAGCTACGGAAGCCGTCTGAACAGCCCCCTTTGCGGCTTCGTCAGCCAATTAATTCCCTGCAACGTGAACGCCATCACGTTGATGACTCAGTGTGTGTATCACGTGAGCCTTTGGTAGTTCGCTTTTTAACTGAACTACTTGTTCCCAAAGCGTTTTATGCTTTATTGTGCCACCTTTTGCATCTTTGAACCCATTTTCAAGCCAAGTTTGTATATATTCATTATACGACTGTACACAGTAGAAAGAATCGCACACTATGAGTGTGGGGAATTCTCGATCTGTACTTTCAAGTGCCAGTTTGAATGCTTGTAGTTCAGCTCGCTGAGCTGTGCAATCTCCTAGAGATTGGGTTTTTGTGACCATAGGTCTGAATTTGCCATCGCGCATGCGACCTTTAACGATTGCACACGCTGCACTGTAAGCTTGCTTACTCCCTGTTGCGGGTTGTGCGGATCCGTCAGTGTAAATTATGAATTCGTACTGATCGAGAGGCAGAATTTCAGTTGGCAGAGGACATTCATGTTCATATTGCAGGAATGCTTGTGTTTTTAGATCAGGATCAAAAACATATTCAACATCTGTTGCAGCAAGAGAATTAACCCATTGTATCCATCTCGGATGTAAAGCTTTAGCATTTGGAATGCTCGCTTTTGTTACCGCCTCTAAGGCCGGAACAGGGGTTACGACAATAATGCGTTTCCCTTGGGCTAGAGCTCTTTCTTTTGCTACTGCAGTTTGAACTGCTGTCAGAATTTTTTCTGTTGAAGTGAAGCGCATTTCTGCTTGTGTATACAAGTGTGATTTGTATGCAATTGGTATTTTTTCACCCTCGTTAAATGTTAAGTAGGTGAATCCGCATTGACCCGAAATTATTCGGATCACTAAATTGCGTTGACGTACGCGTGTCTGTAAGTGATTTGTTGCTAACATGTTAGCTTGGAGTGAACGCAGGATGTCTGTGTGTTCCTGTGTCCAGTTCTTGATTGAAAAATCAGGTTTTATTAATGCGTAGAGAGGTTTAACCCTTTCCGCATAATTTAGAGTGTATGTTCTTCCAAAATTGAGGAAACCCAGGATGTATTGTAAATTTTTCAGCGTTTTAGGAGGTTGGAGCAGCGCACACCTTTCTAAAAAGTTAGCTGCCAAGCTCTTGCCTTCACTTGAAAGCTCATATCCTAGAAACAGGACATTTTTGATGGGCAATTCTGGACTTTTTAAAGTTGAATTTGTAGCCCTCAGAGGCGAAGCCCAGTATAATGGTGTTCACCCTGTTCGAGTGTTTCTCCAGGTCATCGTCTGTGAGATAGATGTCATCGACATATGACAATGCCTCATTGTCATAAATTTGTAGTAACTCCGTTACTCTCGCTGAGAATAACCCCGGGCTGTTCTTGAACCCTTGTGGGAGTCGACAAAATTGACGCTGGGTCCCCATTATTGAGAAAGCTGTTAAGTACCTGCTTTCAGGTGCTATGTTTTGACAAAAGAAACCATTTGAGATATCTAATGTGGTTTTATATTTTTTACGCACAATGTTATTCATTAATGCTGTACTATGTGCATTTTGTACTGCAAAAGTTTTAGAACAAGTGTTTAAGTGTCTGTAGTCCAAAACTAGACGATATGAATTGTCTGGTTTGGAGACAGGAAACAAAGGATTGTTCATTGATGAGGTGCATGTTTCAATCACCCCTTGGTATTCAAGTTGATCTAAGATCTCCCTGACCTGTTTTTTAGCTTCTTGCTTTATTGGGTACTGCCTTTGAGCAGTAGGTTCATTTTTTAACTGTATTTTGTGATGAGGTGAATCCTCATCCCATCCTACATGATTTTTGTATAATGCTGGGGCCTGGGCCACTGCCCATTTCCTGGCATAAGTATATTTTAGATGTATTGGAATATGGTTAGAGAAGGCAGGCATAATAATGTCCTCGCCATGTGGGCACTCCCTGACAAATTGTGGTGGCCAGTCTTTTTCTGCTAGAAGTATGTCATAGCCCCTTGATAGTCTTTCCCAAAAGAGTGCATTCACCTGTCTAGGTATGTCTCCCTCCATCTGGAGTGTTATCTCATATAACTTTTGTGGAGTACTAACCCTGGTGTCTACAGTCTCAACTATAATGTACTCATTCAAGTCCACTATCTCCAGAAGTTCCTTCAGGTTCTGGTGAGCTATTGTGACTTCTGCTGCACTGTCCAGCATTGTCTGAGCCCATTCTCCGTTCTTGAGTTGTGTTCTCAGTATCCTCGGCATGTCTGATCTTCAGACCTGCTACTTTCTTCTTTGAGAATTGAGGTTTTGATTTATTTTTCGGAATGTGTTTGTCGTCTTTTGATTTCACGCGTTCTTCTCTATGTTCTGACCGTCCTCTTCTTTCCGATGTCTGTGACGAGATCTGAAAGGTACGAGAGGAACGTGTATCAGTATCTTGATACCTGTCAGGCTTTTTCAAATTATCCCTATTCCTGAGGTTATACCTCCTTTCAGAGGGCTCCTTTTGAGGATACCTACCTCGGGATTGAGAACGTTTCTTGTTTGAATTTTGTTTGTTAGTCTCCCACTTCTTTTTAGAAGATGTAGGAGTTTGTTTAATAGAGTCCTTCTCAGGACTTTCAGATAGTTTCGGCTTCACTGGTCTTCCACCCAAACTATCTCTGTCTAATTCTGCATAAGATTGTTCTATTATTCTGGGTAGCTCAGTTTGATGTTCTGTAACATCGAATTCCCTTAATTTTTGGCGGATCGCCACTGCTGCTGCCTCCCCTTTAATATTAGATAATATTATTGTTGAGACCTGGTCGAAATTTTTCAGTAATTTCATACCTAAATTCAGAGCAGGCTCTGCCCCGTATTCGTTTTGAATTTGTTTTAGGACATCAGGTATTACCGCAATTGATGGAATACCATGTGTTTTAGTATAGATGGCAGCAAAGACTGAGCCCCAAGTGGTACAGTCTTCCTGTTGTGGTGTGATCCCCATCGGTAAACAGATGGTTAGGATTCTGTGTTTCTCATACTGGCTAGTATTTGGAAATACTGCTTCGATTTGAGTAATCTTTTGAGCTATCCAAAACGGAATTTGCTCACGTTTTGTGGGCATTTTACCCATGACTGCGTATTGAGTCTGTAGAGTAATTTTTAGTGCATTCCCCTGGTGAGGGGTTTGATTTGGAAGTGTTAATGGTGGTTGGACTGTAAAAGTCCGCATGACATATTGGACTAATTGTCTGTAGATTTTTATTAACTCTGTAATTTGAGTAAGTAGTTCCTCATCTGACATTATATCGAGGTCAGGATGAGGAGTGTAGCCGGCTAGAATCGGCCATGTTGCTCCTGGTCTACCTAGTGGACCGAGCCTGGTAATGTTTTTGTGATGTTTTAGGGCGCCTTTAAACCAGAGCTGATGCTCCTGGTATGTTAGTGGAATTTCAATATCCTCGAAAGGAATATATTCCTCTGGTGGATCATCTTCTTTGTAGAAGTGAAACAGTCTTGTTACTGAATTTGATTCAGGAAATATGACCCATGAATAGAATACCTCTGTCTGAAAGGATTCGTGTGCCTCTATCACGAAAACTGCTCTACCTCCTCTTGGTGGTAGGCCGTGTTTTATAAGTTTTAGAGTGATGGCTCTTCTTAAGTTCGGATTGATGTCTATAACACCCTCCTCAGGTTCATTTAAACCTGTAAAGTTAAAAACTGGTATGGCTGGGTCAGCCACAGCTCCACCGTTTCCGGTGGCATCGTCCCCGTTTATGGACATTTGTTTTTTTTGAAAAATGTAGAACAAGTTTCAAGGAAACAAAATATAAGGTGCACAATATTTTGGAACACTGTATCCTTCAACGTTGAACAAACCAAACAACTAATATATAGGGTGCTTCCCTGTTTAGTTATGGCGGATATTTAACCCTACTCACTCCGGACGTCTTATGGAGTATGTGAGTAGGGGTCTCTGAGAAAAGCACGAATGAGTTACTCAGTATCTAGCGTTAAATTACTGCCTTACCAAACCGTTGGGCGCCATGTAGTGTAGTTCCTATTTCCCTAATAGGCTCTGCGCATTGGAATAATATAACCTATAGGTTTGACATAGGACTATGGTCGGTATGTCCCTATCGATTATATTAAACTTAATTACCTGTGCCAGCTAGCTCAGAGGCCACTAGAAACTCCTTGAGAACAAGAAGGGAGTAGTTTCTGGCAACCGAAAAACATGACAACTTTGTTTCCCTTTAGAAGCGGAACATGTCTCAGAATCATGGAAACAGTAGATAACAGTTTCACTCATTCAATCGTGCATGCTTAATTTCTGCAGAGTTACACAGAAAGGAAAGACGGGCGTTTCAATAAAAGGGTTTTATTGAACAGTCTTGTTTCTCGTGTAAGAGATATGTGCTGCTACGATCACAAGACAGTATGCAAGATAAATAATGTACAGCGTAAGCAGTAGAAATAAATAATACTGCGCTAGCATTATCTTTTAGCATATATTCACGTACATAAATAACATGATCTAAAAATGCGAGTACTCATACGATGCGTCTCTATGCTAGTTCTACCCCAGTGTACCTAACGTAGTCTAGGTGTAGGGAAGAGTAGAAGTAGGTGGAGTATTCTCTAGTATGGTAGACTAAGAGTATGTTAAGTCTAGTATGCCAAGAGTCCCTCTAGGTTCTAGTCAGCTCCATACCTTAAGCATGAGAGAGGTGGGAATCTCCTGCCGGATCTTGGAACTCTAACACCCCGCAAGGGGAATCAGAACACTGGAAGCTGGATAGCTGGATTCTCTGCGTGCAGGGATGACAGCGTCTTCTCAGTGCGTCAGGCCAGGATACGGGCTCCTCTGAAGTCGAGGTCTCCTCTAACTTGCTTTGGCAAGGGAAGGTATATTTATACCTGATAGGTGTCGAGGAATGTTAGCATTGACGTTAGGTCGGACAGGGGAAGACGTCAGGAATGAACCCTTAAGGTATAACGGTTCATACATAATAGATGAGTTCTTGGAGAAATCAATAGTCCTGTGCTAGGGGAAACTCCCAAGGCTTAAGGGTCTGGTTTCTAAGAACTCGTTGTGACGTTAGGGTGGACGGATGTCGGTGACCATGCCTGTATTTGGAGTGCACGGTTAATGCCTAAATAAGGACAGGGATTTCTATGCCTATATAAGGGCATGGCGAATTGTGCCTATATAAGGACATGATTTAGGAAAACCTATATACGGATACCTAAAGCGGAATACAACAGCATCATGGGACTGGAAGTTCCAAAAGTTTGTAACCCATGTGGGTCGCTGTCTGATCGCCATTTTCACACAAGTTCTTTAAAATCTCCTGATTCACAGAGTCCGTCTCTCATATCAAAATTGCCCCTCCTGCTCTGCATCCGCCATCCAAATAAGATCGCAGCAGACCCGCCGATTGTTCTGCGAGGGTGCGTCTCACGACCGGGCCGGCCGTATTAATATGAAGAAAAAGGTTGCCCCTAGGAGAGACGCACTCACAGGTAGGAAGAATTGCTTAAAGAGTCAGCTCACGTAAATCACACTCGGCAGTCTTCGCCGACGCGTTTCGGGCCGTGCGCCCTTCTTCCAAAGCAAACTGCCCCAAATGACGACAGACAGCCATCTCCAGTACTTCCCCTTTATTCATAATTGAACATTATCCAAACAAAAGTTACCCCAACAGAAGAGCCCTCAATCAGGTAGGTATCGCTTGAATACTTTTGATGAAGGCTGCAGCATGAGAGACCTGACACTCCACAGCAAAGTCTTTAGCAGCCTAACGTGTTTCGTGATCTTTCACTTCCTCAGAGGCTTCAGTTACAGGATTTGCGAGCCTCAGGTGCCTCTACATTTAAATACGATCTCCAGCCCCAGTGGGCGTGGCCGCTCTCACGGCATTCTGGGATCTGTAGTTGCAAGTCAGTATTGCTCCAGTGAGCCGGCACGTAATCCTGTCAATGTTCAACATATATTAATCCACAGTGGGTTGCTGGGCTCAGTTTCACTACACATGTTGCACCTTACTGCCTTCATCTTTCCAGCATCTGTCCCATAACGTGCACGCCGGTTGGCGTCGCGTGGGTCCGTAACACACGGCGGGGCTCCTTCCACGGCTGGGTCAGCCGTTAAATCCAATCACAAAAGTTACCCCAACAGAAGAGCCCTCAATCAGGTAGTTATCGCTTGAATTCTTTTGATGAAGGCTGCAGCATGAGAGACCTGACACTCCACAGCAAAGTCTTTAGCAGCCTAACGCGTTTCGTGATCTTTCACTTCCTCAGAGGCTTCAGTTACAGGATTTGCGAGCCTCAGGTGCCTCTACATTTAAATACGATCTCCAGCCCCGGTGGCCGTGACCGCTCTCACGGCATTCTGGGATCTGTAGTTGCAAGTCGGTATTGCTCCAGTGAGCCGGCACGTAATCCTGTCAATGTTCAACATATATTAATCCACAGTGGTTTGCTGGGCTCAGTTTCACTACACATGTTGCACCTTACTGCCTTCATCTTTCCAGCACCTGTCCCATAACGCGCACGCAGGTTGGCGTCGCGTGGGTCCGTAACACACGGCGGGGCTCCTTCCACGGCTGGGTCAGCCGTTAAATCCAATCACAAAAGTTACCCCAACAGAAGAGCCCTCAATCAGGTAGGTATCTGTAGTATCCTCAGGTCATGTCATTCTGTTCCCTCTACCTAGCTGCTCAGCCAGTGTGAGTGTTCCGGTCAGAATGTCAGTGTGAGTGGAATGCTTGGGTGTCTGTGTGTGTGTGAGACAATTGAGAAGATGGGCTGAGCAGCTAGGAGGCTGCTCCTGGTGGGGCCTGTTCCAGCTTACAGCTACTACTGAATAAACTACATCAACTACAACTCGGCTACGTCTACTTTGTATGCTGTACACGTGGGGCCAGCCCACTACATATTTATGGCGACGATTTGGAGCTAAGAACCCATCGCGTTTACAGATGAAGAGCAACAAGTTTAAAGAAACTCAAGCAGCCAGTTGGATGCCAACTAAAGACATGGAGCACAGCAGGACCACGCTTAAAGACAAAAAGCGACAAGAAACAAGAAACGAAAGTAAAAGAAACTGGTCAAGGACGCCTGAAAGCCCCACCAGTGTCACCAACACCGGACAGCCCCAGCCCAGGCGTGCTGTGTTTCCATCTCTACATCTACAACATCCTGTTAAAGAACCTATGCTACTTAAAAAGGATAGATTGCCACGTCAAACGTCTATAATGCCACAGAAAAGGTCTACTCCGCCACAACAGTGCCTCTTCAAGTAAGGTAATCTGTGGCTGACTGTGTTTCTGCCCCAGTGAGAGTTAAATATATTTGTTAGGAGTTTGGCATTTTGGTTCAAGATCATCGTGTGCTACTTTGTGTGCACAAGAGGAATGTTACTGACTAGCAAACCTGCTTGGTGTGTACTTTCGTCGTGCTATTAGACATTTACAAAGAAGTATGGGTTTGCCCCTGATGCTGCCTCTGTCTCGACGTTGAATTAGATGTCAGCGCACATGTCTGTTTCACGATGCTAATGAGGGCATGCTTGCGTGTTTTTTTTTTAATGAAATGCAGGACTTTCATTGACAAAAATTGGTTAAGAGAAGACACATTTATTTTGGTAGTTGGACCACCGTATCTCCCTTACACGTTGATGCTCACAGTGCAGCCGGCTTGAGAGTGAAGTACCCATATACCCTGTGCCGGCGTGAAATGTGAGGGAGAGACTTTTTGAGAAATGAAAAGTTTGTCGTATTCGCCCCTAGTCGTGTGGCAGTTTGGTCAAAGCTTCGAAAATTTAAAAATAGGCACGACTCAGCGCGTGCACTTCTACCTGTTTGATGGAGTCCTGGAGTATCGTCGTGGGAGCCTCTGTGACGCTGTGATCTCTGCGGAGTTCAGGGCTGCTGAGAGACGCAGTGCAACAGAAACGTGCTGAGAGCCATTCGGCATGGCGTACACCACGTACCGCCATCTTAGGGTTGGCTACGACTTTCAAGGAATGTTTAGCTGGATGATGGATCCTGTTATAATGCGGCCAACCGCGTGTGGTTGAGCACTGCTAGTCCCTCATGACCAGTTGGAGCAAGAAGCAAGTTGAGGGAGTCAAGCTGACAAGAGCGCCGTCGTGGGAGGATGTTGTTCTTCACGTTGTTTCATTTTTCTTGCCTCCTGTGTATACTTGAGACTTTCTTTTGGTGAGACTCCGTTTTTTAGGTCTCGCCTACGCAGCGCGCATGCGCGCGCTGCATAGGAGAGACCTTTAGCTATCGGCACAGCTTTGGGGGCAAAAACGTGCACGCGTTGCATTGCTTGCAATGGCAACGCGTGCACGTCTGGCGATTCCCTTGCGGGAGCGCGCGGCGCCATATGGTGGCGCCATATGGCCACAATCATCGCGCCTTGCTGCACGCTCCCGCAAGGGAATCGCGCAGGCCCCCTCCCCCTGCTGCCGCGCGAGGCGCGCGCTTGTGCTGGTTTTATTTTGTTATTAAGCCCGATGACGTTCCAGTGTACAATTTCGCATGTAATGGAAGTTAATGCCTCACTGTGTCCAGCTGCAGGCGTTATCTGCTGAAAACGGAATATTGTATAATGCATTCCACGAAGTTTGGTAGAACCAAACCTGAACATGAACATAAACTCTCCCCCGCAACTCCTCTCCCTCCCCACACTTCTGCCCAAGAAGCATCTGTCGCCCATAGTTGAACTTACTAAAGAGAACAGTCTATGCTTTAAAACTGCATCAAATGACACCCTTATACTATTAGGTTCTAGAGTGTAATAGGGGGTGGACTTTCTTATTAATGACCCAAACAAGAACATACATTACAACTTTTATTACCAGGTTTTTCCTGTTGCCACTAACTCTGCCACCCAGCGGCACATGGCGTCAGTGAGTCCCCGACAGCCAGTTTTCTTTCCGTGATACCGGTTGCTCCAGACTTGAGACACTGCCAATAGTTATTGGACTCATACTCACAGCACATGATTATGGTCTGGGATATCAAAGCGCCTAACAGACAGAAAATTATGGGGTTAATATGCGGGGAACAACTCTTCCGCTGTGTCTTCCTCTGCTATGAGAGAATGGTGAACTTTAGAGTCTCACTGATCCAGCTGGTTGAGCCCAGCCCACTGTCATCCATGCCAGGATCTCCCCCTCCCCAGAACGAGCCACCTGAAGGGAGACCCTCTTGTGAGGTTGGGGTCTTATGAGTCTCTCTCTCGCTTCCTCAAACCACTTCCAGGTGCTCTCTGGGGTGTGGAAGAAGTGGGAGTTCATTCTCTGAAGCACCTTTAGGCAAGCAGAGAAAAGCAGCATGTAGGTCAGCTTTACAGCTTTCAGCTACTGCTTCACATCACGGAATGATCATCGTTGTAGAGGGGTCTTTAGAGTACAGATTGTACTCTATACCTCTCTCTACCTCTCTCTCTCTACCTCTCCCTCTCTCCACCTCCCTCTCTCCACCTCTCTCTCTACCTCTCTGTCTCTCTACCTCTCTGCCTCTCTCTCTACCTCACTACCACTCTACCATCTCCTTCTACCTCTCTAACTCTCTACCTCTCTCTCTCTACCTCTCTCTCTCTCCCTCTACCTCTCTCTCTACCTCTCTCCCTCTCTCTCTCTACCTCTCTCTCTCTCTACCTCTCTCTATCTCTATCTCTACCTCTCTCCCTCTCTCTCTCTCTACCTCTCTCCACCTCTCTACCTCTCTCTCTCTCTCTCTACCTCTCTCTCTGTACCTCTCTCTCTGTACCTCTCTCTCTACCCCTCTCTCTCTACCTCTCTCTCTCTCTCTCTACCTCTCTGCCTCTCTCTCTACCTCACTACCACTCTACCATCTCCTTCTACCTCTCTAACTCTCTACCTCTCTCTCTCTCCCTCTACCTCTCTCTCTCTCTCTCTCTACCTCTCTCCCTCTCTCTCTCTACCTCTCTCTCTGTACCTCTCTCTCTCGCTACCTCTCTCTCTACCTCTCTCTCTCTCCACCTCCCTAACTCTCTCTCTCTACCTCTACCTCTCTCTCTCAACCTCTCTCTACCTCTCTACCTCTCTCTCTATCTCACTACCACTCTACCATCTCCTTCTACCTCTCTAACTCTCTACCTCTCTCTCTCTACCTCTCTCTCTACCCCTCTCTCTCTACCCATCTCTCTCTACCCCTCTCTCTCTACCCCTCTCTTTACCTCTCTCTCTACCTCTCTGCCTCTCTCTCTACCTCACTACCACTCTACCATCTCCTTCTACCTCTCTAACTCTCTACCTATCTCTCTCTACCTCTCCCTCTCCCTCTCTCTCTCTCTACCTCTCTACCTCTCTCTCTCTCTACCTCTCTCTCTCTCTACCTCTCTCTCTCTCTACCTCTCTACCTCTCTCTCTCTCTCTACCGCTCTATCTCTCTACCTCTCTCCCGCTCTATCTCTCTCTCTCTCTCTCTCTCTCTCTCTCTCTCTACCTCTCTCTCTACCTCTCTCTCTCTACCTCTCTCTACCTCTCCCTCTACCTCTCTCTATACCTCTCCACCTCTCTCTCTCTCTACCTCTCCCTCTCTCTACCTCTCTACCTCTCTCTACCTCTCTCCCTCTACCTCTCTACCTCTCTCTCTCTACCTCTCTCTCTCTCTACCTCGCTCTCTCTCTACCTCTCTCTCTCTCTACCTCTCTCTACCTCTCTCTCTCTACCACTCTACCTATCTCTCTGTACCTCTCTCTCTACCTCTCCCTCTCTCTCTCTACCTCTCCCTCTCTACCTCACTGCCACTCTACCTCTGCCTCTACCCCTGTATCTCTCTACCTCTCTCTCTCTAACTCTCTCTCTCTACCTCTCTCTCTACCTCTCTCTCTCTCTCTCTCTCTCTCTACCTCTCTCTCTCTCCACCTCTCTCCCTCTCTCTCTCTACCTCTCTGTCTCTACCTCTCTCTCTCTCTACCTCTCACTCTCTCTACCTCTCTCTCTCTACCTCTCTACCTCACTACCTCTCTCTACCTCTCTCTCTTTCTACCTCTCTCTCTACCACTCTCTACCTCTACCTCTCTACATCTCTTTCTCTACCTCTACCTCTCTACCTCTCTCTCTCTACCTCTCTCTCTACCTCTCTACCTCTCTACCTCTCTCTCTACCTCTCTACCTCTCCCTCTCTACCTCTCTCTCTCTACCTCTCTCTCTCCCTCTCTCTCCCTCTCTCTACCTCTGTCCACCTCTGTCTACCTCTCTACCTCTGTCCACCTCTCTACCTCTGTCCACCTCTCTACCTCTCTCTACCTCTGTCCACCTCTCTACCTCTCTCTACCTCTGTCCACCTCTCTACCTCTCTCTACCTCTGTCCACCTCTCTACCTCTCTCTACCTCTGTCCACCTCTCTACCCCTCTCTACCTCTGTCCACCTCTCTACCTCTCTCTACATCTCTACATCTGTCTAGCACTCTCTCTACCTCTATACACCTCTCTACCTCTCTCTACCTCGCTACCTCTCTCTATACTTCTCTACCTCTCTCTCTACCTCTCTACCTTTCCCTCTACCTCTCTCTCTACCTCTCTCTCTCTCTACCTCTCTCTACCTCTCTACCTCTCCCTCTCTCCCTCTACCTCTCGCCCTCTCTCTATCTCTACCTCTCTCTCTATCTCTACCTCTCTCTCTCTCTACCTCTCTCTCTCTACCTCTCTCTCTCTCTCACCTCACTCTCTCTCTACCTCGCTCTCTCTCTACCTCTCTCTCTCTACCTCTCTACCTCTCTCTCTCTACCACTCTACCTATCTCTCTCTACCACTCTACCTATCTCTCTCTACCTCTCTCTCTACCTCTCCCTCTCTCTCTACCTCTCCCTCTCTACCTCACTGCCACTCTACCTCTGACTCTACCCCTGTATCTCTCTACCTCTCTCTCTCTAACTCTCTCTCTCTACCTCTCTCTCTCTACCTCTCTACCTCTCCACCTCTCTCCCTCTCTCTCTACCTCTCTCCCTCTCTCTCTCTACCTTTCTCTCTCTCTACCTCTCTACCCCTCTCTCTCTCTCTCTACCTCTCTCTCCCTCTCTCTCTCTCTCTCTCTCTCTCTACCTCACTACCTCTCTCTCTTTCTACCTCTCTCTCTACCACTCTCTACCTCTACCTCTCTACATCTCTTTCTCTACCTCTACCTCTCTACCTCTCTCTACCTCTCTCTCTACCTCTCTCTCTACCTCTCTCTCTACCTTTCTGCCTCTCTCTCTCTACCTCTCTACCTCTCTCTCTACCTCTCTCTCTACCTCTCTCTACCTCTCTACCTCTCTAACTCTGTCCACCTCTCTACCTCTGTCCACCTCTCTACCTCTGTCCACCTCTCTACCTCTCTCTACCTCTGTCCACCTCTCTACCTCTGTCCACCTCTCTATCTCTCTCTACCTCTCTACATCTGTCTAGCTCTCTCTCTACCTCTATACACCTCTCTACCTCTCTCTACCTCACTACCTCTCTCTATACTTCTCTACCTCTCTCTACCTCTCTCAAATATAGCTACAACGTCTACGTATAATACGGTACGCTAAGTGGCAGCCGCAGCCTAAAATCACTTCTTGTCCTTAAAAAAAAACCAATCATTACCATATCCAATATATCTCCCCTTTATGACCTTATAAGTATTTACTTCTGCAGCACAATATCCTTTCGTCAACAACATCAAATGTTGCACAGCTAAACACTTATAAGGTCCCAAAGGCGAGACCTATTGGCTATGCCAATGCTTGTTTTATCCTTGTCTGAGTTGAACTTGCCTTTATTTTCACTTTCTGAAGCTGTTTCCTGCCCGTCTAGTTTGGAGAATGACTTTCACCACGTATATTATGAGTAACGCTTCTCTTTGCAACTGTGACATTTTTACACGTGTTTTTATGGTTTCCACTACTGATTCATCTACAAGCATGCAAGGAACTATATATTCTAGAGCTGAGAGTGTCAACACAAGTGTCTTTCCCAGACAAGACTCATTTTCATCTTAGTTGATGAGCATGCAGTTTTTCACTTTTGCTATTGTGTTTTGCATACCAAATGTTAGCATTTGAAAAATGGTATCCTACGAGGTCTGAAGTCAACATGCCAAAATGATTTCCTAGGAGGTTTGAAGTTACCTTGCCATGTGTTTTGGGTGCATTTGGTATCTTTGGGCAGCATTTTCATTACATGCTTGTTTGGAAAATGTTTTTGAAACACATTTGGGAAAATGTTTATGATTCATTGTCTGAGCTTGTCTTATTTTCGCATAAGTATGTTAATTTTGTCCATATTACAAGTCTTACGTGAGGGTGGTTTATGGAGGGAGTGGGTCTTAGTCCCATGTTCTCATGTTTCAGACAATGTTATCCCTGCCTAAGAGATAGGAGTGGGTGTTAGTCCCATTTCCTCTTGTTTCTTATATTTTATCCCTGTCTAAGGATGGGAGTGGGTTCTCAGCCCCATGTCCCCTTGTTTCAGATATTTTATCCCTGCCTAGGGATGGGAGTGGGTTTTAGTCCCATGACCCCACGTTCACAGTTATTTACATTTGGGAGGGGTTTTCAGGCCCATTTCCTGGTTATTAGTCTCCACACCTTCGTGGTCAACCCGCATGTTGTGGGTTATAGGGTGTTGTATTTACACAGTTTATAGGGGGTTATTGTCCCACCTATGTCAGTAGTAATGGGTGTTAGTCCTATTTACTTAGTTTAAAGGGGGTGTTAGTCCCACCTTTGTTATTTTGGTGTTGGGTGTCAGTCCTTTCACTTCCTTGTACGTTTTCATGTGTGTGGGTAGTCCTCTTGTGATGCCACACTGTGCCGCATCTGTATTCTCATGCTGCACAAGTCCTTGGGGGTTAGTCCCATGTGATGTAATCTGTACATTTGGGGTGTCAGTCCCAATCATCGTTTTTTTTCACTGGGGTTTTAGTCCCACAGTGTCCCTCACAAAAGGGGTGGCGTATGGTGTTTTCGCCACAGTCTCCTCACGTGAGGTGTACTTCCTTGGGTGTTGTTCCACCCATTGTTTCTAGTCTGGGTTAAGTTTACCCTTTCTTCTGTCATGTGTATTTTGCTCACTTGTTGTATGTGAGCTCTTCTTGGTCTTCTTACATTTTTCTTTGTTCACTGTTAAAGGAGGAGGATGGTGTTAGTGTGTGTTTTTATCCTTTCATCCTTCTTTCCTCCTTTTTGCTTGTCTGTTTTCCCTCTCGTGATGTCATTCTTTGCATCCCTGGGTTTACGGACTATTTACATCTCTTGTACATTTCTGTGTATAGTTGTTTTCAATTTAGTTTGGTTCTTTTTATTGTTCAGTATAAAAGGGATAGGATATGTAGTATCCTCAGGTCATGTCATTGTGTTCCCTCTACCTAGCTGCTCAGCCAGTGTGAGTGTTCCGGTCAGAATGTCAGTGTGAGTGGAATGCTTGGGTGTCTGTGTGTGTGTGAGACAGTTGAGAAGATGGGCTGAGCAGCTAGGAGGCTGCTCCTGGTGGGGCCTGTTCCAGCTTACAGCTACTACTGAATAAACTACATCAACTACAACTCGGCTACGTCTACTTTGTATGCTGTACACATGGGGCCAGCCCACTACAGTATCGCTTGAATACTTTTGATGAAGGCTGCAGCATGAGAGACCTGACACTCCACAGCAAAGTCTTTAGCAGCCTAACGTGTTTCGTGATCTTTCACTTCCTCAGAGGCTTCAGTTACAGGATTTGCGAGCCTCAGGTGCCTCTACATTTAAATACGATCTCCAGCCCTGGTGGGCGTGGCCGCTCTCACGGCATTCTGGGATCTGTAGTTGCAAGTCAGTATTGCTCCAGTGAGCCGGCACTTAATCCTGTCAATGTTCAACATATATTAATCCACAGTGGGTTGCTGGGCTCAGTTTCACTACACATGTTGGACCTTACTGCCTTCATCTTTCCAGCACCTGTCCCATAACGCGCACGCCGGTTGGCATCGCGTGGGTCCGTAACACATGGCGGGGCTCCTTCCACGGCTGGGTCAGCCGTTATATCCAATCACAAAAGTTACCCCAACAGAAGTGCCCTCAATCAGGTAGGTATCGCTTGAATACTTTTGATGAAGGCTGCAGCATGAGAGACCTGACACTCCACAGCAAAGTCTTTAGCAGCCTAACGCGTTTCCTGATCTTTCACTTCCTCAGAGGCTTCAGTTACAGGATTTGCGAGCCTCAGGTGCCTCTACATTTAAATATGATCTCCAGCCCCGGTGGGCGTGGCCGCTCTCACGTCATTCTGGGATCTGTAGTTGCAAGTCAGTATTGCTCCAGTGAGCCGGCACGTAATCCTGTCAATGTTCAACATGTATATATGTATTCAAGCTATTAGGGCAATGGTGATGCAAAATCGTCTTGGCGAAAGAGGTTCGAGTCTGTAAAGTGATAAAAGCCAGGAGGTGTTGTAAATTTATTCCGGATAACGTTAGAAATATTGATTCTTTTGTGACTAGTCTAACTAATCTTTTTCATGAGATTAAGACTTTTGAGGAACCTGGGTTATGGGAAACTGTAAGTGAGTGGTTTGAGTTAGGAAAGGGTTTTGTTAAAGTTGGTGAATGGTTAGGTAATTTATGTGAACATTTTTTCTAAGCTATATTAACTCCTATAATAATCATAATGATTTGTGCAATTGTCCTGTTTCTTTTGCTAACATTTTTTGAATTTATGATTAGTAGATACAAAAACAAAAGTAAAGATGAAGATAGGTTGAGGAAAAGGAAAAAATTGATGGATATGGAATTAGAGAGTTTCAAGTATCATGTTTACAACCAGATAAAAATGGTAGAGGAAAATTCTCGAAAGCAAGTAAAGATGAGGGTGACGTCTACAAACTGATAGTTGAATGATACTGTTTTGTTAATGTGTTTTTAGTGATTATATAAATATTCAGAGGGGGGAGTTTGAAGTAGCTTTTTCTAAATACACATTTATTTTTTAATACTAATGATTTTTATGATGAATATAGTCATAACCGATATATTATTTAAGTTGCACTTGAAACCATTTTTATCAGGTGTTAAGAAGTGTGTTTAATAATGTAGTTTAGTTGTGCCACATTTTTGCAGAGACTCCATTTTATTAATAACGATGCTGTTTTGGTGTTCTGTTCATCTTGCTCCTTCTCATTACCCCTCCCAATCGATGTCCCCCTGCATGCCTTCTCTCCCCACAGTCTTCGCAGAGCACAGGACACTATGACATAAATGGTTATTTTCTTTAGAGAGTATATATTGTGAATGAAACTTTCTTCGCAAGCTGAATGTATCACTCCCAAGGACACTTCTGCAAAAAGTTCCGATGAGGGGCAGCTAGCATACACTACTGTATGGGTCTTTGTTTGAAAAATGTTTTATGCTGTGTTGTGGATCTCCAGAATGCGCTGTTGCGGCAGAAGCTGCTAAAGTTTTTCTTTCTTTTGAAATGGTTAGTGTTATATGTTTGTTGTGACAATCTTAATTCTGATTTGCTCAATATGTGTTATCTCTAGTCATGCCATGCTGAATTGGCAGGTTTTTTTCTTATTATCTATTCATAGAATGTGTATATAAACCCCTCTTTCTGGGGGTGAGACATAGACTTATTCTTTTCCTCCAGAGACTCTGTCAATTTTATTTCAGAGAAATATATGACTTCCTTTGCATTAGAATGCTTTCTTGCAAATTTGCTGGTTATTGGGACTTTGAATAATTCTGATTTCTGACTATGTACTCCATAGCTGAGCCTCCATTGCATTTATATTTTGCATTTCTCTGTTATGCGTAATTTTGAGAGTTTGTATTAAAACCCTTAAAGTTGTCATTAATCTAGAACTGAGTTATTCAGTGGTCCCAGATACTATTTTATTACTTTGCTAAATTAATCTTGGGCCTGATGCTGAGGAAGGTGGTGACTCTTATCTCAAGATCAAGGGTGCTGGAGCGGAACCGCAAGAGGTATATTTCGGGGTAATTTAAATTGTGGGGTGCATTAGAATATTGGGGTTCTGCTCCCAAAAAATCTGAAAATTACCTCACAAAGGGGCACACCTCATACAGTGGAGAAGGCCCTTGAGTAAATCCTTTCCACCCCGGAGCATGGCCTACGCAGCCAAGATGGTGGTCGAGCTGTACATCAGGTCCCATAGCCCAACAAGTATCCACCAACATCCCGACTGATAGCGCAATCCCCAGAACTCTCCCTGTTACTGGCACTCCCTCGGGGCTTGATGGACCTCAGCTGTGGCCGATACAGAGGCGCGGGGACCCTAAAGTGCAGCATAAACAGCAAAGTGCCTAACACAAGATGGCGTCCGCCTTCACGCTGGAAATCAGAAGCACGGCATAATGGCTGCTAAAAGCTGCAGCCCATCGATCCCCTCGCTCTGCTTGGAGCAAGACGCACATAGAGAGCAGTCTCGGAACTTCCATACTCAGGGAGGTGTGGCTTATATTGTGATGCCTGATGACACCGCTGTCAGTAGCCTCACCCACACTGGGGCCTGCCTTTGGAGGTCGACCGAATGGCTGCTGTGGCCCAGAGAAGCCTGACGCCGTGCTGAAGGGATCCTAGGCAACCTGCTCTTACACTGGACTCCCCACACAGCCATATGCGAGGACCAGAAGTGTGAGTGACGGCACCGGCCTCACGATGCGATCTGCCCCTTCAGGCCACTGACAGAGTGAAAGATCCCGTCAGCCTGAGGCCTCTCTGCACCCCTCCTAAACCCAAGCATCACTGGTAGTGGTCTCTTCATGGGGTGGAGGTAGAGGCCCTTTACCCACCTACGATGATGCATGATTGCCTGCCTCACTGGGTTTTGTGCCTTAGGCAGTGGTCCACGCCTAGACTGAGGCACTCACAGGAAGAGTGCCACTGAGGTGGGTGATATGGCCTGAACTATGTGGTCTCCTAGATGGGCCCCAGGAATTGACCATGAGCGATTCCCTGTGCTTAGACCTATGCCACATTGTGGCCTGGATGGTGGGAGACCACTGACAGCAGACAAACTGACATGGGCCCTGACCCGGCATGACCTGGGCAGGTGGAACCTTCTGAGACTGCAATTGATACCTAGTAGATCGCAGTGGGCCCCTGCAGTCTGTGCACCTCCGCTCGGGGACGCAGCCAGAGGCAGATGCTTGGACGGTGGCCACCGATTTCCTGCTCCTCAGAGGCTATACCCAGCAACATCTGCCCCAAGCCCAGAGTGACATTTCCGTTGCTTGATCGCTGAGGCTTGGGTGACTCCCACCCTGTTTCTACCCACTCTGTTTCTCCCATCCAGGGCCATCCTGTGCTGTAAGAGGTCACAGAGCACCCACCAGCTTGCTCCGTAGAACTTGGATGAGAGTGGGGAACTACCAAAGTCTGAAATCCCGCACTGAACCTACACCGGGCCTTGAACCACATCAAAGCCTCTACAAAGTCCACCACACATCAGCCTTCACTTGCTACTCAAGCTGCACTGGGGAAAGTAGGCCAGTAGGGGTGTGACTATATCCTCACAAGACAAACGTGGATCTGCAGTCGGAGATGGGAGGAGACAAGCCCCCACAGCCGAAGTCGGTCCAAACCAAAATGGACCAATACGCCAAACCTACTGCGGATACCCGAGGGACCGCAGAAGCACCTCCCCCCACCGGTAACACATTACAACACACAGACCTTGCTGTCGTCCTCAAAGCAATTCAAAACTCCAGGGAAGTAGCCGAGATCAAAGTGGATGAGGGCCAAGTAGATGTATCCCTCCTGTGTTACGATCTTCGCAAAGTTGCAGACAGAGTGATGGAGGCTGAACCCAGGGTGTCCACTCTCGAAAATGAGGTAATGACCCTTAAACACCAGGTCTTTAAGCTGCTCTCCATGATGGCTGCCTTGGAAGAACGTGAAAACCCGTCCCAGAGAAACAACTTGCACCTCATTAGGTTCCCTGAGGGGGTTGAGACCTGTGCCAGACTGCTTTCTGGAGGGGGGGCTCCAGTCTTGGGTCCCATCGGATAGGCTGACTTGCTGTTTCATGGTGGAGAGGGTGCAATGGTCACTGGCTAAGCAGCCATGCCCAGGGACTCCCCCCTACCCCATAAAAGCCTGCATCCTCAATCACCAGGATCGAGATGTCATCCTACAAGAGGCTGGCAATCACCAAGATCTGTACTTCCTTAATACTAGGATCATGATCTTTCCGCACTACACCCAAGCTCTCCAACAGCACAGATGCTCTTTCCAGGATGTTAAACAGAAACTCAGTGCTCTCAAGATCCAATATATGCTCTTCTTCCCAGCTCGCCTGAAAGTAACCCTAAACTTGTCCACTTATTTCTTTGAAACTCCAGAACAAGCCTGGGGAAGGGCGACGGAGCCATGGGCACCCTGGCCCACCGGAACTAGGGAGGTGTCGGAGTCGAGGACAAATGGACCCCTTGGTGCCCCTCTCTAAGTTAACCCGGAGAAAGAGAACCCACTCAAGGAGGGGCAGACCGAGCTACCGCAGGAGACAAAGATCACCAAGCTCATCCCGTGCTGGGAGTGCGGCGGTTACTGTGGACCCAGACGCATTGCTCTCCAACACCCCTACTCTTTTTCGGGCTCAAGACGACGATCCTGGGACACTCACTTGATACCTGGCATGAAGTGAGGTGCAGGACTGACCCGGTGATAGATAGACAACATTTATTGTACACACCATGAGATACCCTACTAGCTATTCTTGCTTATGGTCCGCTCAGAAACGGGGGGGGTTGCCTATGTTCTTATGTTGTTGTATTGAGGTAATTAGAAATTACTGTCAGGCATCACAGTGCTTGAATTGGGCACCCGGGAGCCTCGGATGGATTCCGAGACCCCCTACAAGTTTCTTTATGTTTGAACGTGGGGCGACAGATGCTTCAATGTTGGAAGTATGGGGTGGGGGCAGTTAGGGGATGGGTTAATGTTCTGTTTTGTTTTGTTGTTCTGACTTCCTTTTCCCAGGCAACTACCTCAAACTTAATTTACTGCGTACACTTACCTAAACACAAGATACATTAAGGTTCCACTGAGCCTGTACCCCCTGGGGACCGCAAGGCTTCTCCTAGGGGAAGGGGCTGATCCACCGATTTCCAGCACCACCCCAAATGGTTAAGGTACTTTCCTGGAATGTAAACAGTCTCCTGACCATATTAAGAGATCAACAGAGCTATATAAAATGTTTTCACCTGGATGTGGTCATGGTCCAAGAAACCCACCTTTTAGGCTCACACTGTCCTTTCCTTGGCTGGTTTGGCTCTGACCGAGTTTTCCACGCCGGCTTGTCCAGAAACTCAGGAGGGGTCACAATCCTACTACACAAGGCCCTCCTGATGGCGATATCCTCCACGCACATCGACCCACGGGAGAGATATGTAGGGATTGAGGGCCGTCTGGAGGCTAGACACTACAACTTCATATAGACCTACGTCCCCCAACGGATGCTGCCCTCGACATTGCAAGCACTTCAAGATCTTGTGGTGGCCCTTCCCCTAGGGACCACCCTGATAGGGGGTGATTTTAACGTGGTTCCAGACTGGATATTTCTGACCCCCCACCTCAGCCGGGTCGAAGTGCACGCTCCTCCCGATTCACATTGTGGGCCGACTCTATGGGCCAGTGCGATGCATGGAGATCATGGAACCCCTCAAAACAGCTGTACACCCACTTGTCAGCAGCGCTCAAAACCGGATCCATAATCAATCAGATTTGGCTCCCAGCCAGTGACATTCATTTACTGAAGTGTGTACAGATCCTGCCTGAGGCATCTCAGATCACACACTCCTCCTCTTAGAAATGGAACTCCCTCAGCGCACCCTACAGCCTATGTGGCACATCAATGCCAGGCACCTTGTGGACCAAGACTGCGCCAACTTCATAGAAGAGGAAATCAAGATCTTCTTTAAGCTTAATTGCAACACTGTGCCCTCTTCTGGAACCCTATGGGCATCCAGTAAACCCACCCTGAGGTGTCTAATCAAGGGATACATTAGGGGGGAGGAGGCAAGCCAATTGGCACAGGTAACGGATCTAGAAGCCCTGATCCTCTCTCTGGAGCGGCAGGCACACAGCTGGCCCTCTGGCGATATCAAGCACTGAAACAAATCTCCCTAGAGGAAGCCAGGCAGCGCTGAGAGTGACGAGTCAGCAGGTCTACGAACATGGGGACAAATCTAGCAAGCTCTTGTATTGGCTGGCAACTAATGACACTTTGACCAGGATTGTACCGGCCATTCATGATTCTAACGGAGACCTCCATGAACGCCCACCTGAGGTTGCCCAGGTCTTTGTGGCTTATTACCAGAAATTATATGCGGTGACCCCTGGGCCATGACAAAAGCTTGCATTCCCTCTGTTAGAGGGGATTCTCCTGCCCTCGAACCCCCTTTTTCTGGCCCAAGAACTTGACCAGCCGATCACGATTGAGGAGATAAACATCAACATATCAGATCTCAACCCAGGCAGGACCCCAGGCCCAGATGGGTTTCCCATCGAATTCCTTGACGCTACCAGATCCATCTGCTCCCCCGCCTACTGGGCCTCTACACTGAGGTGGCGGAATGTGGATCGTTCCCCCCGGACCAAGACACAGCGACTATTGTGGTGATACCTAAGGCACACCTACCTGTGGACCAGTGCTCAGCAAATAGACCTATCTCTCTCATAAGCGTTGACCTCAAAGTATTTGCAGAGGATCTAGTGACTAGATTAAGTCATACACTAAGTTACCTAATCCACCCAGACCAATGCGGATTCCTGCCCAACAACAGCATCTGCCATTGCATTCGGAGAATAGAACTCGTCCTGTCCCAGCCCCGCCAACTGGGCGGCACCCTGGCATTCCTCCTAATTGACTTTGAAAAGGCCTTCGACAGGCCGTGCTGAAGCGTGTGAGTTTTGGACCTTACTTTCGCAGACCCATCTGCCTCTAATACGATGCCCCTACAGCTCAGGTCTGGGTGAACGGAGTCCTATCCCCGCCGTTCCCAATTCGCAATGGCACCAGCCAGGGCTGTCCCCTGTCTCCATTATTATTTGCCCTAGGCTAGTAATCAAAACCTTGGCATGCCTCATCAGATGCGACACCCGAATACAGGGATGGCTTTGGGAGGGAGGTCTTGAGGAGCACACATCTCTTTACGCAGACAACATCCTATTATTTCTTGGAGACCCGCAGTCTTCAGGCCCAAGATGCCTCGAGATCTTTCACCTATATGGTGAATCCTCTGGCCTGCAGATCAATATGAACAAGTCGCTGTTGTTACCGGTTGAAGGGGACGTGGGAAGACATTCCTGGTGCCCCGCAATCTCAATATGACATCACTCTTTCAAGTATTTAGGTATCTATATCTCCCGCCTCCCAGATCTGGCCTGGAATCTTAATTTTCAGCCCCTTTTGAAAAGCTTGACTAGGGACTTGTGGGAGAGGGGCCACTTGGCTCTAAACCCTATTGGGCGAGTAGCCTTGTTAAAGATGATATGCCTCTCATGCTTTTTATATGCCCTTGCGAACTTCCTTCACCCAATCCCCTGAAAGTGGTTTCATCCACTGACATCAAATATCACCACCTTCTTCTGGGTAAGGGGTCATCACTGAGTGGCCTTTATCCTCTAGGAAATTCCCTTACGAGGTGGGCCTGGGTATGACTGACCTCTAGGGGTACTACCTCCCTGCACAAACTGCAACAATAAATTACTGGTTAACTGGGATTTGGGATGATCTCACCTACCAGATAGAACTCCACCTCCTGGGTCTGGACAATCTCCTCAGCCTACTCCAGCTGATCCCTCAGTCTCTCCTCGATTGTACCTGGGTGACCTTACTTTGCTGGAGAGCAGCTCTACGTTATATTAACTGGGATCGTAAGTTCACCAGGATGACACCGTTGTGGCACACTGGAGTTTTTTTAACCTAAGTTCCTTGATTAATACCCACTCACCCATAACTTTCAAGAATACAGCAGTCGGGGGCACTTTCAATGATATCCATTGTATAGCTATACGTCTTTTCCCCAGCACCAGTGCTTTAAATGGGCCGGTACTCTCCGGTACTGAGTACCGGCACTTCCAAATTTTTGGGCTGTCAGTACCGGCACTTCTCTGTAGACAGGGAGAGTACCGGTACCCTGATCGACGGCAGGCTCAGGTTAGGCATCTCTTCCAGCTCAGGGCAGGGCAGGGCTTCCGAGCAGCTTGTAAGTAAATAAGCCGTGAAGTAGCCGCCCTTTTGCATTTGTCACCCCGAGTGGGACGGGTATGCTCAGACGTGAGTCCCGTGCTCTCCATGCCACTGGAATCAAGCTATCCTGGCTGATGAGGGCTGAAAGCCCGAAACCGGTCCTAGGATGCTTGTTTCCAGTCCAGGGAGGACCTGGCTTGGCAGTTCGGGCTGGACTGTTCCCATGGGGCACAGGGTCAAGACTGATTTGCATATGGCTGGGTTCAAACTGGAATGGCATGGTGAGCAAAAAACGATGGATTTAGGCCCAGATCTCTGTACTGGGGTGAATGTATGACATTGTTCTGCATTCTGTCCATCAATTGTTGTTTTTGCTGAAGATTCCAGCAGCGCCAATTTCAGTGTTCCTAAACTGCAGGGGTTTGAGTGGGCTCTTGTGACATTGTGATTAACAGGGCAGGGTCTCTAGACAGACCCTGCACTGTCAATCAGGTGTGCAGCGACCATTTGGATGAAAGCGCTTTACCCCCCCCCCCCTACCCCCACCCCTCCTTCTGGTGCCTGAAATGAGCTGGGGCCTCCAGTCACTAATCCAGTCCCATTTAGGGTATGGCACTGGCCGTAGGAAAGTTAGTGGCAGCGCAAGACAGTCCTCCACCTTCGTCATAGCCGGTTTTCTTTTCATGTTTTTGTTCAGCACAGGAGCTGCTTCCCTTTGTGTGCCCCTCCAACACAAATCGCTGCATTTACATGATAACAGCGACTGACCTGGGTAATGGGCTCATGGGTGTGAAGTTAGCCCTGCCCTTAGGGCAATGAAGAGCAGGGAATCTGCAGCGCTCCAGGAATGAGCTCCCATGACAACTGGTGATGTATTTGGTTGGGGGAAAGACAAGGTGAATATAGAAGGAAGGGGGAGGGAGGAATGTAAAGAAGTGAGGTGACAGGTGAAGTTAGCATTGCCACTTTTTCAGATAAAAATGCCAGATATTTGTTGAGTTCTGAAATCATAAATGGGCTTAGAAATTGTATTTTAATACAATTTTGTGTAAAGTCAAAACTCTGGTACATATCTTGTCAACTGCAATATATATATATATATATATATATATATATTATCCACCAAATTTGTCCACACGAAGGGCGCACTATCACACAGCTGGTGCGCGCTGCGAGGCCGGACTCGCCTCGAATTAATATTTTTCACCAATTCAAAAAGACGCTGCACTCTTCCAGGGGATTGTTTAACGGTTTATTGTGCCATGGAACTTCTCCTTCCCTCACCAACGCGTTTCGACCAGCAGGTCTTGATCACGGTGCAACAATTGGTCCCTCTACCATTTCTAATATTTATACCTCTTGCCCAGCTAGCATATTAGGTGCATTCTGGGTCAGGTAGTTTTTTTTTACAAAAAACACCCTAAATCGTGTGAAAGCAAAATCTCTTAAAGTGCAACTCAATAATAAAACTATTATTAACACCATTTTGTCATTGTAGGGGTATTGATCATTTGGAGTGAGACACAGTTGATATTGTGTCAATTGGCATTTCAAAGTTTGTAACTCACACAATCACAGTCTCAGTGACATATTACATCTCACATTCCAAGTGAGTTGGGGAATTAAGTCCAATCTATATATATGAGAGTATCTGGACATATGTCTCATATTCCATTCGGCTAAGTGCCATTAACTCAATTCCTCCAGCATCTCTTAATAAGTATGGGTCTCAGTGCCCAATTGATTACTTTATGCCGCTTAGTTGTCTAAATCTTGGTCACTCCATTTTCATCTCCTCCCCAATTGGACACTGTACTTGCTTGTCATTGCTTTGTTACATTTTATATGTTTTCTTTTTTATCTTTAATTTCACTGTTATGTTCATTTACTTTCATGTCAAATTCTTTCACAAATGTATATACATCTCCTCATCCCCATTCAGATCCGTTGGATGTTTTGTCTTGAATCTTATGATCAGTCGTGACTCTAGTCGTCTCAGCTTTAGGGTTCTATTCCCTCCTCTTTCATGTACCGGTATGGTGGCAAGGCCTGAGTAAGTCATATCTTTCCACGATTTTCCTTTGTGGGTGAGCATATGTTTAGATATAGCATACGTCGTATCTTTATTCTGGATCGCCCTTGTATGCTCTAGAATTCTTTTTTTCAAGGGACAGATGGTACTTCCAATATAGCGTTTCCCACAGTAACATTCGAGAAGATATACTACATACGTTGTGTTACATGTTATCAGATCATTTATTTTGAAGATCTTGCCTTGTGGATCAACGATTGCTTTCATTGTCCTTCCAATCTTGCAGGCCTTGCAATGACTACATTTGCTGAATCCTTTCTTAAGTTCCTGTAGCCACGTATTAGGTCATTTGATTTCAAAGTGACTTTTGACCAGTCTATCTGACAATGACGGGCTTTTCTGTATGAGATCTGAGGGTAGTTTCCAACTTTCTTACCAATGTCTGGGTCTTTCAATAAGATGTTCCAATATTTATTTATTACTTTTCTTACTTTAAAGCTTTCTTTGCTATACGTCATTATCATTCTGATTGGTTCCTCTGACATGCCACTTTTTTCTTTACATTTATTAATCAACATCTCAGATCTGTTGATAGCTCTTGCTTTCATTTCTCCACGTTTGATGTCATTGTAACGGTATCCTCTTTGTAGAAACCGGTTCTTTGTTTCCTTGAATTTGAGATTCATTTCTTTAGTGTTTGAACAGTTTCTCTTCATTCTGATAAATTCACCATACGGTATACTTTTCTTAAGACTTTCTGGATGGAAACTTAGCCCATGCAGCACACTGTTGGTTGCTGTGCGTTTCCTGTGTACTGTAGACTCAATCTTTTCTGATTTTACATATACCTTGGTATCACGAAATACTATCTCTTTTTTGCTGCTGGTAAATGTGAATTTCAAGCCAATATTATTCTCATTCAGTATATCCATGAATTTCCGGCATTCCAATTCCGTTCCATTCCAAAGGAGAAAAAGATCGTCTATAAAGCGCAGCCAAAGGACCACCTTGACCACGTATGGGTCATTTTCCTCTCTCCAAGCTATGGTCTTTTCCCACCACCCCATGAAGAAGTTGGCGTAACTTGGAGAGAAGGAAACTCCCATCGCAGTTCCGCACTTTTGAGAATACATTTCTTTATTAAATAGAAATACATTGTTCCGTAGGCATAATTCTATCATATCCAGTACCATCATGCAATGCTCTAATTGTTCAACTGGTTTTTGTTTCAAGAAATATGTCACTGCTTGTAAACCTATATCATGGTTAATTGAAGTATAAAATGACACAACGTCGATGGTTACTAGCAGATAATCTTTCTGCCACTGTATATTCATCAAAGTTCTTAAAAATCTCCAGTGTCTTTTATGTATGACGTAAGTGTTGGTACTATCGGAGCCAGAAAAGAATCCACATAGATTGAAACATTCTGGTATAGGAGTCACAGCTGGAGATAATGGGTCTCCCCGGTGGCTTATTCAAAGTTTTGTGAACTTTCGGGAGAAAGTATATGGTAGGTATAGTTGGTGAATCATTTCTTAGGTATTGTACCTCTTGTTCGGAGATGAGACCTTTTTCTTGCCATTGTTTTAATCTACCATTCAAATCATTAACTAAGTCATTGATTGGGTTTTATTGAGTATATATATATATATATATATATATATATATATATATATAATGAAATAGAGCAGAACAAAATAGTGGCCAGGTGGCAAACTTAGGGGATGAGTACAGCATGGAGGGGAGAACTGGAGACAAGTAGGGAAAAAACCAGTGAGAAAATGTTACAGACTTGTGGAGAGAGTAAGGCAGAAGTGGGAGTAAGAGAGACAGAACTAGCGAGAGAAGGTTAGAGGCTGGGTAAAGATGAGAGGCAAGTGAAGCGGACATGTGGATGTAAAAACACTGAACCAGCAAGAGACTGGAAGAGCCTGGTCGTAGGGAAAAGGGCAGTGGCGGTGCTTTAAATGGGCCAGCACTCACAGGTACTGACTACCAGCACTTCTTATTTTTATCACTATAAGTACTGCACTTCTCTACTGTGAGGAGAGTACCGGTACTCATGAAAGGTAGGCTCACTGGCTGCAACTGCTGGTGAGCACTAGGCTGTCAGCGTTGGAACCTATCTGACAGCCAAGGCCCTTCTGCATTCCTCAGCTCAGCTGCTGCTGAACTAATCAGCTTAGGCTCATTTGCATGATGTTCCTGTGTTCACTACCACACTGTGTTTGACAGTGGAGGGCTCACTTAGGCCCTGTGCTGTTAATCACATTCACACTATGGTGTGGATTTGTGCAAACACAGGTATGGAGGCAGCAGGCTGACAGGTGCTATTAAAAAAGCCATGGGAGGCAAGGAGTTTAAAATGGCTTTAATCTCACCTAAGACTTTGTGTGAGTGTTTGCATATGGCTGTGTGCTTGCCTGCTTGTGTGTGCCTGCTTGTGTGTGCCTGTTCGTCTGTGAGAGAAAGAGGCAGAGAATCAGGACACTCAGGGGATATTTTAAAGGGACTGTGTGGAATGCTTTTGTGTATATGTGTGCTTGTTTCTTTCTGTGTGTGTGTGCACGCTTGAGAATTTATAGTATTGTGCCAAACAACAACAAATAACAGGATGGCATTAAGAAGCAGCAAATATTACAGAACAAGGAAATGTTACCATATCATCCTGTTTGGCTTTCATTTTGTGTTAATCTGTTTTGTTGACATAAATGCATTTCTTATGTGTTTTGATATGTGCTGCAACTGGTACAGAAGTCATTATGTATGATCATATCTTCCCGTAGCCCCGCCCCTAGCCCCGCCCACTTGCCACACCTCTAGCTCATTTTAATGAGTACCTGCACTTATTTTTTTCCATTTAAAGCACTGCCCAGCACCAACCCCAACATAGCAAATTTGTATGACATTTTAGGTTTTTTTAGTTCTGGAAATAAGCCCTAGGACACAATGCTTTAATGTCGAAGTTCCGAAGTTCTATTAATCAATGCCACTCTTTTTAGAATCATAAACTCCTCCCAGTAATCCCTGACAGGACCATATTCTCAGGGCATATAGAGGAACATGTTACTACCATATACGCATTTTAGGCAGGTGTGAGAGCTGGCTGCAAATATGTTGTGGCGTCTGGATGGGGTCATGTAGGTGCCATTCAGGGTGTAAAAATGCGACAGTTTAAATCTAGCGTTACTAGCTTGCGTTTGAACTTGAGCACAGGTACCTTCCCATTCGTTATCAGGGAGTGGCTCTTGTAGATCAGTCTCCTATTGTAATCCAGCCTTGATAGGGAGCTTCACGCTGTCTGTTTTAAGGGCCTTGTATAATCGACCGCATCCACCTTATATTGGCCTCATCCATCTTCCAGCAAAACCTCTAACGTGCCCGACTCTGACGACAGAGAAGGAAATTCGGTCCATATCTCCCCCCCCTGATAGTGCGGGTAAGCTTAGAGAATTGCAGGAATTATCTCTGGCCAACCACAAATGTCTCGAATGCCTTGAGAACGGTTTAACATTATAATTGAAATAAAGGCAAGATGCTGAAAATAACCACCAAACAGCAATGAAGCATACAAACACCATGCCACTCAATAACACCAGAGTACCTTCACTGGAAAAGCAGCTTGTTGTTTAAAAAAACCTCATTGTTTGGAAAGAGTCAATCAATTATTCACACTATTCATGAGCTAGTTTATCCTGCAACTAACAAGCAGATTTTAGTGCTTAGTACAGCAAATCTAATCGATCTGGTATTTACAGTTTTTTTCTATATCTAGTACAGTTCCTTTAGGTTTGACCTGCCAAAATTAATCAGGGAAAAAGTCCGACTGTCGGATTTTACAGATAAACGTACACTTCTGACACCCTACCTAACAAGTAAGTGACTGCAGGGGCATTGGAATATAATAAGTCACTTGTAATCGAGGCCTATAGGTTTTGCTATAAGCAGGGTTATTAAGTTCTGCAACACTCACAAACACGTTTGAAAATATGAAGGGAAATGTAAGGATATTTTCAATTTCTACTTCAAAATATTTTGTTGAGTTCAGACAAGTATAAATTCTTAGGTGGCAATCAGCTGATTTTATGTCTGGACACGGAGGCTCCTATTATGCAGTCTTTTCTTGCTTTATTTTGACAGCAGCCAAGCCTCCCGGACGGTAAGAACGACCGGTACGCAGTGGCGTAGCCGCGTAACGAAACTTGAGGGGGCCCACCTGCAAAGTGCACGAAGGGGGCCCCCTCCGACCACACTCAGGAGCTCTGCTGACAGGGTACGGGGCTGAAGGGGCCCCCTGGAGCTCGCGGCCCCCCGCACCGCGGGGGCTGCGGGGGTCTTTGTTACGCCCCTGCCGGTACGGGAAGGGGAGATGACAAGGCAAGTGGTGACATGCGAGCGGAACAGCAAGCAGCAAACAGTTATAAAAATGAAACAACCAGTATATATATTTATAAAACGCTTTACAATATTATAAGACAAAAAGGCGAATAAAGTACTTATCTTGACTGGAGCAGCAAGAAAAGAGGACTTGTTGTTTGTAGTCAACATAACTATTAGGTTGCTCCACGTCCGATTGATGTGTGCATTGTGATGTCATACTGCAGTTTTTTCTTTAGTTTTATGGGAAATGTAGTTCTTTCTTGGCTGCTGTAAAAATAAAGCAAGAAAAGACTGCATAATGCTCGCCTCCGTGTCTTTAATAAAATCTAACCTTTCTGACACCAAGGCTAGGAAAATCTTAATTTTATGTCAGGACATGGAGGCTAACATTATGCATTTCTCCTTTATGCCCGCTCACAGCAGCAGCAATTAAAGAATATAGAACTTCAAGAACATTCTAGTAAGGTATAAAGCCCATCAAAGAACAGCCATCTGCCTTCTTTGTTGCTGCTGCTTACAAGATAAGTACTCTGCGTTTTACTTTCTTATGTTTCCTTTGGTATACCTTACTAGCCCCCCCAGTCCCTCCTCCTGTGAAGGGGACACTACTTCGTGTTCATTTGTCTCTGTTCTTTTCACTATACTATTTTGTATTATTATGTTGCCTGTGGGTTTTTTATTTGGCGTTTTTTCTAACTTGTGTAAACTTTCAGTGTTAGTTTGATTCACCCCGCATGTCCCCACTACCATCGTACCTTTAAAGGCTCCCACTGACTCGTTTGGGGCTAAAAAGTGTCCAGCTGTTCACCGGCTTTCTTTAAAAAGACGTCACTGTACGGCCGTTGCCTTGGTAGCGATGCAGAGACAGAATATCCAATAAAAAATATCGAGTTGTAAATATCTTGGTTCAGAAATATCGACAGCAAGAATATCGTGGTCAAGAATATCGACTTAAGGTAAGTAATATCGATTTTAAAATTATCGAAGTGTTTAATATCGTTAGCAAAAATATAGTTGTTAAAAATATATATTTTTTTATTAATGTTATGTATTTTAGTATATATTGTATATGTATGTTTTTTTGTATAAGAATTGTTTGTATTTTTAATATATGTGTTACATTTTTAGTAGTTATTAATTTTTTTTAAATTTGAATTTTGCGTTTTTAGTTCCGTAGCGGGTTGTGGGTTTATAGGGGAATAGGGTGGGAAGTAATTATATTAAATTTATTGATTATTTTTTATTTATTAATATTTGTTTAATTGAGATGTTATAGTGTTAAATGTGTAAAGTAATTTATTATTAATTAATTAATAATTGGTTGTTAATTGATTTTAATTAATTAATTGGTAATTAATTATGGTAATTGTGTAATTAATTTTAGGTGTGTTTTGTGGTGTTTATAGGTGTTAAGGGTGGGAAGTAATTTATTTTTAATTGATGAATTAATAATTGGATGTTAATTAATTTTAATTAATTAATTGGTAATTAATTAGGGTAATTGTGTAGTTACTTTTAGGTGTGTGTTTTGGTGTTTATAGGAGTAAAGAATGGGAAGTACGTTGTACTTAATTTATTAATATATAGTTGTTAATTAATGTTAATTATTTGATATTTATTTTGGGTAATTGTTTATTTTTTTGTCTGTTGTTTTTACTTTTAAAGGGGTAAAGGGTGGGTATTAAATACATTTTAATTACTTTATTATTAGTTGTTAATAGTAATAGTTTTTAATTTAAAAATAAGTTTTAATTGTGTTTTATTATTTTAGAGTTTAATTTAGGTGTGTGTTGTGCATATCATAGTGTTAAAGTGTGTGTAGTCAATTAATGTTTATTAATAATATTTTTAAATTGATTATTAATTATGGAAAACATTTTAAATAAAAATGTTGAAGTGTGGTGTTATTGGTGTGGTGTTATAGGGTAGGAAATACAATAAATACATTTATGTATTAATTACTTTGTAAATTTTTTGTAGTTTAAAAGTATTATTTTTTATAAATGTATTTATTATTTTATATGATATATTATTTGTAGTTTTGTTTATATGTAATTAATATTATAATATGTTTTCTTTTTATATATTTAATATATCTGATTTTTCATTTCTAAATATTGTTTATTTATTTTTATGATTTCTTTTAATTTTTAATGTTTTTTAGTTTTGTTTTAACTGTTTGAGTGTGAATAGTAATTTTTGTCTCTTTGCTATCCAATACTTTCCCTACTGTTGCACTCACTGGAGTGGGAATAGTCATTTTTACCCCTCTGCTATCCAACACTTTCTCTACTGTTGAATTCAGTGGAGTGGGAATAGTAATTTTTAACCCTCCACTATCCAACACTTTCCCTACTGTTGAACTCACTGGAGTGGGAATAGTAAGTTTTACCCCTCCGCTATCCAACACTTTCTCTACTGTTGCACTCACTGGAGTGGGAATAGTCATTTTTACCCCTCCGCTATCCAACACTTTCCCTACTGTTGTATTCACTGGAGTGAGAATAAACATTTGTACCCCTCCGCTATCCAACACTTATCCTACTGTTGCATTCAGTGGAGTGGGAATAGCAATTTTTGCCCCTTCGCTATCCAACACTTTCTCTACTGTTGCTCTTACTGGAGTGGGAATAGTAAGTTTTACCCCTCCGCTATCCAACACTTTCTCTACTGTTGCACTCACTGGAGTGGGAATAGTAATTTTTACCCCTCCGCTATCCAACACTTTCCCTACTGTTGTATTCACTGGAGTGAGAATAAACATTTTTACCCCTCCGCTATCCAACACTTATCCTACTGTTGCATTCAGTGGAGTGGGAATAGCAATTTTTGCCCCTTCGCTATCCAACACTTTCTCTACTGTTGCTCTTACTGGAGTGGGAATAGTAAATTTGACCCCTCTGCTATCCAACACTTTCCCTATTGTTGTTTCTTTTTTTCCTGAGGTATCTGGATATAAAGTGAATAAAGGCAAAACAGAAATTCTTCCACTCAATAAATACACCTTTAGTCATCCTTACCGCATAACTGGATTTCAGTGGTCTGCTTCTGCCAAAATTAAATATTTAGGTATATGGGTCACGAATTCTCTTGCTGATACTATTAGAATTAATTTTAAAGAGCTGAACACGAAGGTTGAAAGTATTCTGTCTTCCTGGAATCCTTTCTTTTTATCATGGAGGAGACGTCTAGATGCGATTGAAATGATGATCTCCCTATTTTTTTATATCTCCTTTCGATGTTATGAATTCATATAGCAAAATCTTTTTTTTAAAAGTTTAACTCGTTACTTCTTTCTTTTTTATAGCATAAAAACGAATCACGTGTAGCCCTCTCTATTTTGCAAAAATCTAAAGTGGCTGGAGGAGTTAATTTTCCAGACTTTTATTTTTATCATAGAGTCTTTACATTGCTACAAGCTGCCCTTTGGACTTCTAATATAATTGTGCCTCATTCTCCTTTGTGGCTAGATTTTGAAAGAGCTTTCCTAAGGCCCTTCACTTTTAAGGAGGTTTTGTCTTTTTCTTCTACAAACTCGCTCCTTTACTCCTTCCGTATTTTTTGAAATGCCGTTATGGTATAATCCTTTAATTCAGGTTAATATTAGACCTCTTTTTTGGCGTACTTGGAAGGATAAGGATCTAATGTGGGTTCATCAACTCTTTTCTAATAATGCTCCTTTTTCTTTTCCCCGATTTTGTGATACTTATAACTGTCCCAAGTCTTTCTGTTTTAGCTTTCTGTCCTTGATAAATGTGGGGCTTGATATATATTTTTCCCTCCAGATTTCTTCTTCTAGTTTAGTTCCTCTTTCTTCTTGATTTACGGAGTTTCTCAAAACAGGTCCTAAAGCATTGGCAATCTACAAGTGTTTCTTGTTACTGGACCCTACTCGAACCAAATTCAAGGTCGAACTTTTATAGGAAGAGGACTTGGGGATAAATTGGCATGCAACGTTTTGGAAGAAAATATGGGTCTGTATTTATAAAATCTCTAGATCAGCTAGTATTACTCAATCCCTATTTTTCATTTACCACATACTTTACTATACTCTTAAACAATGTTCAAGGTTCTCCTCAGGTATTTCTGCAAAATGTTGGTCTTGTGATTTTCCTCAAGCAGACCTTATACATATGTTATATAGGTGTCCTGATACCCTTTCCTGTAGGCATAGGGTCTGGTCACAAGTTAAAAGGATCTTTCACATACAATACTCTTTTAATACTCTTTACTTATTTTTGGGTACATTAACTTAGTCCCTTCTTCCCTCATTTCCCAATGATAAATTATTAGATATTTTATTGGCAATTGCATTTCAGCACATCACATTAACTGGAAATCCTCAGCTAAATTATCATATAAGGTGTGGTGGCATTCTGTATATTCACATCATAAATTGGATACTATGTATATGATGCAATGTTCATCCTCTCATAATGCCCAAGGGTTATGGCTGCCTCTTACCGTGCTTCTTAATCAGGTTGGTGGTAATGTATCATATACTGTTCCTACATTGTCTGAAAATTTTCATCCTCCGTAATTATTTTATTCTCTTTCTTTCTTTTACATTTGAACGGAATGTTAGAGTAACTAAGTATATATTGTAGTTATACTTACTTATATTAGATATAGTCGAGGACGTGCATTTTCCTTGTCATTATATTTATATCTAGGAACTCTCCTTGTCTCTTCCCTCCCTTCCCCCCTTCTTTCTCTCCCTCCCCTCTTCTTTCCATTCCCAAAATCTATAAAGACTTTAGTATGCTATATAAGATATATTGTTGGTATCTGCTTGCTATTTTACCATTTATATTCATGCAATACTATATATTGTTATATTAAATAAGGTCTTTTGAACACAAGAAAACACTCTCACTACATGTTATAGTCACAAATGGTTCTTCTTGATGGCCACTACAACCATAACCTGAATGAAATGGGTTCAATTAGTGCAGTGACAGCTCAGGTTAGAATTACGCTTGCGTTAGACACTCTGGATAGTAATACATAATGGCGTACTCCACCCAGTGTTCATATGAGCATATAAACTTTGGCAGAACAACACACACACATAGTCTGTGCACCCATTAAATAATTAAATAAAAAATGGTGGGCACACACACATGCCTACATATTTTCCCCCAAAGGCTAAGGTTACAAGGTATGCATATTCGCAATCTGTAAATGCTGTCCTGGGTAACTGATTTGGTTTGTTCGTTCATGTGCACCCACAGCCACCCTTAGGAAGCCCCTCACAAGAGTGAACCCTTCCGTTTGAAACACAGCTGAAGAGAACCTTCAATGAGCCCTCCCAAGGAAGTGAGGTGAATATACGCTACCTCATGATATTAACAGCCTTTATTTAGCACACCGTGGCACACTTCCACCTTCACTTAGTATAGCAGACAGCTGGTGGTATTGTTACCCAAGTTAAGGGTGTTCAGGGGCATATTTACTAGGAAGTGGCGGAGCGCGGTGTTAGCCATCTTGGCTTAACGCCACGCTCCGCCACTTCCAAAATGCAGGGCTGCACCGTATTTACAAGGATACAGTGCAGCCCTGAGTTCCCCCCTGCTCTCCCACTAATTTCAGCTGCTAGCGCCAACGCAGACACCCTTGCACCATAGTGCAAGGGTTCCTGTAAAATGGCATTTTGAAACTTCTATGTGTTCTGTGTAATGCAGCAAACATAGAAGTTGCAAAACGTAATTGTTTTTGTTATTGATTGTTTATGGTCAGGAAGGGCCACCTTCCTGCACATAAACAATCAATGGCTTTTTGCTGTTTCTATGTGTGCTGCACAACACAGCACACATAGAAACAGCAAAAACAAGGAGAAATGAAACATTTCTCCTCAATGCGCCTGTTAAAGACCAGGTTTTCCCTGGTCTTAATTTTGGCGCCGGCCCATATGTACGCTGCCCTTGTAAATATATGGCACCGTCAAAATCAATGGGTGCTGCGTTTGAACGCCCACCACAACACCCATTGCCCGCCCCTTTCACACTAAGGGGCCGATTCCGATTCGGGCCGGAAAAAATACCGACCGACTCGGTACGGGAATTTAGTCCGACCGACTCGGACCGGCGCCGTACGACCCGGGTAGTACGATGAAATGCATGTGAAATCCGACCGACTCGGACGGAATACAAAACGACCGACCGAGCCGGACGGAAACAAGCCATCCGGCCGGGAAATCACTCGAAACGAACCGACCGACACGCACTCGGATTGAACCCGAACGAAACGTACCTGCTAACTCCGACCCGCGTAGTACGATGCTGTGCGTGCAAAACACGACCGACTCGCCTGGAGCACAAGCCGTACGACCGACACGCATACAAAACCCAGCCGAAGCAACCCAATACTACGCGACCGACTCTTACGCCGCATATGAAACCTAGCTGACACACAGCGGGAACGAGTCGGACAAGATCGCACCAGACAACTGCAGCGTCCTACTCGGACACAAGAAGGACTCCTACATGCACCAAAAACACCAAGGAAAAATTAGAAAAAAAAGGGCCAAACAAGCAACCACTAAGCCAATAAATACAGGGAGGGAAAAAAAATGGAACAAGGACACACCTCCAACTCCACCTACATAAAGGCCACAAATCCCTACCATGATCCTTTGCAAATTCCACTGACCTGCCAGACAGAACACCATCACACAGCAACCACAGACACACTCACAGCTCATACATCACACAAGCCACACACCATTACCACACCTACAAATAGCACCCTCACACACACCCAGCTAAACCTACACTCACACCCCCCCACTTGCACACACACACACATCAATCACCACCACCACCCATCACCATGCCCCCAAAGAAGAACCATAAGTTCCTAGATTGTGAATTGGAAGTCCTTTTAGACGAGATACTCAGGGTAGAGCCACAGTTGTTTGGTACATTGGTACAACAGACCCCCATGTCGCAGAAAACCAAGATGTGGGCGAGGATTGTCGACAGGGTGAACGCACAATGACCATGTATGCGCACAAAGGAAGATATCCAGAACAGGTGGTATGATGTGCGCAGGAGGGTCCGGGACCTACCCAAAAAGGACTACCTCCTCAGCCAGCACACCGGCAGTGGCCCTCCTGCAAAACCAGTATACCTCAGGCCCTGGGAGGAGAAGGTGCGGGCCATCCTACCACCAGTGAGCGTATACGGACTAACAGACATCCCAGAGCCTGGTGAGTACACAACTAATATATACAATATGGTGTGACAACACACACACATCACAGTCAAGGGGATAGGCAAACCATGCACACTTAGCAAATACACAGCAACCAAAAGATATTCATCCCAAGATGTGAATGCTAGTCAGACAAACACAATACCTGCCATCTCATAGTGATATGTAACTGTGTCATGACATCTACAAACCTAACAACAAATACAGCAAGGCAGTGGCACAAATAGAACCAACAAACACTCCCAGATATTTACCCACCACTAGAACACCACCTCACAGGGAAGCTCACTCAAAGGAAGGAATTCTGTGTATGCTGGTCAAGTCAGTGTAGCCAATAGCATGATGGGAGTGGTAGTCACAGATATTGGTCACACCCACAATTGGCCCATCAACACCACTCTGAACCATGCTCACATCACAGGGAGTGGAAAACAACTGACAAGATGGCTGACACTGGCTACTGCTGTGGGGAGCACAAGGCCCTGCTGGGAACTGGGCACCAACAAACAACAGGACCACACTGTCAGCCATCTTGCCATTGCTGTCACACTCACACACACTGAAGTCCAATCAAAAGGAAGGAAGGATGGGCATGCTGGGAAGGGGGTGGAGGCAATAGCATGATGGGAGTGGTAGTCACAGATCAACATCTCACACCCACATGGCCCAGCAAGTTAGCACTGAAGCATGCACACCTCACAGGGAGTCAAAAGCCACTTCAAAGATGTCTGACACTGGCCACAGCTGTGGGGAGCACAAGGCCCTGCTGGGAACTGGGCACCAACAAACAACAGGACCACACTGTCAGCCATCTTCCCATTGCTGTCACACTCACACACAGTGAAGTCCACTCAAAAGGAAGGAAGTATGGGCATGCTGGGAAGGGGGTGTAGGCAATAGCAGGATGGGAGTTGTAGGCACAGATATTGGTCACACCCACAATTGGCCCATCAACACCACTCTGAACCATGCTCACATCACAGGGAGTGGAAAAGGACTCACAAGATGGCTGACACGGTACTGCTGGGGGGAGCACAAGGCCCTGCTGGGAACTGTGCAACAACCAACAGCAGGACACCACTGACTGACATCCTGAAAGACAACTTGCACTCCCTGCAATGGAAGCACGTTCCATGGTGGGATATCTGGCTGGGTGGGAAGGAGGACTCACAGCACTGACCATAGTTACAAGCACCTCCCCTCACACACCCCCTCAACACTAACTCCACATAACCCACCTGGGAGAATGCAATGCCTCACATCCTAACTGAAGATCCCACAAAGAACCACCACCCTGGGTTATGCTGTGTGAAGCACAGGGACACTCTTGGGACTTGTAGCCAAACAACTGCCAGGACAACACTCCCAGCCATCCTGTCAGCACAGGCACCCCACCCCACAGGGAAGCAGAGTCAAAAGGAAGGAAGGATGGGCATGCTGGGAAGGGGGGTGGAGGCAATAGCATGATGGGAGTTGTAGGCACAGATATTGGTCACCCTCACAATTGGCCCATCAACAACACTCTGAACCATGCTCACATCACAGGGAGTGGAAAAGGACTCACAAGATGGCTGACACTGGGTACTGCTGGGGGGAGCACAAGGCCCTGCTGGGAACTGTGCAACAACTAACAGCAGGACACCACTGACTGACATCCTGAAAGACAACTTGCACTCCCTGCAATGGAAGCACGTTCCATGGTGGGATATCTGGCTGGGTGGGAAGGAGGACTCACAGCACTGACCATAGTTACAAGCACCTCCCCTCACACACCCCCTCAACACTAACTCCACATAACCCACCTGGGAGAATGCAATGCCTCACATCCTAACTGAAGATCCCACAAAGAACCACCACCCTGGGTCATGCTGTGTGAAGCACAGGGACACTCTTGGGACTTGTAGCCAAACAACTGCCAGGACAACACTCCCAGCCATCCTGTCAGCACAGGAACCCCACCCCACAGGGAAGCAGAGTCAAAAGGAAGGAAGGATGGGCATGCTGGGAAGGGGGGTGGAGGCAATAGCATGATGGGAGTTGTAGGCACAGATATTGGTCACCCTCACAATTGGTCCATCAACACCACTCTGAACCATGCTCACATCACAGGGAGTGGAAAAGGACTCACAAGATGGCTGACACTGGGTACTGCTGGGGGGAGCACAAGGCCCTGCTGGGAACTGTGCACCAACAAACAGCACAACACCACTGACTGACATCCTGAAAGACAACTTGCACTCCCTGCAATGGAAGCACGTTCCATGGTGGGATAACTGGGCTGGGGGGAGAAGGAGGCCTGGATGGTAACCAAATACCACCAATGCTGGTCATGCACACACCTCAACATTCACATTGACATGCCACAGGTTGGCAGGACAATGTGCTACACCAATATCACTCTCTGACTGTCACAATTTAGGAGAATGCAATGTCCTGGCCCACATCCAGAGGTACAGTCACAACTGTCAGGTGTTTGAACAATTGATGCCAGTAGAAACATAACATACAATTTGTGTCTCTCCCCAAAACAGGTGATGATGCGGACACAGCAGCAGACCAGGAGGAGTCCCTGTCCCAGGCTCCCGGGAACACTGAGCTCACTGGTGTGGATCAGCCTCTGCACTCCTCGGATGGCGAAGAACAAGCTGGACCCTCCGGTGTGAGTCATCATGCAGCACCAGCAGGACCAACATCTACACCCCCTGCACCCACCCCTCCAACAACTGCCAACACACAGGCCACCCCTGCCAACACGGACACACCAAGGACCACAGATGACAACAGCGCAGGGACCCAGGCCCAAACTGGAGCTGGTGACAACGATCCCAGGAACAACACCCAAGTGGGCCCACGGTCACCTGTGCGTGCCACTGCAGGTCCTGCACGTGTCGCCAGGGGTGGTGGGAGGGGTGGTAGACATAGGTCACTCCTTGCAGAGGGGTCTGGACTGCATGATGACCCACAACTGGCACGCATCGCGGATGCGTACCAGACTAGCACCGGAGAGATCAGCCAGGTAGTGGGGATCCTCAAGGACATACAACAGCAGCAGGCTGCCCATCATGCCCGCTTGGACTCCCACATGTCCTGTGTCGAGACACACATGTCACGTGTCGAGACACACGTGTGGCATGGAGTCCAAGTGGGACACAGTGGAACAACTGACAGCGGTGCATAGGGACATACTGACATGCCTCCACCAGATCCTCACCAACATGGCCTCACCTCCCTGTGTGCCCACAACATCTGCTGCTGAAACAACTGCAAATGCCACAGGGAGGGAGGAGGACTCTGGCAGAGAGTCCCCTGCACCGCCGCAGCCTGCACCTGAGGGTCCCCCCCCCCAAGAAGAGGGGCCGTCCGAGGAGGCCAAACTGAGAGGCCGATGGCCATCTACATCCCCCAGGAAGCCAACACCTGTTCTGGAACTTTTCCTCTGTGTGCAAACTGCACGCCCTGTCGAAGCCAACCCAACTCTCCCACATGACATGGGGAGCTCTAGTTGACCAAATGTATCAGATGACTGTGGACTTTACTCTGGATATTTCAGCTACCAAGACTTCCAATTCACATGGGAACTTTGGATTCAAATTTCTATGTACAGCACCCACCATCCTGTGCACCATCCTCACACCTGTATGTAAATAAACTCACCAATACACCATATCTGCCTCTGTTGTGATTCCAACGTGTTTTTTGTCATGTAGATGGTGATCTGCTAAATTACACTGTGCATGCTAACTGCTACAGCAAGTCCAACACTGTCATGTCAGTCATGGCGACGTGACACATATGAGGGAGACACACCACTAGGGCCACAGAACACATACACACCAGGGCCATCAGACTCATCACCTATACTGATGTTGCAACGAAATACAGTGGAATGTACAGACACGCCACCTATTCACAGTCACTGTCAACTAGACTACAGGTGCAGTAAGCAAATGTCAGTCAGATGTGTGACTACAGACAACGCACATCCCAAAGTGAAGCACAGGTTTATTACACATTTCCAACATGTTGTTTCCACTACAAATGCAAGCTAATCCAACCTGGCTGTGGCCACAAAGTCAAAAAGTGCAGAAGATAGAAAGTCCAGGGGTGTGTGGCACATCACCTGTAGGGAAACGACTGCTTCCACCTTGGAAGTTGAATCATGGATTCGGGGGATCCAAGTTGATCAGACAACTCCAGCAGCACCCTGTGAAGGACAGACATGACACACAGTAAAAAACCACTGAAGAACAGCACAGAACGGCAATACTCATGTCTAATACATGTCACGAGATAACTACACAAAACCAAGTTAGCATGTCAACACTGTTGGGCAGTACAGACCACCTGCAAGGACACATCGCTGCACGCATGCAGTCAAGTAGCACATGGCCACACTCAAACAGCACCAGAGCACCACACACACATATCATGCAAACTCAAATCATTGACATTACAACCCTCTGGAGACTCACATTCAGCTGAAGAAGTTGGTGATGAGCTGTGTGCGGACATCACCATCATCATCATCATCATCATCATCTTCACTGGCATCGTGACCCAGGCCAGGATCTTCCACAGGTGGGGGACGTTGGTCATCGTCATCCAGGATGAGAGGCAACTCCTTCCGCACTGCCAGGTTGTGTAGCATGCAGCAGACGATGACAATCTTGCACACCTTTGCTGGGGCATATGGGAGGGCCCCTCCTGTCTTGTCCAGGCAGCGGAAGCGGCTCTTCAGGAGACCAAAGGTCCGCTCGATCACCCTCCTCGTCCGACCATGTGCCTCATTGTAGCGCATCTGGGCTGGTGTCACAGGGTTCCTGAGGGGTGTCAGCAACCACGGCATGTTGGGGTATCCCGAGTCACCTACAGACAGACAATTGCACATTAGCCGATTTGAAAATGTGTGCGGAAAACAACATAGCAGAACACACACAATGGTACAAAGTCAGTACACACCAACAAGCCAGGCACGCTGGTTCGGCATCTGTGACATCATCCTCGGGATGCGACTACTCCTCATCACGTAGGCATCGTGTGCTGAACCGGGGAAACGGGCACACACATGTGTGATGGTCATATCTGCAAGACATACCACCAGAGCATTGATCGAATGGTAATGTTTACGGTTCCGGTATGCCTGCTCATGTGCCTGTGGTGGTATCAAAGCCACATGTGTCCCATCAATGGAGCCAATTACATGTGGCATCCTCCCCAGGGCATAGAAGTCACTCTTGACGTCAGTGAGTCGTTGACGTGTTGGGAAATAGATGTACTGGTTCCGGTATCTCAACATTGCCCCCAATACATCGCGTAGCACACGGCTGAACATAGTCTGTGACATCCCACCAGTAGTTGCCACAGTGTGTTGAAAGGTACCAGTGGCAAAGAAGTGTAGGGATGCCACCACCTTCACCTTGGGGGTCAGCGCTGTAGGATACGGCCGGCCAGGCTGCAAATGTGGGTCCAACCGCACTGCCAAATCCTCAATCAGCTGCATGGTGAAGCGGTACCGTCGGATGCTGTCATGTTCCACCATCGTTGCCAGGTCTGGGAATGGTCGATGGACAGCAGGAGCCCTGCAGTGCATAGGTGAAGAAAGCAAGATTGTCAGTCACACCACCTATGTGCCGTTCACCATACTCAATTTCACATGATACATCATTAACAAACACAAGTACTTGATGTGTGTGTCGTTCTGTTTGGACATATATGGCACCTACATGGACATCATCTAACATCTCTGTTCAACAAGTGTTGACAACAGGTTCCAGGGTGTGCTATGGGAAACCATTAGGCTGTGTCACAGTACCCATTTACTGCTCTCACGTTCCACACACATACCACAGTGACATGTCTGGACAGATGCTCCACAGGCATCACAGCTATTTGACAGGTAGATTCCCAGGGACCCTGTCTTGCCACATGGACACTGGCATGACATGGCGTATCATGTACACGTCAGAAAAACAAACATGACACCCACAGGTAGTGGCCCCTGTAGCCTCTGCAGGACAGACATGGACGTCTGTGACACGCACACACACAACATCAAAGTTCATGCACAAACCACGTGGATGTGGAGACTGTCTCCCATTGTGCACATGGAGTCAGAGACATGTGATACACAACATGCACACAGACTGTGGAGGCACATCACTATTGTTGGAATGGGCCACCCTGTGACGTACATGGCTTCCCACATGTGAGCCTGGGGCTTTGTGACATGTCATACACATACACAACCTGGAAATGTGACCATGACACATGCTCAGAAATGAAAAGTTGCACACCACAGTGGGCAGGTGCACAACACACAAAGGACCCTGTCCCCATGAACACGTGAACAGCCTGGGTGTGTCTGCCCCCAAGTGCCACCCCAAAAACCACATGTTCACCCCATACACAGATAAGGTAATGCTGCCACACATGCCTTAGATACAGTGTGGACTGGGTGTGGTGTTGTAGGTGTGCCCCTGAGTCCGTGGAAAGTAAATGTGGCTGGCATAGGTTCACCAGTGACCAGCATGGTGACATATGCATTTGACCTGTCCAGGGACGCGTTGTAGAGTAATGGACCGATCGGTGTGCCCGGCCGGCCCATTGCATTGTATGTGATCGGGTACGCGTTGTAGAGCAATGGACCAATCGGTGTGCCCAGCTTGCCCATTGCATTGTATGTGAGCGGGTACGCGTTGTAGAGCAATGGACCGATCGGTGTGCCCGGCCGGCCCATTGCATTGTATGTGAGCGGGTACGCGTTGTAGAGCAATGGACCGATTGGTGTGCCCGGCCGGCCCATTGCATTGTATGTGAGCGGGTACGCGTTGTATCCCAGGTACGCGTTGTACAGCAATGGACCGATCGGTGTGCCCGGCCGGCCCATTGCATTGTATGTGAGCGGGTACGCGTTGTATCCCGGGTACGCGTTGTACAGCAATGGACCGATCGGTGTGCCCGGCCGGCCCATTGCATTGTATGTGAGCGGGTACGCGTTGTATCCCGGGTATGCGTTGTACAGCAATGGACCGATCGGTGTGTCCGGCCGGCCCATTGCATTGTATGTGAGCGGGTATGCGTTGTATCCCAGGTACGCGTTGTACAGCAATGGACCGATCGGTGTGTCCGGCCGGCCCATTGCATTGTATGTGAACGGGTACGCGTTGTATCCCGGGTACGCGTTGTACAGCAATGGACCGATCGGTGTGTCCGGCCGGCCCATTGCATTGTATGTGAGCGGGTATGCGTTGTATCCCGGGTACGCGTTGTACAGCAATGGACCGATCGGTGTGTCCGGCCGGCCCATTGCATTGTATGTGAGCGGGTACGCGTTGTATCCCGGGTACGCGTTGTACAGCAATGGACCGATCGGTGTGTCCGGCCGGCCCATTGCATTGTATGTGAGCGGGTACGCATTGTATCCCGGGTACGCGTTGTACAGCAATGGACCGATCGGTGTGCACACATTGGCTGGGGCCTGGCATGGCAACGGACGCGTTTTCGAAGCTCCAACGAGTCTGATGCAGTTAATTCAGTTGGCCAGCCACAACAATGTTGCAAAATCATGGGTGTCATGAAGTTGAAGATTTGAAGGATGCTGTGGGCGTGTATTAGTGCTGCTATCCCATGGATTGGTCAAATTCAGAAGATGCAAACGACTTGGACCTATCACTTTGGACACATGGGACAGTATCTGCCTCTGCAGCACACATATAATGCTGGCTGTTCCCCTGAGAGCTCACTTGCCTGCACTACATGCTCGAGGACGATATCTGCCACCAACACTGCTGCTGTTTATGCATCCTCTGGCTCCTGCAATGGCACGTACTGTGGAGAGAGCCCCAGCCTTCAGCCTTGAGGAGAACCAGGCCCTGCTGGACAGCCTCCTTCCACAGTACAGCAAGCTGTATGGGAAACCAGGGGAGCAGGTGAGTGTGCTGTCCACTGCCTCACTAATTGTGCATGTTGTCTGACTAGCAGGACTTTCAGTGTGCACACCACTGGCTAGCATGCCCACTGAGTAGTTGTCACACCCCAAAGTGTGTAGTTACATGCACTGAACTGGTACAGTGCAGTAACAGTGCAGTCCAACTAGGTTTACTTTCCATGCAATGATACCATGTAGTGACTGCTGGCAAACTGTTCATAGCCATTGTTGCACTGCCTGTGTACATCATATGCCCCTGTGATTGAGACATGTATATCCAACTGTGTGATGCACGTATAGGTTGCATGTGTAGTAATGGCCTTTTCACTTTGTCATCCTCACAGGTTGATGCCCACCAGAAGCAGGAAATCTGGCTGACCATCCCCCGGGAAGTAAGATCCGTGGGGGTCTACAGGCGCAGGATCCGCAACTGCCAGAAGAGGTGGCAGGACCTTCGGGGCTGGACCCGGAGGATCGCAAGGGTCCAGCTGAAGCTGTCACCTCCTCGCAGGAGGGGCGGACACCGGACCCTGACCCCCCACATGCTCTGGATCCTGGCGGTGGTCTTCCCTGACCTGGATGGGCAGCTGAAGGACAGACAGCAGCAAGGAGGGGGTGAGTCCATGACTGCACTGTGCACTTTGTCTGACATGCTATGTGCCCTCCTCTGGCCTGGTTAAACTTCCACAGTACATCAGTCATGTGGTCCAGGACCCATGTCCCTCATTTGTGACATGCCCACTTCTCCTCTGATACGCATATGTGTGGCCCTTATAGTCAGGAAATTGTGTAATTTGGGGACTGTGTCATTGCATTTAGCTTTGCTCAAGCTGGGGGACAGCATTTGTTCCCGTGACTATGTTGTGCGATTCATGGGTGGGTCAATTGCTTACACAATGCCTAAGTTCTGACATGTAATCTGGGTGTAACTTTGATATGTGGTCCGCTTGCTGCTCTGACTCACCACATGTCCTTGGGGAATTTGGCACACACCCATGCTGCTGGTGGAAACAATGTTTGGGCCTCAGGAGTATGTGTATCCAGTGTGTCACAGATGCTTAGCCACCTGCCTACTGTCCAGGACTCATCCCTCTTACAGGTGGAGCTGGACAGTCCTGCCTACTCTAGGTCATGCAATGCACTCTGTACTCCCTCTCCCATGTATCATCTGGCATGTTGTGATCAGTGTAATGTACCCTCAGGTGTCTGCCTCTGTCTCATTGTGCTGTGTCTTCGTTGTCAGGACTACTGGTATGTTTATCGGTTAGGGCTCAGCATGCCATCTGAGATGTGACCATGATAGATGATACTTCTGTGACTTATAGGTGTCTTATCACTTGACTGTGCACACAGGTGTTTGCGACTGTGACTTTCAGGCAGCTGTTTTTTCATTCACAGCACACTGTGAGGTGCTCATGTTCAGAGAGTTGTGTTTCATGTCCCCCATATGTCCAGTTGGTATGACGTGGACAAATAGTAGTACAGATGATGTGGTATTTGGGGGATGGACATGTGCACTTGTCAGTCACATACCTTGCATTCCCCATGCCCTCGGATTGTGACACAGTGCAGACTGTTGTTGGCTGGCTGCCATGGCCATGTGACTGGAGACAGTAATGTATGACTTTGCACGCAATCCTGTGTCATGGCATTAAACTTCCTGAGACTGATCCTGCAGGGGAGTGACATGTGCAACATGCACCCCATTGTGGCATTGACTATCCGGACATGGGTGCATCATGGTGTCTGGTGCTGGTATGCATCACATGCATTTCTATTTAGACTCTGGCCATCCCTTAATTCGGACACCTGCACTGACTCAGTGGCAAGAGATGTGATGTGTGCATGTTCACATACTTCACCGTGTTCCCTGCAATGTCCAACAACTGTGTAGGTGGTGCATGTGTCCACACTGGGGTCTTACCATCAGACAGGCACCAGACAGATGGGTGCAAGGGCAGGAGGGGTGTGAGTCCCATGGTTGACCATCAGACTGACAATTGGCTTCCCCGAATCTGTGTGAGGACTTTAGGCAATGTTCAACTAAGGATGCCGGGGCTTGCTGTGTAATGTGCTGTACTTACTGTGGTGTGTGCGGTCAGTGCAGGTGACTGATGTTTGTCTGTTTCCCATATTGTTTGCAGATACATCCACGGCCACAGGAGGGGACAGCTCCACAGACCAGGAGGAGCAGCGGAGCCAGACTGGGTCAGCATCGGACGAGTGGTCAGAGGGACCCAGTGGCACGGAGGGCGAGGGGAGCCACACCGAGGAGTCCTCAGCACCATCCACCTCAGCTGAGGACCACAGCAGCTCGGAGGATGACTCCCTTGTGGAGGCGGGTGTCAGCAGCCACCAAAGGCCAGCTAGTCTGTCTGGCCCCACCACCACCACCACCACCGCCCTCCCATTGGCTCCCATTCCTGAGGTCCGTGGAGGCTCCCGTACTCGGGAGCGTGTCTCCTTCGTGCCAGGCACCGCAGCCCCTGCCCCTGTGTCCCCTGCTGCCCTGAGTGAGGAGTCTGTGTACCTCCTTCGGCAGCTCCATGTAGGGCAGACAGCAATGCTGAGTGTCCTCCATGCACACACCACTCTGTTGTCACAGCTGGTGTCGTTCATGGAGGGCATCTCGACGGGTATGTCTGCCCTACAGAGGAGCAATAAGTCCATGGACTCCTCCCTGACGGCAGCAGTGTCCCTCCTCCAATAGTCCCTGACCCCTCCCACCTCTGCCCCATCCACACTTCCTGCCCCCGTACCTGTCCAAAGCACATGCACACCTGCACAGTCACCCAAACACACAGACACGAGCAGCACAGACACACCCAAGAGAAAGGCAAGACGTGCACACAAGCATCCTCAGGGGACTGATACCACAGACACAGGGGACGGGGAACACACACACACACAGGCATCCACATTAACTCCGCAGTCCTCCAAATCCTCTCCCTCCAAGACCCCTTCCCTTGCCTCGCCTGCTACCACACCTACACAGCAGATCTTCCTGTGTGACCTCAGCCTCTTCCCCTCCAATCCTGATGATTCAGCATACCGGGGGAAGAGGAAGTCGACCCACACAGAGGGGAGTGCCCCTCGCCCCCAGACACCCTCCCCCAGGTGCAGGCAGAGTGAGCCCCCTACCCTCAAGTCCCCCCGGTCCCGGAAGAGCAAGACCCCGCCACCGCCCTGCAAGTCAACCACCCAGTCTCTCACCTCCATCCCCCAGGCCACCACTCCACAGGTTCCACCGCCACACCCTGCCCCAGGTTCCCCCACACACCGATACCACATCCCCAGACTGCTCAGGCCCTCCCCCCCTGCCACTTGCTCTTCCACCCCCAAACCAGACACTCTGCCTATTTGTGCCACTGGTGTGGAGACCGTGTCCCCCCCCTCTGTCCTGCCCAGCTCTTCTGCCCCCCCTTCCGCTACCTTGGAGTCATGCACTGCGGTGGAGTCCACAACAACCCCGTCTGACTCGGGCACTGCATTGGGGACCCAGTCCACTCCATCTGACCAGCCCACTGCAGTGGTTGCAGCACCAACACCATCAGACTTGAGCCCTGCGGTGGTGCCAGCCCCCTGAGTCAGACACCTCCACTGCAGTTGCCGGTGACACTCCTGCACCCACCTCCCCTTCACTGCCTCCTTCTGGCATCCCCTGATCCTGTCCCTGCGGTGCCTGGCCTGCCCCTCGTATGCCCCTCCAAGGGGGATGTCCCCTGTCCGTACCTGTGCAGGCAAGCAATTGTTGACAAGTTGTCACACATCACCCTGTTGGGACTGTATATTTGGACTGGCCATTGGCCTTAGTTTATTTTGGACTTTTGATTTGAGTTGCACACTTGCTGAATAAAGCCTCTTTTTGTTTACTTGTGGTTAATCTTTGGAGGTCCATGATGTAGATGTGTAGAATCATGCATTTGCTGTTGTAATAGTGTTCAGATCAGGTAAATGAAGTTTTGCTGTGATGGGCTCCATGTGGTCCATGGGATATGTGTCCTAATCTAGTCTTGATCTATAGCATCCTTTGCTGCAGTCTGAGGGTGTAATGTTCAGCATTTGACACAGGGATGTACGTTTAGCTTTTGTAGATTACCATCTTTGTCCTACAATGATGCACATCTGGTGGGCTTACCACTGTCCAATGTTCCTAGTACCCTGACTGTGTGCCCGTCTCCAATGGACATGCAGTTTAGCACATCAAATTTGGAGGACTCATCTGTGTACACAGTGCAAGTTGCTTGACACGTGTCTTGGGTGTATGCAGATGACTGACGTGACACTCCCGTGCCCAGGCTGATATGAGCAGAGCCTTCAGTGTGTTGTAGTTGTTGACTCACTGACCGAGTGTTCTGCTGACATGTTTGAGTCGTGCACAGACAAGGTTTGGCTAAGGCTGAGCTTCCACAGGAGTGGAGTGCCCTCATGGCAGTGCGTGATTCCGTGATATAGGCTGTGCCCGTGTTGTGTGTTGTGTAGGCATGCCTGTGCGTGTACCCTTCTCCTTTTCCTACACAGGCTGTGTCCCTACGGATGTTCCTGTTTGTGATGCTTGCTGAGTTGTTCTGTGTTCATCCAGCATCTTGGACCTGGTTTCTCTGGGATGTGGGTACATGGCAAACTAATGTTAATGAGGTTGTCATCCCTAGTTGTCTTTGTTGTCAGGGCTGGGGATGTGGGCAGACGCAGATGGGACACAGTCAAGATTCCTCTTGGCACTTGTTAGTTACACGAGTAATGTGATTTTCTGTTTGTGTATGCTTTCAGTGATTGTGACACGTTGGGTGTGTGACTGCTGCCACTCCTCAGGGTCAGAGCTGCAATGTTGGAAGTTGTCTATGTGTGTCCTTTGTGGGTCAGCTTGGCTTCTTCATTGGTGTGTGACTATGGCCAGGATCCCTTTGTTTGGGGTGGATTTCACGTCATGCCCATGTACGGCATACTGTGCAGTGTGTCAGACATTCACAAGTATTGTTGACTGGCCATGTGTGATGGGTTTCTGCACCTTATTTCCCCCACCACCCCTGGGATTTTCATGGGTGCATGTGCAATGTCAGCAGTCCATGTGAGCTTCACTGCTGCACATTGGTGGAGTTCAAGGGGTGTGGCGTTGAGTGTGTGCAAATGTGAGTTGTTGCACGGATGGGGCACTACCTCCATATTGTCCTTGGCTGGCAGGCCATGCTGAGTGCTTTGTGCTTGGATAGGTGTGATGGTAGTTTGTTGCTCAGGACACATGGCTGTGGTTCACAGTGTGGATGACATCTACCTTTGCCATGACAGTGTGATTGTCATGCAGGCTAGTGTCACCACAATGTGGGGTCCCTGGGGGGAGTGCTGTGGTGGTTCTGTCTCTTGCTGTGTTTGTTGCTGTTCCTACAAGCTTGTGTGACATGTGTAATTTGGGCTCCCTCTCATCTCACAATGCCTGTTTGCCCACATAGGGGAATCCAATCCCTGAGTTTCTTTTGTATGTGACTGTGTTGACATCTGTGTATTAGTGAATCTGTCCTCCTCATGTGTTGTGTGTTTGCCTGGGGACACTGGCACACAACCCCCCTCACCTGTTGTGTATGATATGCAGTGTGAGTCTGCCTGTTTGTGTTTGTGCATTTGCACCACTGCATTGGCATATCTTTAGTTTGCCATTGGCTGTATGTTGTTTGTTGGCTTTCCCCTGCTGGCCCTGGGACTGCTAGGTCATCAGTCAGCACATTGATCATGGTTAGTATGTCCCATTGCTGCCATTGTATGGTATTTGTTCACATGACATCTACAGTCTCCACAGGATATCTACATTTGTGTGTCCATTGGTGCAGATATGTGGGTCTGCATTATGATGCTCACTTCTGTCATTGTGTTATTTGTGAATGTAGATAATGTGGGCCCCCATGGCTGATGTTTGTGTGCACATGGCTAGAACGATGTGTCATTGGCACTGCACTGCTTGCCTCACACAATCTATGTTGCTATGGGACACAAGCACTACAATGCCACTGTAGTGTTTGGTGTTCTGTGGCCAGGAATTATCCCTGCATTTTTGGTTTAGCAGCTTTTACCAGGACTACACTTACCTTTTGGGCACTGTGGTGATGGGGCTTAGGGCCCCATTGCCACACTGTTCAAAATGTGCTTCAGCTATGGTGCACACACTTACCTTTTGGGCACTGTGGTGATGGGGCTTAGGGCCCCATTGCCACACTGTTCAAAATGTGCTTCAGCTATGGTGCACACACTTACCTTTTGGGCACTGTGGTGATGGGGCTTTGGGCCACATTGCCACAGTGGTCATGGTCTGCTTGCATTGTGTAGGCCACACACACAATTATGTGTGACACATGTGTTAGGGGGTCACATTGTATGTTCAATGTCATGTTCAGTGTTGTATGCATTTGACACAGACCACACACGCTTGTCATGGTGTTGGGGGTGGGATGTAATTTATAGACAGTCCTTATGTGGGAGTATGCTAGTTGTGTCATGCATTACCCGTCCTATGAGTAGGGGTGGTTGTAGTGACAGGCATCCTGCCCCCCATGAGTGGGGATAGTAGTAGTGACAGGCATCCAGACCCCCATGAGTGGGGATGGTAGTAGTGGCAGCCATCCAGCCCCCCATGAGTGGGGGTGGTGTTAGTGGTAGGCATCCAGCCCCCCATGAATGGGGGTGGTGTTAGTGGTAGGCATCCAGCCCCCCATGAGTGGGGATGGTAGTAGTGGCAGGCATCCAGCCCCCTATGGGTGGGGATGGCAGTAGTGGCAGGCATCCAGCCCCCTATGGGTGGGGATGGCAGTAGTGGCAGGCATCCAGCCCCCTATGGGTGGGGATGGCAGTAGTGGTAGGCATCCATCCCCCTATGGGTGGGGATGGCAGTAGTGGCAGCCATCCAGCCCCCCATGAGTGGGGATGGTAGTAGTGGTAGGCATCCAGCCCCCCATGAGTGGGGGTGGTGTTAGTGGTAGGCATCCAGCCCCCCATGAGTGGGGATGGTAGTAGTGGCAGCCATCCAGCCCCCCATGAGTGGGGGTGGTGGTGGTGGCAGGCATCTAGCCACCCATGAGTAGGGGTAGTTGTAGGGTGGTGTTGGTGGTAGGCATCCAGCCCCCCATGAGTGGGGATAGCAGTAGTGGCAGGCATCCATCCCCCCCATGAGTGGGGATGGCTGATGTTTGTGTGCACATGGCTAGAACGATGTGTCATTGGCACTGCACTGCTTGCCTCACACAATCTATGTTGCTATGGGACACAAGCACTACAATGCCACTGTAGTGTTTGGTGTTCTGTGGCCAGGAATTATCCCTGTATTTTTGGTTTAGCAGCTTTTACCAGGACTACACTTACCTTTTGGGCACTGTGGTGATGGGGCTTAGGGCCCCATTGCCACACTGTTCAAAATGTGCTTCAGCTATGGTGCACACACTTACCTTTTGGGCACTGTGGTGATGGGGCTTAGGGCCCCATTGCCACACTGTTCAAAATGTGCTTCAGCTATGGTGCACACACTTACCTTTTGGGCACTGTGGTGATGGGGCTTTGGGCCACATTGCCACAGTGGTCATGGTCTGCTTGCATTGTGTAGGCCACACACACAATTATGTGTGACACATGTGTTAGGGGGTCACATTGTATGTTCAATGTAATGTTCAGTGTTGTATGCATTTGACACAGACCACACACACTTGTCATGGTGTTGGGGGTGGGATGTAATTTATAGCAGTCCTTATGTGGGAGTATGCTAGTTGTGTCATGCATTACCCGTCCTATGAGTAGGGGTGGTTGTAGTGACAGGCATCCTGCCCCCCATGAGTGGGGATGGTAGTAGTGACAGGCATCCAGCCCCCCATGAGTGGGGATGGTAGTAGTGGCAGGCATCCAGCCCCCCATGAGTGGGGATGGTAGTTGTGGCAGGCATCCAGCCCCCTATGGGTGGGGATGGCAGTAGTGGCAGGCATCCAGCCCCCTATGGGTGGGGATGGCAGTAGTGGTAGGCATCCATCCCCCTATGGGTGGGGATGGCAGTAGTGGCAGCCATCCAGCCCCCCATGAGTGGGAATGGTAGTAGTGGTAGGCATCCAGCCCCCCATGAGTGGGTATGGTAGTAGTGGCAGCCATCCAGCCCCCCATGAGTGGGGATGGTAGTAGTGTTAGGCATCCATCCCCCCATGAGTGGGGATGGCAGTAGTGACAGGCATCCAGCCCCCCCATGAGTGGGGATGGCAGTAGTGGCAGCCATCCAACCCCCATGAGTGGGGTGGTGGTGGTGGCAGGCATCTATCCACCCATGAGTAGGGGTAGTTGTAGGGTGGTGTTGGTGGTAGGCATCCAGCCCCCCATGAGTGGGGATAGCAGTAGTGGCAGGCATCCATCCCCCCATGAGTGGGGATGGCAGTAGTGACAGGCATCCAGCCCCCCATGAGTGGGGATGGTAGTAGTGGCAGCCATCCAGCCCCCCATGAGTGGGGGTGGTGTTAGTGGCAACCAGCCAGCCCCCCATGAGTGGGGATGGTAGTAGTGGCAGGCATCCAGCCCCCTATGGGTGGGGATGGCAGTAGTGGCAGGCATCCAGCCCCCTATGGGTGAGGATGGCAGTAGTGGCAGGCATCCAGCCCCCTATGGGTGGGGATGGCAGTAGTGGTAGGCATCCATCCCCCTATGGGTGGGGATGGCAGTAGTGGCAGCCATCCAGCCCCCCATGAGTGGGGATGGTAGTAGTGGCAGGCATCCAGCCCCCCATGAGTGGGGGTGGTGTTAGTGGTAGGCATCCAGCCCCCCATGAGTGGGGATGGCAGTAGTGGCAGCCATCCAGCCCCCCATGAGTGGGGGGGTGGCAGGCATCTAGCCACCCATGAGTAGGGGTAGTTGTAGGGTGGTGTTGGTGGTAGGCATCCATCCCCCTATGGGTGTGTATGGCATTGGTGTTGGCCATCCCACCCCTATGGTTCTGCTGTTGCTTGTGTACGTCATTTGTGCATCCCTATGTGTGTGTGACATATTTCGGGTACGTGTCGTTTGTTTGTGTTGTGGGTGTTTGACTTACCGTCTGCGCCGTACGCGTCCGTACCGGTCCCGGAGTATTGGTAGGACCTGCGTGATGGGATTCATGGTTGGTTCGTCTCGTTCGGGTTTCTCGTGTCTTCGACTTGTACTCATCGCTGGCTTGTTCGTCTCGTCGCCGTGGATCGTCTTGTGGCGCGAATCGGAGCTTATGTGCAGCTCTCCCGGATGCTCAAACGTGCCGGACGTAGCGACGAGTTCGGCGCGTACGGAAGACGCATCGTACTAGTCCGGCCGGAAGGTGCTGTGTATTTGGTTCCGTGCGACTCGATTCGGCGTTTACGGATCCGGCTCGGGCGGGGAACAGGAGCTGGAATGGGTAAGTACGGCTCGGTCGGAATCTGTGCTGTTATGCGCATCGTACTTGTTCGTTCGGTGGAGTGTTCGAGCCGGTCGGAAAACACGCGTTCGGCTCGTATTTTTTCCGGACGAATACTGTTAGGTGCGCTTCCGGCCGACATCGGAATCGACCCCTAAGTATAGCGCGAAAGGGGACCTTATTTACAAGGCAGTGTTAAGCCACGTTAAATGGCTTAACGCTGCCTTGTAAATAAGGCAAAGTTCATATCGCCACAAGATCACTAATTTTATCTGCCTAGTGCCAACGCAGACACGCCTGCATTGTAGGGGAAGATTGTTTATGTGCATGAAGGTGTCCCTGAAGAGCGCTGCAAATGGGTTGTGGTGGAACACCCACCGCAACACCCGTTGCCCACCCCTTTCACGTTAAGTACAGCGTAAAAGGGTGCCTTATTTACAAGGCGGCGTTAAGCCACGTTGAGTGGCTTACACTGCCTTGTAAATAAGGCAAAGCGCCTATCGCCACCACAACTTCGTGGAAAGTGATGTTGTGGTGGCGATAGGAGCTTGTAAATATGCCCCAACGTATTTACTGATATCTGAGAATATTCTTTTCTCAGAATTCTTCAATTAAAATATTCAGCAAAATGATGTTGCTTATACCTCTGAAGATGGCAGCGATGTAGTTGTGTAAGTGGCAACTGCGCTCTTTTTAGAAAAAGATTTAAATCTTGGATGTTTCTGCTTCTCCGGTTCTCTCCGTGCACTTGTGCTTCCCTGAAGCTGCTGCAGATGATGCGCCTGTGTGTGAATCAACTCATTGTGCATGATAAAAAAATGTACTCCCACACTTGGGTGTCAATGGTAAAATAGTTGACAACAATTCATACCATTTTAACTTCGCTATTATTTTCTCCCTTGTTCTCCTATAAATAATTGATACCAGCTGCAGAGCTGAAAGTTGTTTATGGAAGAATGCAGTAAAGAGTTGTAAACAACTGCCGAAATGCTAAAAACCTGCGCTTAAACACCAATGAAATTGGTTGTCTGACTAAAGCTATGTTACCAACTTGGCAGGTATTTGGCTTGACAGTATCGTTACTAAGGGCCTGATTTCTACTTTGATGGGCAGGTTAAGGGGCTTATTTACAAGCCCCATGCTTCGCCGGTGAGTCATATGCTGGCCCATATTTAGAAGGCCACGCAAAGCCACCCTGCGTGGCTTTTCATGGCCTTGTAAATACGGCCCCTTTTCATGCACCACTTTGCATGAAAGGGGCGTGCCATGGGTGTTGCTATGGGTGTTCCCATGCAACACCCATGGATTGTGCCGCATTTCCAGATTTACAACATTTCGTAAACCTAAGAATGCGTCAGAATCCTCCCCAGGGGAGCTGTAAGGAGGCACAACGAGGAGGAATACTTTTATTTCTCCTCGTTTTTTCCTCTTTTATGCGTGCTGCATTTTGCATGCGATGCGATGAATGAGAGAGTGGAGGTAGAGGATATATTGATAGAGGTATAGGGTGAGAAATAGGGCAGTGCATTGGAAAGAGTAGTAGAATGAGGTTTGAGATGAGTCAGAGAGTTGAGGAAGAGGATATATTGAGAGCGGTATAGGGTGAGGAATAGAGTAGTGCATTGGATATGTTGAATTATAAGAAAAGTAATAAATAATAGATCCATAAGTAGATGCAAGGTATATAGATGCATAAAGGAAGTTAGTATATGTAGATTAAAGATGCATTAAATAAACTCTGGCTTTCAAGTGTTGTTGTGCTTAAAATTAATTATATATATATATATATATATATTTGTAATTCAATAGTGAAGCAATTGTAGATAAGTAGTTATGATAAAAGATTTACTTATTTATGCAGTCACTTATATACATGTTAAAAACATAGAATAATGTAACTAACATTAATATGTACATTTGTTTCGCAGAACTAATGAATATCTATACATTTCTTTTTAAAAACATAATTATTCTACACGTTTATACAAAGCAATACACATATATAGGTATATATCTATAGTACAAATAAATGCTTATATACAGAGGGATATGCTGTATATTTCTGTTTGCGTATGGTGGTTATGTCGGGAAGAGCCAATTCTTGAGCAGTTTTCTGAAGATAAGGTGGTTATCCGTGGATCTTATGTTGGTCGGTAAAGAGTTCCATAGTTTGGCTGCTTGAACAGAGAAGGATGTGCCACCCATGTTTTTTTTCTTGTATCTTGGGATTTTGAGGCGAGGTGGCACTCTAGAGCGGAGGTTCCTTTGTTGAATGTGTTTGGTGATTTTATTCCTGATGAAGAGCGGTCCCGTTCCATGTATCGCTTTGTGGGTGATACAAAGCAGCTTGAACGTGGATCTTCTGGCAACCGGTAGCCAATGCAGGGCTTTCAAGGCAGGGGAGATGTGGTCTTGCGGTTTTAAATGTAAGAGTAGTCTGGCAGTCGAGTTCTGAATCCGTTGTAGTCTTTTCATGGTCGCTAAAGGTGATCCGTGGCAGAGGTTATTGGGGTAATCAAGTTTGGACGGAACAAGGGAGATGGTAGCCTGGACCTTGTGTGGAAATCCCAAATGGGGGAAGATTCATCGCAGAGTTTTTATAGTAACAAAGCTTGATCTTGCTAGTTTGTCCACTTGGGCATTCATCGATAGCTTGGAGTCCATGGTCATTCTGAGGTTTCTTACTTCCTTCGATACTTTAGGCGGTGTTCCCAGATCATCAGACCACGCGGCGAGCAGGTCATAATGTTTCCAATTGTCACATGTGAGTATTTCCAATTTGGAAGCATTCAATTTGAGATGGCTCCACGTCATCCATTGATCCACGGCTCTGAGACAACTGAAAATTGGTGAGTTTACAATGTCTTTGGGGCATTCCAGTTGAAGGAGTATTTGCGTGCCATCTCCATAGTTATAGCATGTGAGGTGAAATTGATTGATCAGTGCCGGTAATGACTTCATGTAGATGTTGAAAAGCATGGGCGAGATGATAGAGCCTTCAGGGACCCCTGCTTTTGTGGAGTACGGTTTGGTCGAGAAAGGTGGGTTATGGATGACATTAGTTCTGTTGCAAAGGTAGGATGCGATCCAGTCTAGTGCAGTCCCCTCTATTTCGGCTTGCCGTGGTCAACCATGTCAAAGGCAGCCGAGAGGCCCAAGAGAAGTAGCACAGTAACCACATTGCGATCAACTATGTTCTTCAGGTCATCCCAGATGGCAAGGAGGGCAGATTCTGTGCCTCTTCCTGGACGGAATCCCATTTGGAAGTTTGGAAGTATGGCATTATGTTCAATAAATTGTGACATCTGGGCGAAGGCTGCTCTTTCCATCAGTTTGCCCAGGAATGGTCCATTTGTAATCGGTCTGTAGTTGTCAGGGTTCAGCAGGTCCAAGTTTGTTTTCTTCAGTAATGGGCGTATGTATGACTTTTTGAGTTCTTCAGGAAGTATTCCGGTAGTTAAGAAGTTGTTGATGATTCTTCTTACCGGAGGGCAGCAAAGGTTATTAGAAGAATTGTCTTGAATGTTTGTGGTGGACACGGGTCAGGAGGGCTACCGGCAGGCCTGCTTGCTTTGACCAGGTCCATAAATTCATTGTGTGAAATGAGTTGGAAGGAATGGAGAGGCTGTGTTAGAGTATTCTTGGATTGTTGTTTTGGATAAGGGTCAGTGCTGGTGCTTTGTCTTTGTTTTAAGTATGAGTCCAATGTGTCTGCTTTGGCCGTGTAATGATTTGCCAGGTTGTCTGTGAAATCTTGAGTAACGGGATGAGCTTCTTCTAGGCAATTTGGTTAATTTTCCCTCGTCATCGTCTGTCGCATCAACCCGCTCCACCCCACCCCACCGCCCCACGGGCCGCGCCTGTGAACAAATACCTAAATCTAAATCATGAAAAAAGCTAACACAAAACATAAGAAAGTGAAGGAGATCAATGAAAAACCCTTATTACCGACAACTCTAGCACTAATCATTCTTTTACATAGAGCTCATAAAAAAGACCATGTACCCATTCGCTTACTACATGTATACTGAAGGTCTTGATGGAAGACAGTCTCGATAAATTTCGTAACCATGAAAGGTCACCTATTATCATTTTCATTTCCAGTTCGTCGAAATCATAATTTTAGCCACTATCAAAGCTCTTAAAATAAATACATTTCCAAATTTATGTAGCCATGCAAGTCATTACATCAAATGGTGTCTTCATTTGTTTCCAGTTATTCCTTTTTACCATATTGATCCTACAAAAGTCCTCTTTCCCAAAACTGCCATACCATAGGGCTATGCTCATAGAATGTATGAGATGTTGCAGCATAGAGGGGGTTTTGATATTCTCGATAATATGTGTGTAAAAACCTTCTCTTATGGTGCTAATCTCAAGCCTTTCTGCTGGGAGTTTGCTTTTTCTTCTCTTGAACTCAAAAATGAAATTCCCAGCTTGTTTATCTGTTGAAATCTCCAATCGAACAAAGCTCCTGTTGGTGTTTTGGGACGCTTGGTCTAGTGCAGACAGATAAGTACCTCTGCCCTACTTTTCACAAGTTCCCTTTCCTCAGTTTGTATATCCCTCATCCTTTTCCAGCTTCAGACACCGCTTCACCCTCCTTCAAATCCACCTCTTCTACAGAGCTACTGAATCATTTGACTGTGTCCTGGTGATCTGAGAGCTCCTTCAGGGCATTTGTATGGTTTTTAAAGAATTCATGATGTTAATGGTATTATACAAGTCATTATATAAATGAACATTCCAGAGGTTAATCAGTTACGGTCCTTTTATATACGAGTGTGAGGACGCTCCTCACTCATTGGAAGAAGGCAAGAGTGTTTTTTCTTAATTAATCTACTTTCACTTACCAACCACGTACCCATTTTTTCCTACACAGAAATCTCTCTCTCTTAGTGCTGTGCAACATAATTCAATCTCTGGAGAAGTTCATTCAGGGAGATTGCGCGAGTAACTTCTGAATCCATTCCACCTTGTTCCCTTGTTAGATGGGGTGATCCCGACAAAGCTGCTGGGTAAACCTTCACGTCCCAGTGGCTTCCCAAGGCTAGCATGCCTTTGGAAGTGATTGCCTCTTGCGTTTATATTCTACTGATCATCAAACCTCCATTCAACTCCTCTGCCTTGTCAGAAAATGTACTACTTTACAGAGATTCATTGAACTTAGCACAATAATAATTTATGCTTCCAATGGTTTTTTACTTAGGTACCCTCTTTAGTTTTCACACCAGTTTTTTAGCCCCCAATTTAGACGCTGCTTCAGTAGTCAAGCCAGCAGTTTACCAGGTTAATCTCCCTCTATTCCAAAATCTCACATTTTATGGAGCTGACATTAATTTTACTATCAAAGGTAAATATTAGACATTAATTGATGCAAAGAAAATATAGCACCTTTTGGAAATATGATTTTATGCACCTACACTTCATTTTGGCCCCATTACAAGCGCATTAGACCTGCACTTGGTAAATTCACACTACCGAAGTTAACATTGGTGAGTGTCCCATTAATTAAGAGACCTTCATTCCCTTAGTTAAGCTGAAGAGAATAGTCTATTTATTTATGTGATTTTATATAGCGCGGACATGGCATGGAGGCATCAGAGAGCTTCACAATAAGGCAGAACGTTTCAATAACAAATAGCAAATATGTATGTACATTAAAGGTGGAGAGATCACTGGGTTAGCCTAACGTTTGAGGTAGAGCACTTCACACATATTCATTGTAAAAAAAGCAATGAAGAGCAGGTGGTACGGCACCACCTGAGAATAAACAATTGTTGGTGTCGGTTGAGGGAGTTATGCAATCGGGAGGAGCGTGAGGAAGTAGGTGCAGTTTATGTCAGGTGTCATTCAAAGGCAAGAGCTTGAGGTCTTTTTTGAAGGTGACATCACATGATCAGTCAGAAGCTCAGTGGGAGGGAGTTTAAGATTCTTGTGGTGCTTCTGGAGCAGGATTGGTTCATATATCATTCATGCTTAAAGGTTCGAGGAGGAGCAGTTGGGCATTTCTTGAATCCCATCCGGTGCCTGAGATTTTCAGTTTTTCAGAGAGATAGGAGGGTAAAGAAGAGTGAAGAGCTTTATGAGTGGTGCAGGCAGTTTAAAATTGAGCTCTCACCTCTTTGGGAAGCCGCTGAAGTGAGCATAGAATGGGGGAGATGTGATTGAATTTCTTAAGTCGTGTCACGAAGCAGGCTGCTGCATGCAGGACTGCTCTGAGAGGACCTAGGTGGACTTAGGGAATGGCAGAAAGGAGTGTGATTCCGTATTCGAGTCTGGAGAGCACAAGCGCCTGGACAACAGATTTAAGGGTTGTGTGCTGGGATGAGGTTCCTGATTCCCCAAAGCAGCCTTAGCTAGAAATGGGCACTCTTAGCCATGGAGGAGATATGTTCTGGAGGTTCAGACATCTGCCAAGGGTGAATCACGGATATTTGGCATTTTGAATGATGGAAAGGTGGACATCATGTCGGGAAAGAGATCCATCCAGTCTTCGATCGGCAAGTTACCTTTCTTTGGAGAGATGAAAAGAAATTCTGTTTTCGCTGGGTTTAGTTTGGGGTGGTTGTCAGCCATCCAAGCTTGAATGCTATTTAGGGAGTTGGATAAGCAGGTTAAGTCTTCCGGGCATGAGACCTTCAAGTAAATTTAGATGTTGTCGGCATATAGGTGGAAGAGGACTCCTGAGTTTCTGAAGATAGTGCAGAGGGGTTCAATGAAGGGGTAGAAAATGGTTGGGGAGAGAATTGAACCTTGGGGGACCCCTTGTTGCAGACTGACTGGATCAGAGACGGTATTCCCAATTTTTACAATTTGGGAGAGGTTTGTTAGGTATGCGTTGAACCACTTAGGGAGGACACCATCAATATCCAATTGATGCTTCAGGGTCTCTAACAAAGCCTGGTGGTTGACTGTGTCAAATGCCGTGGAGAGATCGAGGAGCACAAGTAGACAGGAATTTCCAGTCTCTAGGATGCTGAAGGTGTCGTCCACAATCTTCAGAATCTGCAGAATCGTAGTCTCAGTGCTGTGGCCCTGACAGAATCCGGATTGAAGGGAGTCAAGGTCGTTGTTGTCCTGGATGTTGGATGACAGTTGGTAGGCTACGTAACTTTCAATGACCTTGTCTAGAAGAGGGTGGATACCAGTCGGAAGTTGTTGAAGTTGGCAGGGCCCAGAGATTGCTTTTTTAGGAGAGGAGAAATTTGGACCCTTTATAGACAGTCTGGGAATGATCCCTGATCCAGTTATTAGTTAACAAGGGTTGACCGAATGGGGAGAAGCAGTTTAGCTAGGGATTTACTGATGGAACCTTGGAATGGCATTGCAAAGACGGTTAGAGAGTTTCACCTTTGAAAGAGTTCATAGCAGATCTACCTCTGAGATTGGGGAGAACGAGGACAATGGCTGTGGTGCCTTGCATGGCAGTATATCCTCGATTATGTTGTTGAGTTTGACCGGAAGGGAGATGTTAATTTCTGACTTTTCTGTCAAAGAACTTTGCAAAGTTATTGCAAAGGATCTCTGATGCCTTAAAAGATGGGTTGGAGGGAGGGCTGTTGGCTTTATTAATTATCTCAAATAGTTGTTTCAGTCTGTTCTTGGCTGTAACAAGTGGGAATCTGATATGAGATGCCTTACCTTTAGAGATGCAGCATTTGTACTTTTGTCTCACAAAACAAAGCTTTGTTAGGCTTAATGGTGAGGGTGCTCGTCGCCAGTCTTTTTCCAATTTTCAGATTTTTTCCTTTCTTCGTAGAAGGCTTTGGAGTACCAGGGACACGAGGGTTTGGGTCTACTGTGCGTGCTCTCGATGGATATGAATACCCTGATCCATGCAGGAGATGAAATTGCCTGTGGCTTCGTTGATGTCAAGTTGAGGAACTAACGAGGTGAGGTTTGAGGGGGCTAGGTTGGCCATGATTTTATTATCGATGTTACTGGTGTCTCTGAACCAGATTTGTTCTTTCTCTGGTTGAGCATGGGTTTTCTTGTTTGAGGAAGACACTATGAAGAAGATCTGCAGATGATCAGAGCAATCAACCGGGATGGGGTCGCAGGTAGAAAGGAGAGGTGTTCTGGAGATTATCATGTTGAGATTGACACAGTGTGAGGGTTTCTGGCTGAGTTGGTGGAGGGAACTGACTTCTAGAAATGCTGAAAAGTGCTCTGGAAATGTATTTCCTTCAGAACCATGGTAGAGGTTGAAGTCACTGAGAAAGAGAAAGTTTGTCAGAGCTGATTAATTCGCTGGACTGATTCCATGCACTCTTCAATAAAGCTGTTGGTTTGACCAGGACGATGGTAGATCACATTCAACCTGAGATTAGAGGTAGTTTTTGAGGTGATTTCCAGTGATAAACACTCAAAGGATTGAAAGCAGGTATTGGGGAATAGCCTGCAGCTCAGAGAGTTTCTGTTTATGACCGCCAGGCACCCATCTTGTTTGCCTTTCCGGTCGCTTCCCAGAATGGAGTAGAGGGGAGCAGCAGGAGCAGAAGAACGCTGTTTTAGTGTCATTCAGCCAGATTTCAGTGAGGACCAGGATGTTGATGTGGTGGTTAATGATTGTGTCTGAGCTCTGAAGGCAGTGTTTAACTGCAGAATGGCAGTTATGCAGCATGAAAGGAGGGGTGAAACTGTCAAGATTGTGCTCGGTTTGAGCGAGAAGAAGGGTGGTAATATGGACCAGGTTAGAGGATACGTTATGCTTTTGGGTGATGATGGGGGATGAATCTCAAGTACTGTTCAAGATGATAGTGGGGATAGCGAGGCTGTGGGAGGTGTTGAAGTTGGTTGAAGGTGTGTTGAGTGGAGAAGTCTGAGGTGTGAAGTGTTGAATGTTAGGGAAAGATGAGGAGGGGGAGTAGGGTAGACGGGTGAGTGACCAGAATAGTTGGGATGGGAGTTAGCTTTGAGGGGTTTGAGAGTAGGAAATATATTGTCAATGAAGGCCAGGATCTTATTGTTTGCCTGGAACAAGATTTTCCCATTATCGAAGATGGATATTGCGAGGCTCCCGGGTAGGCCGAGGGAGGAGGTAATATTTATTGTTCATTTAAATTATTTGAATTGATAGTAAGGAGGCTCAAAACGTTTTTGGTGAGGAAGAGTACTATAGGTCAGTGTTGTGTGTGAGGAGGAGTAGGTCTGCTTTAATGGCTCCTTTCTACACGCATTGATGTTAGTCTGCAAAATGTGATTCTGGGAAGTCTCTCAAGATTTTGTGTTTCAGATATTTATTGGAGTATTTATAGAGGCTAGGAGGGTATGTAATCTTGGAAGTGTTAGAAATCACAAAAGGAGAAACCCTATATTGTAAGATAGGGACGGGGTAAAGTACTTAAAAAGTAAAACAAGTCCCTGACTAGAAGATAATACTAATTATTGTTAGAATCATGTGCTGTTTTGTGATACTAGAGGAGTAGATCAATTGAGTACTTTTACCACAGTACGTTAATTGTCCAAACCACTATTAACATATAATCCTTATAGCAAAAACATATACATAAAGTGAAAAACCTTAAATATCAGACACAAAGTCTTTTGTTAAGAAAATATACAAAGTCAATTTTTATTCATCATTGTGGTTAAAATCAATATACATTTAAAAACACATTCTGAAACAGTCCATTGTTACTGTACAAATATTTTGATAAAAAAAAAAAAAGAAAACTACAAAAAGTCGACGCGGCGTTTCGGTGCGATAAGATCAACCACCTTCTTCAGGACAGAGTTTTCTAAAAGAATGTTTTAAAAAACATTGAACAATACAATATATTAGTATTCATATTATAAAACATATTCCAATTTTTATACACTATATCATAATATATGTTTCTAATTACAAACCACAACTAGGGACAATAACATACTGTGCTAGTGCTTCAAAAAATACTTTAAACAATATATTATTATTCTTTCTATAACCAACAACATATTGTCTCCATTGTTATCCATGATACTTAAATTTTAAAACCCCACGACTGAGCTCTTGTTAAAAAAATAAACCCATGAGCCACAAAGCCACACATGATTCCAATATGTCTAGACCTACCTACTCAAATGTATCAATGCTTCCTTTCTCTGATTCAACTGGGAAACATTCTTATGGTTGCATATGTGAATAAAAACCATGGAATTGCCTGCAAATCAATGATAATTCAGTCATGATTCATAGATAAGGTTTTGATATGACAAACTATGAATTTGACGTGCATATAACGCACCTTTTTATGTGGTACAGTTCCTCAATAAAAATGATCGAGGGAGCCACCGATAGGTTAATCACCCTATAATGGTGTCCTTAAAAGTAAAAAATATAAATGAAGTTTTATCTCCTGTTTAGAGGTACATCAAAAATTTGGATAGAAAGACATATAAGAGGAGGCCTACCGATAAAAAAACAGTCCCTTTTAACCGCAAATCAGATGAGCCGTGATTAAGCTTCACTTCTTTGTTGTATATAGGAATTTTTCTGGGATATACAAAGAAATGTATTAATTATTTCTATGTCCTTCTCTCTTAGTCTTATTAAACAACCCTTTGTAAATATTATCAAATAAAAGTAAAGAGGTTGAGTCATTACCTGATTTTGCTGCTATCTTTGCATTGCAACACAAAAGGTAAAATCTGTAATTATCAAAAAATAAAATACTTTTAGTCAAGTCTGTAAATATATATAATTCCTTATTTTTTAGGTACAAATGCTGGCCTCTATTCGCTTTTTCCCATGTTTTTATTAAAGGGTCAAGGACATTGTGTCCATATTATACAATGGCATTTCCTATCTATAGGCCTCTAACTCATTTTCTCTATGTCTATCGAGCGATCTTATAAGTACAAAAAGAACTGATATTTATACAGACCAGTTACAATAATGGTATATAGGTAATTTTCTTTCTTGGAAATGCACGTATCTAAATCACCTTCGTTATGTTATTAAGGGCATGTAATAATGAGCAGAGTATGTAATATCTCTACTTGCTATCACCGGTTAATTATCAGTAAGACCGCGCAATTTTATTATTAAAGATTCCTAATTGTTACGTGATTCTCTCTCTTAGAAGTGCCCTTCCTCGTTATGTCAGTCAGGTCACGCGAAAAGAAATGAGCAGAATATCTAATATCTACTTGCTGACACCGGAATACTTATCAATGGAAACGGGCGAATTTCTTGCTGAACATTTCTAATTTATTACGTGGCCGATATTACCCATCATAAATTTTCTAAAACGGGTACTATCTGGATAAAATGACATATCCTGTTGCACTCAATGTCATAGTATCAAGCCCTACAGCTATTTGGGGCAAGACCGCTGAATTCGAAGATACTGGGGATTCCTCCTTACCTGATAAAAGAACTCCGGCCTCCCTGCTCCCTGCGATCGTGTTCCGGGTTAGGATGTAGAAAGAGGCCTACTCCGGAAGCGGATTTATATACTCTACATACAGGTCACATGATCTAATTTTGCAATCATGTGTAAAATTGATCGATTTTTGATAGATACTTCTATTTCATACTTCTTGTGTAGTATAAACACTCTGGGAATAAAGTGGTTTCATTATAAACTAGTCATTAGACACAAATCAACAAATACTATATTATTTGTATATCGTGACTAGTGGCGGCCATCTTTGGATGGTCTAATTTACTTATATCTTTGATCTTTTGCATATATTCAAATAATTTTTCGATTTCTATCATATTCATTACTTATGCTGGTTATAATACTCATGGGATCGAATATTCTTTTAGCGATCTTAACATTTCATGAGGACAATACTCTTTATATTTAGTCTTAAGCGTGCTATCTGGCGGCCATCTTAGAATGTTAATCCACACAATATCTAACAAGGTTCATTCTATTAGCAACTCATGTTTCTTAAAAAGTTTACCAATTTAATTATCCTACCCGTATATTGTTTCAAAAAGATATTCATTAAACAAGACTCTGGCAGTATTAATAAACGGCAAAAACCTAAACCTAAACTTGGGTGGCCATATTGGGAGGATCATGCGTACCTGTCTGTGTATAGCATTATCTAAGGGCAGATAATTATATTAGCGATAGATATCGCATAGAGGATTTGCCCATATGTCATTTGGAATAGATTTAACAAAACTCCTGTATTAATGGCAAAAAACCTCTCCCTGGGTATGCTGATATATCATTTCATTTTTTATGGAACGGCCACCAATACCATCTAGGTGCCCTGGCGGCCATCTTAGAGTGTCTATCATAAATAAAATATGAGGGGATCGTAAGGGGGTGCTGTTTAAGTGTCAAATGCCCTTCAGAACATATTTTAATATGCCAAATACATTTGATATCGAGAAAAAAACAATCTGTTTCGGGATACACAATATTTGTGAGAGTGTATCATACTCATCCCTACCCTTATATCCTAGTTCATACTAGATTAATGTTTCATAATTAACCTATATGTATCATGTTCAGCATAAGACTAGTACAGTAGAGGCTATGTATAATGTTTACCATAAGACTAGCACAGTAGAGACTATGTATTAGGCATTAATGGGCCTCAGAAGAAAGGCGAGGTGAAGCATAGGCATGCTCCCTCTCTAGATCAATTTCTCCCAGTCTTCTTTTCTATTCACACCTTCTCTGAAAGTCCTAAATTTAGACATGTAGAATTGTTCTCGTTTTTTACGTTTTATGTTCAAATCGCCCCCACGGGCATTTGCCTGAATGATCTCAATAATGCACCATTTAAGCTGGTCAATTTTATGTCCTTTCTCTATCCAGTGATCTACCAGCGGTGCATTCCTCTTGTTTGTACGGATCGCCAATTTATGCTCATTGATCCTAATTCTTATTTCTCTTGAAGTTTCTCCTATGTAGCCCAAATTACAGGGGCATAGGATTAGGTAGATCAGGTTCTTAGAGCGACAATTTGCCATACTTTTAAAGTTGTGGGTTACATTGTTGTGCGATATGCTAGTTCCTTTTATGATATTGTTACAATTCTTGCAGGAACTGCAAGGAAAAGTACCAGTCGGTAAGGGTGTGTTCGTTATACTTAGTTGCTTCTCTTGGTTCACATTCCTATTCTTGTATTCCGTTTTAGAGGTCCGTATATAGGTTTTCCTGAATCATGTCCTTATATAGGCACAATTCACCTTGCCCTTATATAGGCATAGAATCCCTGTCCTTATTTAGGCATTAACTGTGCACTCCAAATACAGGCATGGTCACCGACATCCGTCCACCCTAACGTCACAACGAGTTCTTAGAAACCAGACCCTTAAGCTTCGGGATTTCCAGTAGCACAGGACTATTGATTTCTCCAAGAACTCATCTATTATGTATGAACCGTTATACCTTAAGGGTTCATTCCTGACGTCTTCCTCTGTCCGACCTCATGTCAATGCTAACATTCCTCGACACCTACCAGGTATAAATATACCTTCCCTTGCCCAAGCAAGTTAGAGGAGACCTCGACTTCAGAGGAGCCCGTATCCCGGCCTGACGCACTGAGAAGACGCTGTCATTCCTGCACGCAGACGAATCCAGCTTTCAGTGTTCTGACTCCCTTCGCGGGGTGTTAGAGTTCCAAGATCCGGCAGGAGATTCCCACCTCTCTCATTCTCAAGGTATGGAGCTGACTAGATCCTAGAAGGACTCTTGGCATACCATACTTGGCATACTAGACTTAACATACTCTTAGTATACCATACTAGAGAATACTCCACCTACTTCTACCTTTCCCTACACCTAGATTAGGTTAGGTATATTGGGGTAGAACTAGCTTAGAGACGCATCGTATGAGTACTCGCATTTTTAGCTCATGTTATTTATGTACGTGAATATATGCTAAAAGATAATGCTAGCGCAGTATTATTTATTCCTACTGCTTACGCTGTACATTATTTATCTTGCATACTGTCTTGTGATCATAACAGCACATATCTCTTACACGAGAAACAAGACTGTTCAATAAAACCCTTTTATTGAAACGCCCGTCTTTCCTTTCTGTGTAACTCTGCAGAAACTAAGCATGCACGATTGAATGAGTGAAACTGTTATCTATTGTTTCCATGATTCTGAGACATGTTCCGCTTCTAAAGGGAAACAAAGTTGTCATGTTTTTCGGTTGCCAGAAACTACTCCCTTCTTGTTCTCAAGGAGTTTCTAGTGGCCTCTGAGCTAGCTGGCACAGGTAATTAAGTTTAATATAATCGATAGGGACATACCGACCATAGTCCTATGTCAAACCTATAGGTTATATTATTCTAATGCGCAGAGCCTATTAGGGAAATAGGAACTACACTACATGGCGCCCAACGGTTTGGTAAGGCAGTAATTTAACGCTAGATACTGAGTAACTCATTCGTGCTTTTCTCAGAGACCCCTACTCACATACTCCTTAAGACGTCCGGAGTGGGTAGGGTTAAATATCCGCCATAACTAAATAGGGAAGTACCCTATATATTAGTTGTTTGGTTTGTTCAACGTTGAAGGATACAATGTTCCAAAATATTGTGCACCTTATCTTTTGTTTCCTTGAAACTTGTTCTACATTTTTCAAAAAACAAAATGCCTGACTCCGACAACGGTGAAGTTGCGGGTCACCCAGCTTTAACAGCTTATAACATCACAGGTTTTATTGAAACCGAGGAGGGTGTCATAGACATCAATCCAAACTTAAGAAGAGCCATCACTCTAAAACTTATAAAACATGGCCTACCACCGAGAGGCGGTAGAGCTGTTTTCGTGATAGAGGCACACGAATCCTTTCAGACAGAGGTATTCTATTCATGGGTCATATTTCCTGAATCAAATTCAGTAACAAGACTGTTTCACTTCTACAAAGAAGATGATCCACCAGAGGAATATATTCCTTTCGAGGATATTGAAATTCCACTAACATACCAGGAGCATCAGCTCTGGTTTAAAGGCGCCCTAAAACATCACAGAAACATTACCAGGCTCGGTCCACTAGGTAGACCAGGAGCAACATGGCCGATTCTAGCCGGCTACACTCCTCATCCTGAACTCAATATAATGTCAGATGAGGAACTACTTACTCAACTACAAGAGTTAATAAAAATCTACAGACAACTAGTCCAATATGTCATGCGAACTTTCACAGTCCAACCACCATTGACACTTCCAAATCAAACTTCTCAACCGGGGAATACACTAAAAATTACACCACAGACTCTATACGCAGTCATTGGAAAAATGCCCACAAAACGTGAGCAAATTCCATTCTGGATAGCTCAAAAAATTACTCAAATCGAAGCAGTATTTCCAAATACTAGCCCGTATGAGAAACACAGAATCCTAACCATCTGTTTACCGATGGGGATCACACCACAACTGGAAGACTATACCACTTGGGGCTCAGTCTTTGCTGCCATCTATACTAAAACACATGGTGTTCCGTCAATTGCAGTAATACCTGATGTCCTGAAACAAATTCAAAATGAATACGGGGCAGAGCCTGCTCTGAATTTAGGTATGAAATTACTGAAAAATTTCGACCAGGTCTCAACAATAATATTATCTAATATTAAAGGGGAGGCAGCAGCAGTGGCGATCCGCCAGCAATTAAGGGAATTCGATGTTACAGAACATCAAACTGAGCTACCCAGAATAATAGAACAATCTTATGCAGAATTAGGCAGAGATAGTTTGGGTGGAAGAGCAGTGAAGCCAAAACTATCTGAAAGTCCTGAGAAGGACTCTATTAAACAAACTCCTACATCTTCTAAAAAGAAGTGGGAAACTAATAAACAAATTCAAACGAGAAACGTTCTCAATCCCGAGGTAGGTCTCCTCAAAAGGAGCCCTCTGAAAGGAGGTATAACCTCAGGAATAGGGATAATTTGAAAAAGCCTGACAGGTATCAAGATACTGATACACGTTCCTCTCGTACCTTTCAGATCTCGTCACAGACATCGGAAAGAAGAGGACGGTCAGAACATAGAGAAGAATGCGTGAAATCGAAAGACGACAAACACGTTCCGAAAAATACATCAAAACCTCAATTATCAAAGAAGAAAGTAGCAGGTCTGAAGGTCAGACATGCCGAGGATACTGAGAACACAACTCAAGAACGGAGAATGGGCACAGACAATGCTGGACAGTGCAGCAGAAGTCACAATAGCTCGCCAAAACCTGAAGGAACTTTTGGAGATAGTGGACTTGAATGAGTACATTACAGTTGAGACTGTAGACACCAGGGTTAGTACTCCACAAAAGTTATATGAAATAACACTCCGGATGGAGGGAGACATACCTAGACAGGTGAAAGCACTTTTTTGGGAAAAACTTTCAAGGGGCTATGACATACTTCTAGCAGAAAAAGACTGGCCACCACAATTTGTCAGGGAGTGCCCACATGGCGCTGACATTATTATGCCTGCCTTCTCCAACCATATTCCAATTCACCTAAAATATACTTATGCCAGGAAATGGGCAGTTGCCCAGGCCCCAGCATTATACAAAAATCATGTAGGATGGGATGAGGATTCACCTCACCATAAAATACATCTGAAAAATGAACCTACTGGAGAAAGGCAGTATCCAATAAAGCAAGAAGCTAAAAAACAGGTCAGGGAGATCTTAGATCAACTTGAATACCAGGGGGTGATTGAAACATGCACCTCTTCAATGAACAATCCTTTGTTTCCTGTCTCCAAACCAGACAATACCTATCGTCTAGTTTTGGATTACAGACACTTAAATACTTGTTCTAAAACATTTGCAGTGCAAAATGCACATAGTACAGCATTAATGAATAACATTGTGCGTAAAAAATACAAAACCACATTAGCCATCTCAAATGGTTTCTTTTGTCAAAACATAGCACCTGAAAGCAGGTACTTAACAGCTTTCTCAATAATGGGGACCCAGTGTCAATTTTGTCGACTCCCACAAGGGTTCAAGAACAGCACGGGGTTATTCTCAGCGAGAGTAACGGAGTTACTACAAATTTATGACAATGAGGCATTGTCCTATGTCGATGACATCTATCTGACAGACGATGACCTGGACAAACACTTAACAGGGTGAGCACCATTATACTGGGCTTCGCCTCTGAGGGCTACAAATTCAACTTCAAAAAGTCCAGAATTGCCCATCTCAATGTCCTGTTTCTAGGATTCGAGCTTTCAAGTGAAGGCAAGAGCTTGGCAGCTAACTTTTTAGAAAGGTGTGCGCTGCTCCAACCTCCAAAAACGCTGGAAAATTTACAATCCATCCTGGGTTTCCTAAATTTTGGAAGAACATACATTCTAAATTACGCAGAAAGGGTTAAACCTCTCTACGCATTAATCAAACCTGATTTTTCAATCAAAAATTGGACACAAGAACACACAGAAATCTTGCGTTCACTCCAGGCTAACATGTTAGCAACAAATCACTTACAAACATGCGTAAGTCAACGCAATTTAGTGATCCGAATAATTTCGGGTCAATGCGGATTCACCTACTTAACATTTAACGAGGGTGAAAAAGTACCAATTGCATACAAATCACACTTGTGTACACAAGCAGAAATGCGCTTCACTTCAACAGAAAAAATTCTGACAGCAGTTCAAACCGCTGTAGCAAAAGAAAGAGCTCTAGCCCAAGGGAAACGCATTATTGTCGTAACCCCAGTTCCGGCCTTAGAGGCGGTAACAAAAGCGAGCATTCCAAATGCAAAAGCATTACATCCTAGATGGATACAATAGGTTCATTCTCTTGCTGCAACAGATGTTGAATATGTTTTTGATCCCGATCTAAAAACACAAGCATTCCTGCATTATGAACATGAATGTCCTCTGCCTACTGAGATTCTGCCTCTCGATCAGTACGAATTCATAATTTACACTGACGGATCCGCACAACAAGCAACAGGGAGTAAGCAAGCTTACAGTGCAGCATGTGCAATCGTTAAAGGTCGCATGCGCGATGGCAACTTCAGACCTATGGTCACAAAAACCCAATCTCTAGGAGATTGTACAGCTCAGCGAGCTGAACTACAAGCATTCAAACTGGCACTTGAAAGTACAGATCGAGAATTCCCCACACTCATAGTGTGCAATTCTTTCTACTGTGTGCAGTCGTATAATGGATATATACAAACTTGGATTGAAAACGGGTTCAAAGATGCAAAAGGTGGCACAATAAAGCATAAAACGCTTTGGGAACAAGTAGTTCAGTTAAAAAGCAAACTACCAAAGGCTCACGTGATCCATACACTGAGTCATCAACGTGATGGCGTTCACGTTGCAGGGAATTCATTGGCTGACGAAGCCGCAAAGGGGGCTGTTCAGACGGCTTCCGTAGCTGCGATCACTCGTTCAAAAACGAAAATAGACAGTGAGATAATGTTGGCTGTCAATGCTACGAGCAAAGGCAGTGGTGCAGCGTTACCAAAAAAGTTTCCACTCAAGTACTCATATGTAATTGATGCGAACAACGTTCCTTTTGCTCGAATCCCTGGAGTGGGGGATAGGGTAATTCCAAACAACGAACGAGGATTAGGACTAATCCTAGCAGCACACGAAGGGATAGCCTCTGCCCATGCAGGCATTTCTGCAACTGTATCTTTACTAACACAAAGATATTGGTGGCCTGGCATTAGGAAGCAGACCAAGAACTATGTTCTGGAATGTGAAATTTGCCAACAGATGAAAGTCTCCACAGTGAAACGTCCTGCGCAGACACCCCTGTTAATTTCAGACAAACCATTAGCTTGTGTTTACCTGGACCACTGCGGTCCCTTGCAAAGAGACGGTAACTATAAATATATCATGGTTGCAGTGGATTCTTGCTCTAGGTTCCTATGGATATGGCCTCAGCGCTCGGCTGACGCTCGAACTGTTATAAAAGATTTGCGAGTCTTTATCGGCACATACACAATAGGCACGCTACATTCTGACCAGGGCCCTGCGTTTAGCTCTCGAGCTTACAAAGACGCCATGGCCAGTCTGGGCGTTGCATTGCGGTACTCCTCTCCGTTTCATCCTGAGGGAAATTCTGTTGTGGAAAGGAAAGACCGGGACATAAAGCAGTCTATAACAGCTAGGGTATTAGGTTCGGGTGATGGGTGGGTCAAACATCTTTATGGGGTCCAACGCTCATTAAACAACTTGCCAAGAAGTTCTATAGGGGGGGTCACTCCATATGAGGTCCTATTTGGGACAAGAATGTGGGTGCCTGATCTGGAATGCAGTGGCACAGTGGTGTAAAATAAACCCTTTGATATCAAAGATCGTTTGGCTGTTTTACAGGACTTAAATGAAATAAGAACGAAAATAAGCAACGTATTCCTGCAGCCAACCCCCACTGGGGAAAAACCGGCGGTCCCAGCAAGGCCTGTCTGGATTCCAAAAGTTGGGGATCTGGTCAGAGAAAAGATTGCAGACAAGAAGGAATTTGGACCTTCATACAGACAACCAGTACCTGTCCTAGCCATCCACGGAACAAGAACAGTACTTCTGCCCCCCTTGCTGGAAAAAAGGAGAAAAGATTTGTGTCCATCGACCTCATCAAACCACAGTATGTGGCCAATACTAAATAGTAGGCCTCGTGGACTCCGACCTAGTAGCAGACACACTCCTCTCGCTACTATCCAAGAGGTTCAGACTGAAAGACTGATAACCATCGAGAATTCAGCAGTAACAGATGAAGGACTAAGCAACAATGCTATGGAACTCATCCCTCTTGAAACACAAGTAACAGTTCGTCCAAATACACCTGTCTACACCAATGTAACAAGTGATCAACTGGTCCCAGCGATTTCTACAAATCCTGATGCAATTCCAACAATTGACAGAACTGCTTCTGGCTACTTCATTAACTTTGATACGTTTTCTGAGGATCCGAGTGAGCCCGAGACGTCGCCAGCAACAAAAACTTTTAAACAGCAAGTACAAGACTTTTTGCATTTTTTGAAAAAGACTAATCTAGTTTCACCATGGATTGAACTTTGGGTTATTTCTGGAATATTTTTCTTCCTGCTTTGGCTAGCTTTGGTTATGACTATGAGCGTGCTTATAAATGGGAGATACATCCATTTGGACATTGAAAGAAAAGAAGTGAACTTATTTTTGACACCTCACAAATCATCCCATCGTGAAACAAGAGACTTGTCTGCAGTGAACATCACAGCCGTTCCTATACAGGATGGTATAGTGTGGGACAAAACTGATTTTGATATCTTTGGCCCGACGGAACATTTGAACATTCCACATTTATTTAAGATTTCACTAAGTGATTTTGTTTCATCCAGTACCTTTTCTGATGATTGGGACTTTGAAACTGTGAATAATATGATGTTTGACCTAGAAAATTCTGCTGCATTTTCTAATAATGAATATTTAGAGGGTTCATCAGACTATGAACAGCTGTATTGCTATAACCACTATGGTCATCATTTTTTGCATAAATCTGCAACACCTAGAAATGTGTTTATGTTTAACCAATGGGAGCATTGTCCTACACCACCAAAAGGTAGTTCAAAAACGTTTGATAAAAAGTTTCCATATTTTTCAGGATACAATACATCTGATCCAGAAACATTTTACTATAGAAATGTAAACAAAACAGGTCTGAAAATTATGTTAACAAATACAAAACAGATTTACTCTGCAGCATTTATTGCCCAACTGTCTAGACAGGGTTTCGACTTATGGAAAGACACAATAGACTCAAAATCTGTCTGGGGTACTAAAGATTGGCAAGTGCAGGGGGTAGAAGCTTTATTTAGAGCCTGTATCGTCCCTCAACAAATAATGTTTTTGAATGACACGGTCCAACAAACGTCTTGCCTTGGGTTAGCCAAGATTAAAGACATGAAAAATCCTTCTGTACCAACACCTGCAAGTGATAACAATACACAGGCAGCGGTTACAGTTGACACCGTACTACAACTCAACAGAACAAATCCTGATTGGAGAAAATGGTTGATCTGGCCCACAGACACAAACAACTGTCAAGATAGATTCCTGAATAAAACACAGGGGTTTACTATTCACAGGCCAGACCCAAGATACGTCCAAAGACAGCATCCGGGGGTAGTAACAACATACAGTGTAGGAAAATTATGCCTCGATTGGCTGCAAAAATCTACACTTAAGGATGTGAAACAACACTTATCTTTACTTAAAGAAGACGCAGACCTTAGGGAATTCTTGCTTAGACCAAGAAAACCGCGTCAAAAACGTTTCATATATGCTGGCATTTATGCTGCTTATAATGAAGCATGGAAGGTGTCACAGATGGAGGTCGCAGAACGAATACGTGAACTTGATCGTATTAATTTGGAGAAAACTCTCTCTGTGGTCGACAATGGGTTAACAACTTTGTCCTCCAGAATTTATTCATTGGACAGTATTGTATCCTCTGCTATCGACATACTGGAACAAGATTTAGCCATGTTACAGCAAGGCCAGTCTCAGTTACGTTCTATTATGTTATTAAGCTGGACGCTGCAATCTTTGCGTGCGGGCTATGTGCCTTGGCGTTTTATCAACACGTCGGCTCTGTTTGCAGAATACAATCTAACTGATAAACAGATTGAATTGGCACAAAGGGAGCAAAGTATACAGTACTGAGCATTGAAAAACTTGAAAAGTTACCATTCACAGTGGCAGAAAAACCAGCTACAGAATGGCTTATTCATGGCAAAATTAGTCTACCTGTGACTACTTTCCAGTTTCAGTATTGCCTTAAACAGATGCAAGCAGGCAAATATGAAAGGTTGGGTAAAGAATACATTAAGACATCCTGGAATTTACTTTACACCAATAGATGTTGGAGTGGGGATCGTGAAGTGTTTCTAAGCGGTACACACTGTGAAAGTGCACTAAGCGGTTCACTGATTTGTCAGGACATTTCTTTACACGGGGCTTGTAATGGTTCTGTGGCAAACTTGTCCTGCCACCAGCAGGGTACACCAGCTGCTGTGATTAATCCAATGTTTGGACAACTTTCTAATGGGAGTTACCTCATGTTGAATGATCAGAGTTGCTGTGGCATGTTGCCAGGCATCCCATATCTAGTAACGGTCGACTCCAGGGTCACTTGCTGTATGCAAGTATTGTTTGCCCCAATAGACACAGTCAGGGAGTCGCCTCTATGGTCTTCGTTGAATGTCTCTTTTATTCGATTCGATACTTTAAGCACAATGAAAGCCATGCGTATACAACAATCAGTGCCATTGACCTCGGCCAAAGAAACCTATGATCTACAAGTTGCAAGGACTTCGGCTGAGATACAAGCTTTAATTCGTACAAACTGCCCTATACATTTCGTAGAAATGATAGGACGTATCTTTAACATGTCAGATACAAGCGGAATTGTACATGTATTTAAGACCATCTGTTCCGGACTATTATCACCTTTCCAGGCTGTCCTCGGAATCATCCCAAACTTCGCAGATTCGGTGTTTGGTGGTGTGCTCTTAATTCTAGCACTTGTAGGAATTCTGTTTCTATTCCTCCTACTACGCTATGGCAAGCCTCTTCGCCAACATCACTCCGAGCGATGTGGAGAGAGCCCTCCTTGAACGAAAATGCTGTGAGCGAATAGTACAGCTTTTGGGCATGCCTCGTCTACGGGAACTTAATACAACGTGGTTCCTGTCATTCAGACCAATCTGGCAAGATTGCATCTTACCTGTTCTACGCTGCCTGTTTTGCGGTGAAGAATGCGTGCTAGACACCTGTCTAACACTCCCATCAGTTATGCCAACGGATATCGATATTCTGCTGGACCCGATAACGGCCCATGCTGTGTGTTGTCCCCAGCGGCTTCCAATTCTGATGGCGGCATTTATTGAGATCTCACAGACGCTTCCGGCTGCTGCTGAGGTACGAGATGGATCAACGGGCACACATGTAACAACGGACGCGAACATTGCTACGGCATCCTCTGCTAACGGCGATGCTTCACATCTCTGTGCAATTCACCTTCTGAACGAGGTGTTCCAAATGTCACCGACTACGGTGGATGATATTTTGGCTACGGACCTAGATGATCTAATGTTTACGCCAGACCCCTACACTGACTTTGATTCGGCTCACAGTGTACCAGGGCAACAATGAAATTTGGCCTTGATATTTTCAAACTTGGAACTCTTCCCAGAATTGAACTTTTTCTTTTTAAAATTTTTGAAATGACAGGGCAAATGAACAATCTGCTTACAGTAGAACTAGTCTTATAAAACGGACTTCTTTGAATACTTCCAGGGACACATTGTCACCTTACTTGTCTAACATTTCATTTACTTCCATGATATGCAATGGCTTTGATTTTAAGAACTTATCGACCATTTCATCATATGTATATATTACTGTTTCATTCTCGTTGCATTTTACTTCCGTTATATGGTTGGAATGAAAACAATGCTTTAAATGTACAGTACCTATTGCATTTCAATAAGTTTTGAGCTTCTTTTAAAATGCTTTTAGAAATGTTTTTAGCAATATGTGGTACTCAATTTTATGTTTAGCATTTAAAATGTTTAGCATTTAGTATCATTGTTCACTCGAAGATGGAGTGGGTGTTGTATTCCGTTTTAGGGGTCCGTATATAGGTTTTCCTGAGTCATGTCCTTATATAGGCACAATTCACCTTGCCCTTATATAGGCATAGAATCCCTGTCCTTATTTAGGCATTAACCGTGCACTCCAAATACAGGCATGGTCACCGACATCCGTCCACCCTAACGTCACAACGAGTTCTTAGAAATCAGACCCTTAAGCTTCGGGATTTCCCCTAGCACAGGACTATTGATTTCTCCAAGAACTCATCTATTATGTATGAACCGTTATACCTTAAGGGTTCATTCCTGACGTCTTCCTCTGTCCGACCTCACGTCAATGCTAACATTCCTCGACACCTACCAGGTATAACTATACCTTCCCTTGCCCAAGCAAGTTAGAGGAGACCTCGACTTCAGAGGAGCCCGTATCCCGGCCTGACGCACTGAGAAGACGCTGTCATTCCTGCACGCAGACGAATCCAGCTTCCAGTGTTCTGACTCCCTTCGCGGGGTGTTAGAGTTCCAAGATGCGGCAGGAGATTCCCACCTCTCTCATTCTCAAGGTATGGAGCTGACTAGATCCTAGAGGGACTCTTGGCATACCATACTTGGCATACTAGACTTAACATACTCTTAGTATACCATACTAGAGAATACTCCACCTACTTCTACCTTTCCCTACACCTAGATTAGGTTAGGTATATTGGGGTAGAACTAGCTTAGAGACGCATCGTATGAGTACTCGCATTTTTAGCTCATGTTATTTATGTACGTGAATATATGCTAAAAGATAATGCTAGCGCAGTATTATTTATTCCTACTGCTTACGCTGTACATTATTTATCTTGCATACTGTCTTGTGATCATAACAGCACATATCTCTTACACGAGAAACAAGACTGTTCAATAAAACCCTTTTTATTGAAACGCCCGTCTTTCCTTTCTGTGTAACTCTGCAGAAACTAAGCATGCACGATTGAATGAGTGAAACTGTTATCTATTGTTTCCACGATTCTGAGACATGTTCCGCTTCTAAAGGGAAACAAAGTTGTCATGTTTTTCGGTTGCCAGAAACTACTCCCTTCTTGTTCTCAAGGAGTTTCTAGTGGCCTCTGAGCTAGCTGGCACAGGTAACTAAGTTTAATATAATCGATAGGGACATACCGACCTTAGTCCTATGTCAAACCTATAGGTTATATTATTCCAATGCGCAGAGCCTATTAGGGAAATAGGAACTACACTACACTATAGGTGTGGACTAAACAGTTTCTAATGGTCCGATTCCGTCGAAATGAAAACATAGGTTTCTCCAGTTTTTGTTTCCCTGGTGTATTAAGTAAATGCCAGTTTCTATTTATAATGTTTATTAACTTTGTTACTGATATTGCTGAAATTTGTAACAAAGATTAAGGGCAGTCTTTTTGGATCTTGCATAGATTGTTTCTCTTCAAAGAGAGAGTCCCTATTATAATATTTGGCACGTTTATATGCTCGTTTGATCATCCTTCTAGGATAGCCCCTAGTTACAAGTTTATTGGTGAGTCTATTGGCATGTAAGTTGTAATCTTTGATGTTACTGCAATTACGTCTAATCCTAAAATATTGCCCAAAAGAGATATTATCTTTCTGGCAAGAAGGGTGATTACTTTGGTAATGTAAAATGCTATTCCTAGCTGTAGGTTTTGTGTACAGTTCGACTTGAAGTTGATTGTTTACATTTTTAATTTTGATATCTAAAAAGTCACAGTTTTGCTTGTTAATAGATGATGTCAACTTAAGATTTGAGTCACCCAAGTTAAGCCATTCAATGAAACCTAACAATTCTTCCTCATTTCCTTGCCACAGGAAAAAAATATCATCGATATAGCGGGACCAGGCTGTTATATTTTCATAAAAGGGGGATGCTGGGTTAAAAATATGTTTTTCTTCAAACATCGCAACGTATAAACATGCTAGGCTGGGAGCGCAAGTCGCTCCCATGCTGGTCCCTTTGGTTTGTTTAAAAAACTCTGTGGTAAACAGAAAAATGTTGTGTTTTAGGATAATTTCTATACAGTCTACAATAAAGACAGAATGTACTGTTAGGTCCTCATCATTGGTACTTAAAAGATCTTTTATCATTTGTATGGTGTCATCTTGGGGAATGTTAGAGTATAAAGCTTCGATAGCTAAAGTTACTAGCCATTGGGTCTCACTGTTGTAGGGAAGGTTCTCAATTTTACTAATCATGGCCGTCGTGTCCTTAATATATGCTCTCTGTTGTGTAACTAAGGGCTGTAAAAAAATGTCAACGTACTTACTCAACGGCTCGGTAAGAGAGTTGATACTCGACACTATAGGTCTCATTGGTGGATTATTCATTTATTCATGTCTTTATGGACTTTGAGAAGGCCATATAGGGCTGGAATTACAGGTTGAGTATTATTAAGAAAATTGAATTCATCTTGACAGATGACATCATCTTCTTTTGCTAGTAGCAACAGGCTAGTCACTTTATGAGTGAGGGCATCCCATTCTTTTCTACTTAATTTTTGGTAATGTTCGATGTTATTTAAAAGGGACATCATTTTGTTGTTGTAATCACTCATATCCATTACTACAATTCCACCGCCCTTGTCGGCGGGCTTGATAGTAATATTTTGGCAGTTTTCTAAGGTTGATAATGCTAACCGTTGTTGAGGTGTCAGATTATTCTCTAACCAAATCTTTTTGTTTAATAGATCATCTATATTTTTCTCAACTACTCTTTCAAAGACTTCAACGTCCTTAGCAACTAGTTGTAATGGAGGGGTCCAGGTCGATTTAGGTTTCAAGCCTGATTTGTTCCGAGTAGGATTTTTGTCTTTCCCTTCGAAATAACAGTTAAGGCGAATCTTTCTAAAAAAATGTTGCACATCTCTTTCTAAATTATATCTATCTACAGGAGAAGTGATCGCGTATCCTAACCCTTTTTCTAACACTGTCACTTCCTCCTGTGTTAATACCCTATTAGAAAGATTAATAATCGGTGCTTTATCCGTTAATCCCAGTGTTTCTGGCTCCTTGTATTGTGGCGGTTCTGTGTAGGGTTCGGGGTGAAACCCCCCCCCCCGCCTCTGGCTCTCCCTCTGGTCTGGCCATGATTGTTTTGGCGTTTGTCCAAAAAAGAAAAAGTATCCCTACTTGGTCCTGGGGCTGCTTCCCTATTTCTTGGGTTATGATCATCCCTGGACTGTTCGTTTTCTGATTCTGAACTGGTGTAAGAAGGATCAAAAAACATTACTCTTTTTTTGGGGAATGTTTTTCTTGGTTGTTGCCAATTTCTTTTGTTATAGGGTTCTTCTCTTGGTCTGTCATAGAAGTCCTTTTGTAAATATGGGTAAACGTGTTCCATGTTGTATTTGGAAATGTCATTCCTTAGTTTATTTGCTTTTTTATTTAATAAATATTCGCTATATCCAATCAAATCTTGTTGTATTTCATCTAATTTGTTTTTTGCTTCTTCTAAGGCATTATTTTCTTTAAGCTTCATTTCCAAATCCTCAATCTCTTTTTTTTCACTATTGTATTGTTCAATGTTTTTTAAAACATTCTTTTAGAAAACTCTGTCCTGAAGAAGGTGGTTGATCTTATCGCACCGAAACGCCGCGTCGACTTTTTGTAGTTTTCTTGTTTTTTTTAATCAAAATATTTGTACAGTAACAATGGACTGTTTCAGAATGTGTTTTTAAATGTATATTGATTTTAACAACAATGATGAATAAAAATTGACTTTGTATATTTTCTTAACAAAAGACTTTGTGTCTGATATTTAAGGTCTTTCACTTTATGTATATGTTTTTGCTATAAGGATTATATGTTAATAGTGGTTTGGACAATTAACGTACTGTGGTAAAAGTACTCAATTGATGTAACCCCTCTAGTATCACAAAACAGCACATGATTCTAACAATAATTAGTATTATCTTCTAGTCAGGGACTTGTTTTATCTTGGAAGTGTTGACACCTGATTTAGAAAAGCGGTTTGAGGGTGATGCAGTGACGGGTAGTGTCATTGCCATGATTATGCGGAACATGGATCGGAAGGGAAGAGGAAAAGATCAAACAAGGGAAACACTTTGAAATGTGATCTGGAGTTGCCTTAATGACCTCTAAATGATAGTTAAAGTAAACAAAGACGGAAAGGTCATCCTAAAATGAGTCTAGACGATTTCGTATAAAGTTCTATTTGAGAATTATGTTGGGCCTTTGTAGAGAGTAAAACGAGAACAAAAAGGTTGTGTAGGCTTATTGTGGTAGAGGGTTAAACTGGTATTAGGTTGGGCTTGTTTTGGTAAGCAGTCAGTTTGATTTGGAGTACTTTTGACAGAGTGTTCTTGTTATTAAAATCGAGAGCAGGAACTTGTGGCAATTGGGTAATTTGTCCGTATCCGAAGTATCTCAAAATAAGGTAGTTGCGCTGGCTCAATTAAATCAATGGAGCAAAACAGCAGTTACTGTTAAATTTTCATTCTGCATGCCCTTAGACTGGATTGAAGTGGGTTTTGACAAGCTTAGTATGGCTGTGACGGTCACCAGCCCAATCCAAGATGTCTGCCTCAAATGAGGATCACAGTCCCCTTTCTATATTACTTGGCATATGACCCGTGCTGGTACTCCCGGTATGAGGGTCTTTGATGAGGGTTGGCACACCCATCAGCACTCTCTAGTGGCCCTCCAAGCCTGTGCTACATCTCTCTCACCTTGTTTTACATTGCAGATCCTACAGAAGCAGCGCTCATGAGTGAATATTTTGAAGTAGTTAAACATTGCCGGCCTCACAAAAAGTCCCCACATGCGTAGATAGAAAGGACAGGCAAACCTTTGGGCACTGCTAAACTGTGATACTCTATATCACCCCTAGATTGCATGTGGGTGCATCAGTAGTGGTTAAGATCCATACAACACAAGCCTGAAGGAGGTAGGCCCATTCCAAAATGGCAGCCACAGTTCTTGATAAGAGTCTCCCTCTATGGAGAATTCAGGGAATCAGTGTCGGTATAGCCGGTGTAGATGTCTCGGAGGGGGGCTCCTGCCCACCAGCACTCAGCAAGAAATCCCACGCCATGTGGTGGGTGATGCACTCTCGCATCTCTCTTCACTGTTGTCTCTTTTGTCCGATGATCAAAGCAGATGTACCACCTCTGTCCACCATTCTGGAAGCTGCCTTCCCAGTAGTAACTGTAATAAGCCCCTGTTAACCCCCCATGCCTGTGGGTGTTGCTATTCGTTGTCTCACGGGGGCAGCAGAGTGAAGAAGCGATCTCTGTATGGGGTCTGGCATTGCGCGCCAGAGGCCACGTTCAATCATAGGAATGGCTTCTGCGAGTGTGGCCACTAAATAGCATATTTCCAGTGTGTGGTATGCTTTCAATGGTCTTCAACGACTTACTGGGAAGTCACCCGGCTGTCCATCGCTCAGGGGTCACTTGCCTATGCTGGGATGTTTCCTTTGTTGCCCCTATCCGACAGGCCACGCATGCAACCTTGGCATCATCCTCAACAGCCAACTGCCAATAAAACAAGAAGTCAACGCAGTTGCTCCCTCGGGCTTCCACACCCTCTGCATGCTCCGCAGAATCTTCAGATGGATCCTTTCAACACCAGAAAGACCGTCATGCAGGCCCTCGTCACCAGCCGCCTGGACTATGGCAACGCTCTCTACACCTGGACCTCCCTAAACTGTCCCACATCACCCTCCACCTCTGAGACCTCCACTGGCTCCCCATCCAGAAGAGATGCCAGTTCAAGATCCTCACGCATGCCTACAAAGCTCTACACAACCAAGGACCATCCTACTTCAACCATCAACTGAACTTCCACCTGCCCACAAGACACCTGCTCTCCCCCTCACTTGCCCTCTCACAGGGGCAGCAGGGTAAAGAAGCGATCTCTGTATGGGGTCTGGCATTGCGCGCCAAAGGCCACATTCAATCATAGGAAAGGCTTCTGCGAATGTGGCCGCTAAATAGCGTATTTCCAGTGTGTGGTATGCTTTCAATGATCTTCAGCGACTTACTGGGAAGTCACCCGGCTGTCCATTGCTCAGGGGTCACTTGCCTATGCTGGGCTGTTTCCTTTGTTGCCCCTCCAGTCTCCCTGGTACTGTCGTTCTGGTGCTCGTGGCCATGGATTTCATTTAGGGGAAACCAGGGGTCACAGCTGCAACCCCTGGCTTGCCCCTTAGGACTTCCGGCACTGCTTTTGAGACCCCTGGCCTCAGATGTGGGAAAATCAGTGCCAGAAACACAGTGGCAGCTTGTCTTTATGGACATCGGTTGGAGCTCCAATCTCCTTGTTTTTGTCAATTTTTAATAAACTATTAGTGAATAATAATATATTATACAAAATTAGTGTAATAAAAAATAGAGGATAATTAGCTGGCATATGACCCTCTCTGGCAGCTCAGGTAAGGAAAAGATGCTTTTAAATGTATGCTTTTTGTATGGTTGCAGGTGAGAGTGTGTTTATGGGAGAGAATGTGTATGTATGTGTCATTGTGTGTGTATGTGTAAGCATGTATGTGAGTGAACATATAGGTCAAATGGTGAGTGATGTCACTTCTGCTACCCATGGCCATTTTGGTGAATTAATGTTCATGCTCATGACTCACTGTTGTGATAGTATTCTTAAAAATGGAAGTAGAAGATGGGAATAGAATGATCCTAGTGGACAGGGAGACAGTAGACTTGAACTCAAAATAAAATTGAAAAAATATAAATGACAATGTTATGTGAATCTTTCTGATCTAATGGAGAGATGTGTGGTATCTTTCCATCCACCATTAGGATAATGTGGCATGGTCTTTCTGTTCTATAAATGTGTATCACCCACACCGACAGGCCAGGCATGCAACCTTGGCATCGTCCACAACAGCCAACTGCCAATGAAACGACAAGTCAACACAGTTGCCCCCTAGGGCTTCCACACCGTCTGCATGCTCCGCAGAATCTTCAGATGGATCCTTTCAACACCAGAAAGACCGTCATGCAGGCCCTTGTCACCAGCCGCCTAGACTATGGCAACGCCCTCTACACTGGAATCTCCACCTAACTCCTCAAAAGACTCCAGACCATACAGAACACCGCAGCCAGACTCATCCTGGACCGCCCTAAACTGTCCCACATCACCCTCCACCTCAGAGACCTCCACTGGCTCCCCATCCAGAAGAGATGCCAGTTCAAGATCCTCGTGCATGCCTACAAAGCTCTACACAACCAAGGACCATCCTACTTCATACATCGACTGAACTTTCACCTGCCCGCAAGACATCTGCTCTCCCACTCACTTGCCGTCGCTTACATCCCCTACATCCATCGCAGCCACAGCGGGGGCTGCTCCTTCTCCTGAATCACCACCAAGACGTGGAGCGCCATACCCCTTCACCTTTGTACAGCTCCCTCCCTGGCGGAGTTCAGAAAGAAGCTCGAGACATAGCACCTCAGCGCCTAGATGCCCCCAGGGGTAACAGAGTGAGCTGTACAAATACTGATTGATTGATTATCTGTAAATAACATGTTGTTAGAGCTGGTGTGGGACACTGATGGCTTGAGGCAAGCTGGCACTGGCTAACCTCCTGGTACCTCAAGCCAAAAACAAACCAAGCCTTCATGTGGCTTCTGACTTCCATGCTCTTACCTCACTCTCCCTGCAGTAGAGGAGGTGCCATGCAGCACTGTTGTCGTTTTGCAGATGGGTTAATAGTGAAGATCTTGCAGAGTGCTATGAAAGTGCTCAGAAAGGGATGTTATGGTAATAATTTTTCAGCACTCTATCGTGAGCATGGGCGATTTGAAAAAAATGCTGTCTATGCATCCTCCTCCAAGCACTATATGTGTCTTGATGGTCAGCCCATCTGCAAAAAGCCCTGGAACAGTGGGAGCTGAGCTTTACACTTGTCATGTGAAGAAGACTGTACCTCCGTGGTTTCCCAACTTAGGGGCTGATTACGATGTCATAAGGGCTCCGAATGGCATTCGGATTTTCCTAACCCGTGGCAGAACCTATGTTTTCGACCGACTCGGATTTCCGACCGACCGATTACGATGGAAAGGTAACCGTTCGGTCTTTACGACTCGGTTCCGACCGGCATTCAGAGACTCGGAGTTGGTCGGAGCCGAATCGTACAGGTCTATGGACCGCGTTTCCGCCCAACGTATTACGATGTCAGATTTGAACAGCCTTTCCGAATCAGACCGTCCGACATGAAACGGCTGTTGGAAACTGACTTTGGGGGCCCGTAGCAGGCCCCCCTTCACTCGGAGGCCTCCAGTTGGGACTCATGGGGGTACCCATGGGACCACTCTTTCCAACCATGCACAGTGTGGCAGGCACCCTGGGGTGACCACCACAGGGTGCAAGGTTTTCCACAACCACCCCTTTTTTTAATGGGAGCCTGTGTTGTCGGTCGGAACACAGGCTCCTAAGTCAATGGTAGTCTGACCCAACAGTGTCCGGAAACATCGTAATCGGTTGGTTGGACTCCCAGAATCCGAGTCGGTCGGAAACGATTCCGACAAGGAGTTGGTCGGAATGCTTTCCGACTGACATCGTAATGAGGCCCTTAGTTATTCATGTCTCTGCCTCCCCTGATATCTCCTAAAATTGTTCCTTTGTTAAATCAGGGGAAGCAGGTGATATCATTAACATAGAGTACACTGCCACCAACTTACTTTTACATTTTTTTTCTAGAAATATATCTTGCTTCAACTTGATTTAACATGTAATAATGCATATTTATGTAAGTGTTCTGATTCAGCTCCTCAAAGAATTAAACAAAAAAGCACTAACATTGTTGTAAAATTTGAAAGGGAAAGAGATACACATCTAGAGGCTGCACTCCGCAATGTGACACTGGGAAACTTGGAATCACTCTTGCTTCCTCGCTTGACCAAACAGTGTGACCCTAAGCAATTGCTTTATTTCACTGTCTCCTTTTGCTTCACATTTGAGAGTACCTTGAAATACATAAGTTCAGGATGTTCACTGAACAAATCCTCTCTTGTGCATGGACCGAAAGACTATATTGTTACCCCAGCAATAATAACAACTAAGGTCACATATAAGGTGCACATGACACCTGACTTACCTCTTGCTTCCCAATGGCTTCGTCATCATGGCGGTCGAAGGTAAGCTTCCCACTTAATAAAACAGAGACATCATACACTTTTGGTAAAATAACAAGCATCTCTGTCTTTACATGCTAAAATGCATATAGTCATTTCACAAAAGTGAAAATGGAAATTTAGCAAGCAGTGAGAGAGGTGATGATTTTGAGATCCTCCCTAACCTAGGGAGAAAACCAAGCAGATGCCTTGAAAACAAAGAGCACATCTTGCTGAACGATTTGGTGGTGGTCCCATCCTCTTAGGACCACCCCAAGCACAGTTATGGGCAAAAATACAATCCCAACCAAAGGCCCTGCAAAGCATTATGGGACGAGATTAGCAGTGGGCAGTGGATATTATAGTATCCAATATCAAAATAATTCTACAAAGAGCTACAGTTCAACTGGTCGTTACTAGGTGTCCCTCACGAGTCAAATGCAAAAGCATTGAAATTATTACATCAAGCCGCAGTTCCACTAGTCGTTACTAGATGTCCCTCACGAGTCAAATGCAAAAGCATTGAAACCCTTTCATGAAGCTGCAGTTCAGCTCTTTGTAGAATTTATAGTATTAGCTCTCAGCTCAGGGTTTCAATGCTTTTGCATTTGACTCGTGAGGGACAACTAGTAACGACTAGTGGAACTGCAGCTTCATGAAAGGGTTTCAATGCTTTTGCATTTGACTGAGCTCCAAATGAAAATACTGAATGTGAGGAGTTAATTCCAATATATAGGTGATTTCTCTTGATATCACGGACTTCTAGGCCTTGGTTTGCATTTTTCACAAATCTTTTAATGGATGTATATGATCATAAAACAGCCATTATTTAAAAAAAAAAAAACATAGGTCAGCCAACACGTGTTTCGTCCTTGGCCTGCAAGCCGGGGCTTTTTCAAGGCGTTTTAAAATTGAGAGTGTTCTTATTATTAATCAGTTGCCATTCCGTGTTCATTAAGTTTTGCTACCCGAAGGATCTCGGTGTGCTTTTTAGACCATCTATCTATTCGCAGCTTAGTCCATGCCAATTTAAAAGAATGCATCGGTGTCGCTCATTCTCAATTTTAAAACGCCTTGAAAAAGCCCCGGCTTTTAGGCCAAGGGCAAAACACGTGTTGGCTGACCTATGTTTTTTTTTAAATAATGGCTGTTTTATGATCATATACATCCATTAAAAGATTTGTGAAAAATGCAAACCAAGGCCTAGAAGTCCGTGATATCAAGAGAAATCACCTATATATTGGAATTAACTCCTCACATTCAGTATTTTCACCTGGAGCTCAGAAAACATTTTTCGTATATGTATAAATCAATGGGTAAGGGGTTTCCCATTGTCTAGAGCAACAGGAACCAGATCTAACTAAAAGAGAATTAAGGGCAACTGCTGGGCCCCAATACCCCTGTTACTTTCACTGTCAAACTATTCCTTTGTGTAGTAATTCTTGGGTGAAACCCAGTGATGTAGCAAGGATGCCAAGAGCAATACAAGCAAAAAAAAAAAGGCACTCCTGACCCTGTTTGGAGGTAAAATACAGTCATAGTTGGAGTTCATTGAACCCCTCACTTTCCCGGGCCGAGGTGCCACTGCACATGCTGCACCCTTGGTGACACTTCTCATTAAACTATGTGAGGTGTCTGAATAACTGCTTGCATCGTGCGCTGTACAATCCTTGAGAATTTTAGTGCTCACCCAGTGCCTGATATTACAATGGTGAAGTAAGATTATCAAATGTGAAAACATAATGAATGACCAAAAATATGTACGCTTTCAGGCATCGATACCCAAATTAAAACATATTCATGGCACAAAAGTCAAATGTTAAGGAAGGCTTGCCCTAAATTTACGAAACTCGTGAACCGGATGAAAAGGGTGGGCATTCTTTGATTCTTTTGTGCGAGACTGAAAGGTCTCTGCTAGTGTTACTTACAATGGGACTGACTACTGACCAAAAGATGCCTGCTACCAGTTGCCATTAGCGAAACGGGCCTTTTGTTGCCATGGCTTTTTTTTGTAGTGGAAATAGAGGGCCTCATTTACAAGCCCATTGGTGCATCACTTTTTTTGACTCACAGGCAGCACAATGTGCTTGCCCATATTTACAAGGCCATGTACCGTCACCCTGCGTGACTTTTCATGGCCTTGAAAATACGGGCACCTTAAATGCATTACGCTGTTTGAATGGGCAGTACCACGGGGTTGCTGTGGGTGTTCCCCCGCAACATCCATGGAAACTGACACATTCCCAGATTTACAATGTTTTTTAAAGCTGGGAATGCGTCAGAATCCCACGCCTTCCCAGGGGAGGCGTAGGAGTGGCGCAACAAAGAGAAATACTTTTATTTCTCCTCTTTTTTTCCTCTTTCTATGCATGCTACATACTGCAGCACACATAGACAGAGGAAAATACCATCAATGTTTGTTTTGGGGCATGAAGTTGTCCCTTCCTGCACAAAAACAATCATCCCACAATGCAAGCACTCTTGCAATAAGACCCAAGGGTGTCTGCATTGTTGTATTCCGCTTTAGTTGTCCGTATATAGGTTTTCCTGAAACATGTCCTTATATAGGCACAATTCGCATTGCCCTTATATAGGCATAAGATCCCAGTCCTTATTTAGGCATAGCCATGCTGTCCAAATACAGGCATGGTCACTTACATCCGTCCACCCTAACGTCACAAAGAGTTCTTAGAAACCAAACCCTAAGCCCAGCACAGGATTATTGATTTCTCCAAGAACTCATCTATTATGCATGAACCACTATTCCTTAAGCGTTCATTCCTGACGTCTTCCTCTGTCCGACTTCACGTCAATGCTAACATTCCAAGGCACCTACCAGGTATAAGTATACCTTCCCTTGCCCAAGCAAGTTAGAGGAGACCTCGACTTCAGAGGAGCCCGTATCCCGGCCTGACGCACTGAGAAGAGACGCTGTCATCCCTGCTCGCAGAGAATCCATCTTCCAGTGTTCTGACTCCCTTCGCGGGGTGTTAGAATTCGAGATCCACAAGGAGATTCCCACCTCTCTCATTCTCAAGGTATGGAGCTGACTAGAACCTAGAGGGACTCTTGGCATACCAGACTCTTAGTATACCGTACTATAGAATACTTCACCTACTTCTTACCTTGCCCTCCACCTAGGCTAGGTTAGGTACACTGGGGTAGAACTAGCTTAGAGAAGCATCGTATGAGTACTCGCATTTTTAGCTCATGTTATTTATGTATATGAATATATGTGTCATAGCTAAAAGATAATGCTAGCGCAGTATTATTTCTTTCTACTGCTTACGCTGTACATTATATATCTTGTATACTGTCTTGTGATCATAACAGCTCATATCTCTTACACGAGAAACAAGACTGTTCAATAAATCCTTTTATTGAAACGCCCGTCTATTCTTTTCTGTGTAACTCTGAAGAAACTAAGCATGCACGATTAGCTGAGTGAAACTGTTATCTATTGTTTCCACGATTCTGAGAGTGTTCCGATTCTAAAGGGAAACAAATTTGTCATGTTTATGCGGTTGCCAGAAACTACTCCCTTCTTGTTTACAAGGAGTTTCTAGTGGCCTCTGAGTTAGCTGGCACAAAGTAATTAAGTTTAATATACTCGATAGGGACATACTGATCTCAGTCCTATGTCAAACCTATAGGGTATATTATTCCAATGCGCAGAGCCTATTAGGGAAATAGGAACTACACTACATGGAGCCCAACGGTTTGGTAAGGCACTAATTTAACGCTAGATACTGAGTAACTCAGTCGTGCTTTTCTCTCAGAGACCCCTACTCACATATGCCATAAGACGTCTGGAGTGGGTAGGGTTAAATATCCGCCAAAGCTAAATAGGACAAAAAACCTATAGATTAGCTATTTGGTTTGTTCAACGTTGAAGGATACAGTGTTCCAAAATATTGTGCACCTTATCTTTTGTTTCCTTGAAACTTGTTCTACATTTTTCAAAAAACAAATGTCCATACACGGGGATAATGGCACCGAGGACGGTGTAGCTGCGGCTGACGCAGTCGTAACAGCTTTTAACTTTACAGGTTTAAATGAAACCGATGAGGGTGTTATAAACATCCCTCAAAACTTAAGGAGAGCTATCACTCTAAAACTTATAAAACACGGCCTACCACCAAGAGGTGGTAGAGCAGTTTTCGTGATAGAGGCACACGAATCCTTTCAGACTGAGGTATTCTATTCATGGATAGTATTCCCAAAATCAAATCCAGTAACAAGAGTATTTCACTTCTTTAAAGAAGATGAACCACCAGAGGAATATATTCCTTTCGAGGATATTGAAATTCCACTCACATACCAGGAGCATAATCTCTGGTTTAAAGGCGCCCTAAAACATCACAAAAACATTACCAGGCTCGGTCCACTAGGTAGACCAGGAGCAACATGGCCGATTCCAGCCGGCTACACACCTCATCCTGACATCGATGTAATGTCAGACGAGGAATTACTTACTCAACTACAAGAGTTAATAAAAACTTACAGACAATTAGTCCAATATGTCATGCAGACTTTCACAGTCCAACCACCAATGACCATTCCAAATCAAACCCCTCAACAGGGGAATACACTAAAAATTACTCCACAGACTTTACACGCAGTCATGGGTAAAATGCCCCCAAAACGTGAGCAAATTCCATTCTGGATAGCTCAAAAAATTACTCAAATCGAAGCAGTATTTCCAAATACTAGCCCCTATGAGAAACACAGAATCCTAACAATCTGTTTACCAATGGGGATTACACCACAACTGGAAGACTGCACCACTTGGGGCTCAGTCTTTGCTGCCATCTATACTAAAACTCATGGTGTTCCATCAATTGCAGTAATACCAGATGTCCTGAAACAAATTCAAAATGAATACGGGGCAGAACCTGCTCTGAATTTAGGTATGAAATTACTGAAAAACTTCGACCAGGTCTCAACAATAATATTATCTAATATTAAAGGGGAGGCAGCATCAGTGGCGATCCGCCAACGCTTAAGGGAATTTGATGTAACAGAACATCAACATGAACTACCTAGAATAATAGAACAATCTTATGCAGAATTAGGCAGTGATAGTTTGGGTGGAAAACCATTGAAGCCAAAACTATCTGAAAGTCCTGAGAAGGACTCTATTAAACAAACTCCTACATCTTCTATAAAGAAGTGGGAAACTAATAAACAAAATTCAAAAGAGAGACGTTCTCAATCCCGAGGTAGGTCTCCTCAAAAGGAGCCCTCTGAAAGGAGGTATAACCTCAGGAATAGGGATAATTTAAGAAAACCTGACAGGTATCAAGATACTGATACACGTTCCTCTCGTACCTTTCAGATATCGTCACAGACATCAGAAAGAAGAGGACGGTCAGAACACAGAGAAGAACGCGTGAAATCGAAAGACGAGAAACACGTTCAGAAAAATAAATCAAAACCTCAATTCACAAAAAAGAAGGTAGCAGGTCTGAAGATCAGACATGCCGAGAATGTAGGGCCTGATTCACAGAACTAACTTACGTCAAAAACGTAAACGTAAACGTAAAGTTAGTACTTTTTAGGTATTCACAGAAGACACTTACTCATTTTGGTATTCACAGAATAGTACTAACTTTACGTTTACGTTTTTGACGTAAGTTAGTTCTGTGAATCAGGTGGGCCTGATTCACAGAACTAACTTACGTCAAAAACGTAAACGTAAAGTTAGTACTATTCTGTGAATACCAAAATGAGTAAGTGTATTCTGTGAATACCTAAAAAGTACTAACTTTACGTTTACGTTTACGTTTTTGACGTAAGTTAGTTCTGTGAATCAGGCCCACTGAGAACACAGCTCAAGAACGGAGAATGGGCTCAGACAATGCTGGACAGTGCAGCAGAAGTCACAATAGCTCGCCAGAACTTGAAGGAACTTCTGGAGATAGTGGACTTGAATGAGTACATCACAGTAGAGACTGTAGACACCAGGGTTAGTACTCCACAAAAGTTATATGACATAACACTCCGAATGGAGGGAAACATACCAAGAAAAGTGAAAATACCCTTTTGGGAGAAACTTTCAAGGGGTTATGATATACTTCTAGCAGAAAAAGACTGGCCACCACAATTTGTCAGGGAGTGCCCACATGGTGAGAACATTATTATGCCAGCCTTCTCCAACCATATTCCAATTCACCTAAAATATACTTATGCCAGGAAATGGGCAGTTGCCCAGGCCCCAGCATTATATAAAAATCATGTAGGATGGGATGAGGACTCACCTCACCATAAAATACAGCTAAAAAATGAACCTACTGCACAAAGGCAGTACCCAATAAAGCAAGAAGCTAAAAAACAGGTCAGGGAGATCTTAGATCAACTTGAATACCAAGGGGTGATCGAAACATGCACCTCCTCAATGAACAATCCTTTGTTTCCTGTATCCAAACCAGACTATACATATCGTCTAGTTTTGGATTACAGACATTTGAACAGTTGTTCAAAAACATTTGCAGTGCAAAATGCACATAGTACAGCATTAATGAATAACATTGTGCGCAAAAAATATAAAACCACATTGGACATTTCAAATGGTTTCTTTTGTCAAAACATAGCACCTGAAAGCAGGTACTTAACAGCTTTCTCAATAATGGGGACCCAGCGTCAATTTTGTAGACTCCCACAAGGGTTCAAAAACAGCCCGGGGTTATTCTCAGCGAGGGTAACAGAGTTTTTACAAATTTATGATAATGAGGCATTGTCATATGTCGATGACATTTATCTGACAGACGATGACCCAGATAGGCACTTGAACAGGGTGAGTACCATTATATAGGGCTTCGCCTCTGAAGGCTATAAATTCAACTTTAAAAAATCCAGAATTGCCCATTTCAATGTCCTTTTCCTAGGATATGAGCTTTCAAGTGAAGGCAAGAGCCTGGCAGCCAACTTTTAGAAAAGTGCGCTGCTCCAACCTCCAAAAACGCTGAAAAATGTACAATCCATCTTGGGTTTCCTAAATTTTGGAAGAACTTACATTCTAAATTACGCAGAAAGGGTTAAACCTCTCTACTGAATTAATCAAACCTGATTTTTCAATCAAACATTGGACACAAGAACACACAGAAATCTTGCGTTCACTCCAAGCTAACATGTTAGCAACAAATCACTTACAAACACGCGTAAATACACGCAATTTAGTGATCCGAATAATTTCGGGACAATGCGGATTCACCTATTTAACATTTAATGAGGGTGAAAAAGTACCAATAGCATACAAATCACATTTGTATACACAAGCAGAAATGCGCTTCACTTCAACAGAAAAATACTGACAGCAGTTCAAACCACTGTAGCAAAAGAAAGAGCTCTAGCCCAAGGGAAACGCATTATTGTCGTAACTCCAGTACCAGCCTTAGAGGCGGTCACAAAAGCGAGCATCCCAAATGCAAAAGCTTTACATCCTAGATGGATATAATGGGTTAATTATCTTGCTGCAACAGATGTTGAATATGTTTTTGATCCTGATTTAAAAACACAAGCGTTCCTGCAATATGAATATGAATGTCCTCTGCCCACTGAAATTCTGCCTCTCGATCAGTACGAATTTATAATTTACACTGACGGATCAGCACAACCCGCTACAGGGAGTAAGCAAGCTTACAGTGCAGCGTGCGCAATCGTTAAAGGTCGCATGCAAGATGGTAACTTCAGACCAATGGTCACTAAAACTCAATCTCTAGGAGATTGTACAGCTCAGCGAGCTGAACTACAAGCTTTCAAACTGGCACTTGAAAATACAGATCGCGAATTCCCCACACTCATAGTGTACGATTCTTTTTACTGTGTTCAGTCGTATAATGAATATATACAGAATTGGCTTGAAAACGGGTTCAAAGATGCAAAAGGTGGCACAATAAAGCATAAAACGCTTTGGGAACAAGTAGTTCAGTTAAGAAACGAACTACCAAAAACTCACGTAATACACACGCTGAGTCATCAACGTGATGGCGTTCACGTTGTTGAAAATTCATTGGCTGATGAAGCCGCAAAGGGGGCTGTTCAGACGGCTTCCGTAGCTGCGATCACTCGTTCAAAAACGAGAATAGACAGTGAGATATTGTTGGCTGTCAATGCTTCAAGCAAAGGCAGTGGTGCAGCGTTACCAAAGAAATTTCCACTCAAGTACTCTTATGTAATTGATGCGAACAACGTTCCTTTTGCTCAAATCCCTGGAGTGGGGGATAGGGTAATTCCAAACATGGAACGTAGATTAGGACTGATCCTAGCAGTACATGAGGGGATAGCCTGTGCCCATGCAGGTGTTTCTGCAACAGTATCTTTACTTAAACAAAGATATTGGTGGCCTGGCATTAGGAAACAGACCAAAAACTATGTTTTGGAATGTGAAATATGCCAACAGATGAAAGTCTCCACAGTGAAACGTCCTGCGCAGACACCCCTGTTGATTTCAGACAAACCATTAGCTTGTGTTTACCTGGACCACTGTGGTCCCTTGCAAAGGGACGGTAACTATAAATATATAATGGTCGCAGTGGATTCGTGCTCAAGGTTCCTATGGATATGGCCTCAGCGCTCGGCTGACGCTCGAACTGTTATAAAAGATTTGCGAGTCTTTATCGGCACATACGCAATTGGCACACTACATTCTGACCAGGGCCCTGCGTTTAGCTCTTGGGCTTGCAAAGAAGCCTTGGCCAGTTTGGGCGTAGCATTGCGGTACTCCTCTCCGTTTCATCCTGAGGGAAATTCTGTTGTGGAAAGGGAAAACCGGGACATAAAGCAGTCTATAACAGCTAGAGTATTAGGTTCGGGTAATGGGTGGGTGAAACATCTTTATGGTGTCCAACACTCATTAAATAATTTGCCAAGAAGTTCTCTAGGGGGGGTCACTCCATATGAGGTCCTATTTGGGACAAGAATGTGGGTTCCTGATCTCGAATGTAAAGGCACAGTGGTGGAAAATAAACCCTTTGATATGAAAGATCGTTTGGCTGTTTTACAGGATCTAAATGAACTAAGATCGAAACAAAGCAACATGTTCCTGAAGCCAACCACCACTGGGGAAAAACCGGCAGTCACAGCAAGGCCTGTCTGGGTCCCAAAAGATGGGGATCTAGTCAGAGAGAAGATTGCGGACAAGAAGGAATTTGGACCTTCTTACAGACAACCAGTACCTGTCCTAGCTGTCCACGGAACAAGAACAGTACTTCTGCCGCCCCTTGCTGGAAAAAAGGAGAAAAGATTTGTGTCAATCGACCTCATCAAACCACAGTATGTGGCCAATACTAAATAGTAGGCCTCGTGGACTCCGACCTAGTAGCAAACGCACTCCTCTCGCTACTATCCAAGAGGTTCAGACTGAAAGACTCATAACCATCGAGAATTCAGCAGTAACAGATCAAGGACTAAGCAACAATGCTATGGAACTCGTCCCTCTTGAAACTCAAGTAACAGTTCGTCCAGATACACCTGTCTACACCAACGTAACACGTGATCAACTGGTTCCAGCGATTTCAACGAATCCTGATGCAATTCCAACAATTGACAGAACTGCTTCTGGCTATTTCATTAACTTTGATATGTTTTCTGAGGATCCGAGTGAACCTGAAACGACTCCAGCCCTAAAAACTTTCAAACAACAAGTACAAGACCTTTTTCATTTCCTGAAAGAGTCTTATCTGGTTTCACCATGGATTGAACTATGGATTATTTCTGGAATATTTTTCTTCCTGCTTTGGCTAGCTTTGGTTATGACTATCAGCGTGCTTATAAATGGCAGATACATCCATATGGACACAGAAAGTAAAAATGTGAACTTACTTTTGAAACCACACAAATCATCCCATCATGAAGCAAGAGACTTGTCAGCAGTGAACATCACAGCCGTTCCTATACAGGATGGTATAGTGTGGGACAAAACCGATTTCGATATATTCGGCCCGACGGAACTTTTGAACATTCTACATTTATTTAAAATTTCATTAAGTGATTTTATTTCCTCCAGTACCTATTCTGATGATTGGGACTTTGAGACTGTAAATGACATGATGTCTGATCTAGAAAGGTCTGCTGCGTTCTCTAACAATGAATACTTAGAGGGTTCATCAGACTATGAACAGCTTTATTGTTACAACCACTATGGTAATCATTTCTTGCATAAATCTGCAACACCTAGAAATGTGTTTATGTTTAACCAATGGGAACATTGTCCTACACCACCAAGGGGTAGTTCAAAAACGTTTGCTAAAAAGTTTTCATATTTTTCAGGGTACAATATATATGATCCAGAAACATTTTACTATAAAAATGTAAACAAAATAGGACAGAAAATTATGTTAACTAATACAAAACAGATTTATTCTGCAGCCTTTATTACCCAACTGTCTAGACATGGATTTGACTTTTGGAAAGACACAATAGACACAAAATCTGTCTGGGGTTCTAAAGATTGGCAAGTACAGGGGATGGAAGCTTTGTTCAGAGCATGTATCATCCCTCAGCAAATAATGTTTTTGAATGACACTGTGCAACAAACGTCTTGCCTTGGTTTAGCCAAGATCAAAGACATGAACACACCTTCAGTACCAACACCTGCAAGTAATAGCACTACACAGGGAGCAGTCACAGTACACACAATAGTACAAACCAACAGAACAGATCCTGATTGGAAAAACTGGTTACTCTGGCCCACAGACACAAACATCTGTCAAGAAAGATTCCTGAATAGAAGACAGGGCTTTAATATCCATAGGCCAGACCCACGATATGTTCAACGACAACATCCGGGGGTAGTAACAACATACAGTGTAGGAAAATTGTGCCTCGACTGGTTACAATAATCTACACTCGAGGATGTGAAACAACACTTATCTTTGCTTAAAGAAGATGCAGACCTTAGGGAATTCTTGCTAGGACCAAGAAAACCGCGTCAAAAACGTTTCATAAATGCTGCTTATAATGAAGTATGGAAGGTTTCACAGTCAGAGGCCGCAGAACGAATATGTGAGCTTGATCGTATTAACTTAGAGAAATCTCTCACTGTGGTCGACAATGGGTTAACAACTTTGTCATCCAGAATTTATTCATTTGACAACATTGTATCCTCTGCTATCGACATACTGGACAAGATTTAGCCATGTTACAACAAGGCCAATCTCAGTTACGTTCTATTATGTTATTAGGTTGGACGCTGCAATCTTTGCGTGCGGGCTATGTGCCTTGGCGTTTTATCAACACGTCGTCTCTGATTTCAGAATACAATCTAACGGATAAACAGATCGACCTGGCACAAAGGGGAGCAAAGTATACAGTGCTGAGCATTGAAAAACTGGAAAAATTACCATTTACGGTAGCAGAAAAACCAGCTACAGAATGGCTTATCCATGGCAAAATAACTCTGCCTGTCACTACTTTTCAGTTTCAGTATTGTCTCAAACAAATGCAAGCAGGCAAATATGAAAGGTTGGGTAAAGAATACATTAAGACATCCTGGGATTTACCTTACGAATACAAATGTTGGAGTGGGGATCGTGAAGTGTTTCTAAGCGGTACACACTGTGAAAATGCACTAAGCGGCTCACTCATATGTCAGGACATTTCTTTACACGGGGCTTGTAATGGTTCTGTGGCACATTTGTCCTGCCAACAGCAGGGTACACCAGCTACTGTGATTAATCCAACGTTTGGCCAACTTTCTAACGGGAGTTGCCTCATTTTGAATTATCAGAGTTGCTGTGGCATGTTGCCAGGCATCCCATATCTGGTAACGGTCGACTCCAGGGTTACTTGTTGTATGCAAGTATTGTTCCCCCCAATAGATACAGTCAGGGAGTCGCCTCTATGGCCTTCATTGAATGTTTCTTTTATACGTTTTGATACTTTAAGCAGAATGAAAGCCATGCTTTTGCAACAGACCGTGCCTTTGACCTCGGCCAAAGAAATCTATGATTTACAAATTGCAAGGACTTCGGCTGAGATACAGGCTTTAATTCGTACAAACTGCCCTATACATTTCGTAGAAATGATGGGACGTATCTTAAACATGTCTGATACGAGCGGAATTGTACATGTATTTAAGACCATCTGTTCAGGACTGTTAACACCTTTCCAGGCAGTCCTCGGAATCATCCCAAACTTCGCACATTCGGTGTTTGGTGATGTGCCATTAATTCTAGCACTTGTTGCAGGAATCCTGTTCCTATTCCTACTATTACGCTATGGCAAGCCTATCCACCGGTGTCACTCCGAGCGATGTGGAGAAAGCTCTCCTAGAACGGAAGTGCCGTGAGCGCATAGTGCAACTTTTGGGAATGCCTCGTCTACGGGAACTTAATACAACATGGTTCCTGTCATTTAGACCAATCTGGCAAGATTGCATCTTACCTGTTCTACGCTGCCTGCTTTGCGGTGAAGAATGCGTGCTAGACACCTGTCTAACACTCCCATCAGTCATGCCAACGGATATCGATACTCTGCTGGACCCGATAACGGCCCATGCTCTGTGTTGTCACCAGAGGCTACCAATCCTGATGACGGCATTCCTTGAGATCTCACAGACGCTTCCTGCTGCTGCTGAGGTACGAGATGGACAACAGGCACACAGGTAACAACGGACGCGAACATTGCTGCGGCATCTTATGCTGAAGGTGATGCTTCTCATCTCTGTGCAGTTAACCTTCTGAACGAGGTGTTCCAAATGTCACCAACATCGGTAGACGATATTTTGTCTACAGAAATAGATGATTTCATGTTTACACCAGACCCATACACTGACTTTGATTTGGCTCACAGTGTACCAGGGATGCAATGAATTTGGCCTTCATATTTTCAAAACTTGGAACTCTTCCTAAAATTGAACTTTTTCTTTTTCTTTATTTTTTGAAAATACATGGCAACTCAATCTGCTTACAGTAGAACTATTCATATAAAACGGACTTCTTTGAATACTTCCAAGGACACAATGTCACCTTATTTTACTAAAATTTCATTTAGTACCATGATATGCAATGGCTTTGATTTTTGAAAACTTGTCAACCATTTCGTCATATGTATATATTTCTGTTTATTCATTTAGGTTGCATTTTATTTATGATATATGCCTAGAATGAAAAAATGCTTTAAAATGTACAGTACCTATTGCGTTACATGTTTTATCAACAGTTTCTTTTAAAAACTTCTTTTAATATGCTTTTAGAAATGTTTTTAGCAACATGTGGTACTCAGTTTAATGTTTAGCATTTAGTATTATCATTCATTCGAAAGTGGAGTGGGTGTTGTATTCCGCTTTATATATATGTCCGTATATAGGTTTTCCTGAAACATGTCCTTATATAGGCACAATTCGCATTGCCCTTATAGAGGCATAGAATCCCTGTCCTTATTTAGGCATTAACCGTGCACTCCAAATACAGGCATGGTCACCGACATCCGTCCACCCTAACGTCACAACGAGTTCTTAGAAACCAGACCCTTAAGCTTCGGGATTTCCCTAGCACAGGACTATTGATTTCTCCAAGAACTCATCTATTATGTATGAACCGTTATACCTTAAGGGTTCATTCCTGACGTCTTCCTCTGTCCGACCTCACGTCAATGCTAACATTCCTCGACACCTACCAGGTATAAATATACCTTCCCTTGCCCAAGCAAGTTAGAGGAGACCTCGACTTCAGAGGAGCCCGTAAACCCAGTGATGTAGCAAGGATGCCAAGAGCAATACAAGCAAAAAAAAAAGGCACTCCTGACCCTGTTTGGAGGTAAAATACAGTCATAGTTGGAGTTCATTGAACCCCTCACTTTCCCGGGCCGAGGTGCCACTGCACATGCTGCACCCTTGGTGACACTTCTCATTAAACTATGTGAGGTGTCTGAATAACTGCTTGCATCGTACGCTGTACAATCCTTGAGAATTTTAGTGCTCACCCAGTGCCTGATATTACAATGGTGAAGTAAGATTATCAAATGTGAAAACATAATGAATGACCAAAAATATGTACGCTTTCAGGCATCGATACCCAAATTAAAACATATTCATGGCACAAAAGTCAAATGTTAAGGAAGGCTTGCCCTATATTTACGAAACTCGTGAACCGGATGAAAAGGGTGGGCATTCTTTGATTCTTTTGTGCGAGACTGAAAGGTCTCTGCTAGTGTTACTTACAATGGGACTGACTACTGATCAAAAGATGCCTGCTACCAGTTGCCATTAGCGAAACGGGCCTTTTGTTGCCATGGCTTTTTTTTGTAATGGAAATAGAGGGCCTCATTTACAAGCCCATTGGTGCATCACTTTTTTTGACTCACAGGCAGCACAATGTGCTTGCCCATATTTACAAGGCCATGTACCGTCACCCTGCGTGACTTTTCATGGCCTTGAAAATACGGGCACCTTAAATGCATTACGCTGTTTGAATGGGCAGTACCACAGGGGTTGCTGTGGGTGTTCCCCCGCAACATCCATGAAAACTGACACATTCCCAGATTTACAATGTTTTTTAAAGCTGGGAATGCGTCAGAATCCCACGCCTTCCCAGGGGAGGCGTAGGAGTGGCGCAACAAAGAGAAATACTTTTATTTCTCCTCGTTTTTTCCTCTTTCTATGCATGCTACATTCTGCAGCACACATAGACAGAGGAAAATACCATCAATGTTTGTTTTGGGGCATGAAGTTGTCCCTTCCTGCACAAAAACAATCATCCCACAATGCAAGCACTCTTGCAATAAGACCCAAGGGTGTCTGCATTGTTGTATTCCACTTTAGGTGTCCGTATATAGGTTTTCCTGAAACATGTCCTTATATAGGCACAATTCGCATTGCCCTTATATAGGCATAAGATCCCAGTCCTTAGCCATGCTTTCCAAATACAGGCATGGTCACTTACATCCGTCCACCCTAACGTCACAACGAGTTCTTAGAAACCAAACCCTAAGCCCAGCACAGGATTATTGATTTCTCCAAGAACTCATCTATTATGCATGAACCACTATTCCTTAAGGGTTCATTCCTGACGTCTTCCTCTGTCCGACTTCACATCAATGCTAACATTCCAAGGCACCTACCAGGTATAAATATACCTTCCCTTGCCCAAGCAAGTTAGAGGAGACCTCGACTTCAGAGGAGCCCGTATCCCGGCCTGACGCACTGAGAAGAGACGCTGTCATCCCTGCTCGCAGAGAATCCATCTTCCAGTGTTCTGACTCCCTTCGCGGGGTGTTAGAATTCGAGATCCGGAAGGAGATTCCCACCTCTCTCATTCTCAAGGTATGGAGCTGACTAGAACCTAGAGGGACTCTTGGCATACCAGACTCTTAGTATACCATACTATAGAATACTTCACCTACTTCTTACCTTGTCCTACACCTAGGCTAGGTTAGGTACACTGGGGTAGAACTAGCTTAGAGAAGCATCGTATGAGTACTCGCATTTTTAGCTCATGTTATTTATGTATATGAATATATGTGTCATAGCTAAAAGATAATGCTAGCGTAGTATTATTTCTTTCTACTGCTTACGCTGTACATTATATATCTTGCATACTGTCTTGTGATCATAACAGCTCATATCTCTTACACGAGAAACAAGACTGTTCAATAAATCCTTTTATTGAAACGCCCGTCTATTCTTTCTGTGTAACTCTGAAGAAACTAAGCATGCACAATTAGCTGAGTGAAACTGTTATCTATTGTTTCCACGATTCTGAGAGTGTTCCGATTCTAAAGGGAAACAAAGTTGTCATGTTTATGCGGTTGCCTGAAACTACTCCCTTCTTGTTTGCAAGGAGTTTCTAGTGGCCTCTGAGTTAGCTGGCACAAAGTAATTAAGTTTAATATACGCGATAGGGACATACTGACCTTAGTCCTATGTCAAACCTATAGGGTATATTATTCCAATGCGCAGAGCCTATTAAGGAAATAGGAACTACACTACAGCATTGGAGCACGGCTTCTGTTTGTGTGCAGGGGAGGACAGGAATGTGCAGTATCTTATAGATACGGCTCATTCCTACCCTTTTATTTTGACGCATGGCAGTGCAGCAGGAAGGCTTATCACGGTGCTGGGGGTGCCCCGCGCTCCAGGTGGTCCCCTCAGCACAGTACCCTGGCCTGAGAGCTCGTATTTGGGTCTAGAGGGGGGCCTCCATGTACCTTTCCAGAGGAGTCCCTTCAAGTTTCGTTACAGCCACTGAGGCTTGCTGCGGTGCTTCTGAATATAGTAAATGAAGCCCAGAATTCTCAAATTGGGTGGCCTAGTTCCTATAAGAGAAAAGGAAATGTTGCTCCCTACTGGTCAGGTAATGTATTACAATGGATTTTAGAATACTTGCCCTAAGAAAGCTAGTCCCCGCTAGAGCAAAGTACCTCACAGACCCACAGCTTGACGGATACTTGTCTGTAGCAGTAAAGTGATTTGTCAGGGGGTACAGGCTAGTTTCCAATAGATAAATGTACATTTAAGGAAAGGAGTGGCCCGACATCGATATGCAGCAGCTGAGACAGGGAGCAATGGAGGGGGAAGGTATAGAGTAAAAAAGCTGAGGGGGGTGGAGAGGGGTGGGGGAAGCAATGGACAAGGTGGGTCCCATGGGGGAATGGAATAGCTGTGGGGGAAGGGGTTGGCAACACAGATAGCAGAGGGATTTGAGGAGGAAGCAGCACACATGGGAGAGAGCAAGAAAACACATGCACTCCTTTAGACTGTGAGAAGAAAAAGAAAACATTAGTATGCTGAATGCAAGCAGTAGAAGGACACAAGTCGTCCATTAAGAACACAGTAAAGAAGAAATTCTTCAGATGTGGGGCAAACAAAGAATAGGAAAAGCAGGGAAATGAGGTAGACAAGAAAGCCATTTAATCAAGAGCAAAGGGCTGACCCAAACCCACTACATGTATATATTTTAATGCATTAGAGAGAAGAAGTCTTCGAGGACAGACAGCTAAAGCTGCCTGTAGTCAAGAATAGAAAGGTATCACATGGCCTAACAGAGTTGCAGGAACATTCCTGTAATAGGCAATAGATACTTCAGCGAAAACACACTAATTCCCATTAAAGAAAGTGATCACTTGGTCCCACAGCTTGGCAGGTGCTTTTATCTAATGGAAATAGCTTTTTTTAGAAGAAAGAAGCAAGTTCCCATTAGAGAAAGGGTTCTTTTGTCCTACAGTGGTGCTTTTCTATATATGTTTCAGTGTGAAGAGACCAGATCCTATTTAATGAAATGCACTCTTGGCCTCACAGCATGTTAGGTACTTTTCTCCATTGGGAAATATATAGCTGGTTCCCATTATACAAAGAGACCTCTTGGTTAAATGTATTGGCAGGTCCTTTTTCTCAGACGGTAAATGGATTGTTTGAGGGATGAGCTAGTTCTCATTAGAAGAAACTTCCATTGGACAAATAGTCTGGAGGGTGACCTGGATGCCAGCCCTGTTTGGTTAGTGTAGTTCTACTCACAGTGTCCCATGATCCTCCGTTGCTTGCTAGAGTGTAACTGCAACGTGTGCTTAATGAGTCACCAATATTGGAACACTCTTTGGTACCATATTGAGATCATAGTATCCATTCCCTCTTGAGTAGACTGCAATCTAGACTGCAATAGTTGAATACATAGGACCTCATTTATGGCATGGCATTTTGGCGTGGGGCAGCTCAGCTTGCTGCAGTGCCTTACGTCAAAGTGAAAGGGCATGAATGCACTGTATTATGTCCTTTCTGCCTGTGGTGGAGCCGTTTTTGCAGCCTGGTGCCTACGCAGGCAACCTTGCACCATGGTGCAAGGGTGCCTATGTTGCAGGCAGGATTGTTTTTGTGCAGGAGGGGCACCTTCCTGCACAATAACAATCCTACAAGGCATTTTCCTCTTTCTATGTGTGCTGCAGAATGCAGCACACATGGCAAGAGGAGAAAAAAACGAGGAGAAATAAATATATTTCTCCTGGTTACGCCTCACCTCGGGAGGCGTACGGATTTGATGCTTCCCCAGGTTTACATCACTTTGTTAATCTGGGGCAGCTTTAAATTCCATGGATGTTGCATGGAAAAACCCACTGCAATGCCCATGGAATGCCTCCTGGGTGCAGAGTAAGGCGACTCAGCGATTTGTGCTGCATCGCCTTACTCATGATTTATGAGGTCACTCAAAGCCATGCAGGGTGGCTTTGTGTGGCTTCATAAATCTTTATGACAGCCTTCCGTCATGCATGTACCACTTTACGTGGTGCAAAAGTGATGTAGGGCTCTTGTAAATAAGTCCCACAGTTCCTTTTGAGCTGAAACAGCATCCACTTTATAAGTGGCCCGCAGTGATGTGGTGTGGTACCGATTGATAGAAACCAATTCGCAGCCACCACTCCACAATATCAAGCATTTGGAAATAGCTCTTGGTCCTGCAGTTTTTGTAATCTAAGCTATGGAAATAATAGGTGCTACTATTACTGTATTTAATTTCACTCATGTTATTGGTCTCAAAATGGTGAAAGGTTGAGTTGAATTTGCCAGAATTCCAACTTATGACCTGCAGGCCACACTGTATGGTAGCATAGAGTTTAACTCACTGACCTATCTTGCAGTCTCAAATTTGATGGTTTCTGACAAGTAATTCTTGCCGTTTCCTGCATATGAGGTAGACATATGGACTGATGTCAAGGTACCCAACAAAGTAATGTATTATTTACACAGGACCTTAGTGCCTACAGAATAGAGGTGTGGCTGGTGTCCATCTAGTTGCCTGCAAAGGCCCACTAACACTTTTCCTCTTACATTTCGTGCGTTTGCAGCAAAGAACAGCATAGAGCAGATCGGCTCATACAAATATGTAGGAGTGGTGGTAGAATCCAAAAACTACACTCAAAGACCATCTAACCAAAAGACGAGCCCAGGCGAACAAACTGCGCTTTGCACTAAACACAATAAGATTGAAATTAAAGTGCCCATCTAATTCCCATCTTCTACAAGAAATTGCTGCTAAGTTTCTTCCAATGCTTACTAACGGCTCCGAACTGTTTAAAGGCAAAGACGCAAATTTTTTGAATTAACAACAATCCTGTCTTTTTAAACAAATTTTTCAGATTCCGCAATTCACCTCCCAGGCGCAGGTCGTTTGGAATTTGGGTTATTCAATCAACTCCCAGTAAGGTCAGCAGCAATACTTAAATTGTGCTGGAAGATGAGAGCAGCCCAAGAAGAATCCTTGTTAGATCTCTGCTGGACGAAATTAAAGAACCAGCCTAAAAGCATGAAAGACTGGCCCACCACTCTTGAGCAAGTGTTAACCACCCTCAATATGCATGAAGTATGGGGCACAAACAACAGCTTTTCAGTATTCAAGAAAATAGTGAATAATGCAACTAAACACAAAGCCTGGCTACTGGATGAAGCAGCGCTCACAAATAAGAAACACGGATGGATGGTTCTATCCTTGTATGGGGTCCGGCTGCCGCAGCCGTATCTCGTACATCACATATCTCCAAAAATACAGCACTTATTGCTTTTGATTCGACTGGGAGCCTTTTGCTCAAAAGATCAAGTTTCAACATGGAAACAAACATGGCCAACTAGTCTGTGCCGACTCTGCGAAAACGCTGAAGAGTCAGTTTTACATTTCTTGTGCATTTGCCCAGCCGTCAGTCAATGGAGACAGCACTTTCTACTTACAGCCCTCCGTTCTCTTCGGATACGATCATGCTGACCCGCCGTAATGGCATTACTAAATATCCTGTCGCTACAGCTTTCACGCAGAACAACTACGTTTTTGCAACAAGTCAGGAAGCTGTTACAAACAACATCGAACCTACTTTGCAGACTATAGATCATAGTCTTGTGTCTGCCCAAAACTGCAAAGTGCAACTCCATAATCATTGGAAAAGAGGACAGTGGACATCCAGCAAATTTCTGCACACAGATCCAACTTTATTGTTTTAGACGTAAATATGCACTATTCCTTACTTTAAGAACGTTACATGAATTCACACTTGTGCATATTAATTTCAGTCTTGCAGCAGCCATAAACTTTTCAGTGCAGGGACACAAATAATTGAAATGGAGGACAGCGGCCATTTTGTATATACGTATACATAGTTTGTTTTTCCACTGATTTTAGACGCATAATGCCTTACTTTAAGATCTGTGCTTGAAATGAAATTATTTATTAGCAGGAATGCTTTCAATACCGAAAAGGCAATTTTTGCACATCAAACTCTAGCCCAGTGGCAGACCCAAATTGAACTAAGCATCCTTACAATCACTGAAAATTAGGAAATTGAACACTTTGCACATTTTGTACACAAATGCGTCGTCTTGGTTTTTAGACATAACATGTTTATTGTCCCATTTTAAGAAGGTCGAATGAATTTGCAATTTTGTACATCAAACCCCTGTCTTGATGCAGCTATAAATGGCACAGTGTATGCACATGTTCACCTAAAGCGATGATAGTGGTGATTCCGTATATGTCTGCACACAGACCCCACTTAATTGGTTTAGACGCAACATGTATAAAGTCTTATTTAAGATTTGTTTTGCCTGACAATATTTTTGTATCAGACCGGACTACACTATCTGTCGTTTGAAACTTTATAATGGTGTGGAAAACCACAACATAAGGAAATAACGCCTCATGCGACGCCAAGTAAGCGCAATTTCAAAGTGCAAATAAGAATGTTGTCACTTTTGGCGCATCTTATGTTAAAATTGTAATGGTTTTAATTAACTACACAATAAAGTGGTTTCTTTGAGTTTGTGTCTGTGTGTCTTTGTGTGTGCCCGCACGTGTGTGTGCATGCATGTGTGTGTGTGTAATGCAAGTGTCGCATTCCAGCCTATGGCTTGATTATCCATAAAGGAACATTTTTTTAGACAAAGGAAAATATACAGACTTAGGATTGTGAAGTGAGTGACTAGGGACGTTCTCATTGCTTTTGGTTATTGGGCTTTGGAGATTCTGCTGTGGCTCAAGAATTGAAGGGCACATTCTTGCCAGTAGTTAATTGGCTGCCGTGCTCTTGAGAGAGCTTGTTTTGGTTTTTTAATCGGTGCACAGGCTCCCTGAACAGGGCTGGCTTTAGGGCAGTGTGACCGGTGCAGCCGCAGTGGGTGCTGACCTGTGGAGGGGGGCACTGAACTCGGGGGGGGGGGGGTGTGGGGGAAGGCGCTGTGTTTAGTAATATCTTATGATTGGAGAGATGAGGGGCACTTTTGCCCGGTGGTAGTGAGAGAATACGAGGAGGCGTTCATGGGGTGTGGGGGCACCAAAAATGATTGTCACACTGGGCAACAACAGCGCTAAAGCCGGCCCTGTGTCTGACCCTTTTTGGCTGTCCCTTTCATTGGTGAGTCTGTGACCAGGCCAAGGAGACTCCGTGGTTCTCTGTATAAGTTCAGTGCTGGGGGAATCGACTCTTTGCTAAGGCAGCCTCATTCTAACTTCACTCCAGCTGCCTTGCAGCAGCAGCTTCTGTGGTTCCGTCCACCCAGCGATCGAAGTGCATTAAAAAAAGTAAGGGAACTGTGATGCTGTGCATAATGTGGGTGAGGTAAGTAAGTGTGGGGGCAGTGTCAAAGGCATAGCTAACAAAACAAAATATTCTATAACTTTTTTCGGTCTTTCACCTTCAGGTAACTGTATATAAAATAAGGCATAGCTTAAATGTAAAATAAATGCAAGTGAAGTTAATCAGTGAGAAAATCACTACCCTACTTTATGAAACCTCTATTAGTTAATGCACTTCAGAGGTCTGTATCTGTAAGCAGACAGCCACGGAATTGACTCATGGTCGGAACAGGGGAGGATAGTTTGGAGCATAACACAGGCCCCTACAGCCCCTTCAGCGCAGGGGCCTGTGTTATGTCCCTTTAAAAAGCACACTTCACAGCTCAGATGGTAACTCCCTTCCAATACCACTCAAAAATAATAAATCTGTCATCAGGAAGTGTCAAGTGATTCTAATAATTGAAGCCAATACCGGCTTCCCAGCTCCCATTTCATTTGCAGAATGACCGGTTGCTCACATTTACATTTCTTTGAGACAAGCAGGCACCCTGGCAAGAAGGCGTGTTTATCTGTCTACCCCTCCCTGGGTTTCACAGCACAGGAGACTCCCAGCCTCTCTTCAGCTGAAGCATTTCAACTCTCGGAATTAACCATCCTGGGACGGTTGTCTTTTTAAAGAAAGTAGGGGTATTGTGTTCCTTAAATTGAAAAAAGTAGGGGTGCATTGTGCCCCTCCGATCCTGCCCACTTCGTCCACTGCGTCCACCGTAAGAGCACCCAGCAGGCACCAGAATAAGGAACAGTCTGTATCTGTACTCCCCAAATAGTTATGTCACACAGTGGTTTCTTCTTACATGTGGGGCATACATCCTCACCACATCCTCACCACACCTCATATCATCAATACACAAAACCCCTTCCTCGATCAACGATTCACAATCATCTTCTTCATCATCCTCCTTCTCCACCACACACTTCACATATTTCATTGTCCCCTTTGCTCAACTTTTTCCTACAAGCTTTGACAAAGTGACCCATGATCCCACAAAAGCACATTTAGACTTTATAGCAGGGCAACACCTATCTCTGGCCCTATGGCCCTTATTACCACATCTAAATCAAATTGGGTGCTTGTCTTCCAACTCTGGTTTATTTTTACTTATTCCCATCCAACCAGGGTCTTTGTAAGTGCGTTTATCATACTTCTTCCCTTCTTCTTTGGAATTGGACACTTTACCAACTGTTTCTCCCTCACAATTGTTCTTTAAAGCTGCCTTAGCGCATCTCTTGGACATTTCTGGCTTCTTTATTATCGCTACAATTTCATTCAGAAGAGACTCTCCACACACCCACAATTTTTCTTGTATCCCTGCATTATTACAGTGCATCACAAGTTGATCTCTTATTAGATCGTCTTGCAGAGACCCAAATTTGCAGGTTATAGCCAATTTCTTTAGCGCTGCCACATAATCTTCCACAGATTCTGTTTTCATTTGCTTCCTTTGGAAGAAGGAGTATCTGTCAATGGCTACACAAACAGTAGGATGGTAATGAATATCTAAATCCTTTAACGCTTCCAAAAAAACATTTGTGTTCTCTGTGGGTCTTGACTTTTTCATCTGATTATACACACACAACCCTTTTGGCCCTAGACTGTGTAGAAGGATTTTCTTTTCCTTGAAGGTGTGAACTCATCTTCATTTTCTTCCAAAAGAACAGATAGGTAATTCAGAAAATAATCCTTCCAATCAGGTCATTTCAATAAGGGCTCTCCAAGACGAGGAAGGAATGGCACCGGAGGTGTGAGTCCCCAGCTTTGTGAAGACATTTTAATTAGATATAAAGGTTTTCTTAAAATGTTGACCTGTAACACCTAACTTTGAATAAGGAAAAAAACCCACAAACAAATTATTCACCCAAGTATGTGCTATAACCTGTAATAAGCGGGTGAACTTATCATTATTCCATTGAAATATGCATAAATCATGTGCCCTTTCACTCCACAAAATAAATCCATGCAAATATGACTAGGCAACTAATAACTCTTGTAATGACGAGACGGCATCAAGGGAACAAGTAAGCGACCAGCTTTATTAATTGGAGATACGGAATGCCTGTTGGAATAACGGCCTCAGCACAAGTCCCCTCAACGTTCTAAACGCGCGCCGGGAGACACGCGCACGGACACAGCAGGTAGGACGGGAGCGGGGAAGGGACAAGACAGTGGAGGGTCACAGCATGTTACATCTTTTCCCGTTTTTCATAAAACAACTCTGGAATACATAGTTTCAAAACAAGCAAATGAAACACATGCTTTTATGCTTTCCCTAGAAGAGCTAATGCATTGCATAATCCTTGAGTCTTATGGGCGGAACAATTGTTCTCCTATCACGAATGGTATCAACAGGACCAGTGGCCACACCAGGAAGAGATACTCTGGGAATATCATCAATTGACACAGGAGTAGTTTTATCCCCACATGCTCCACCCATGCGCGACTCAGCAGAGGACACCAGACCATCGACCTGCGAGCCACTGGGCCTGATCACAGGCTCAGAGATCCGGCTTCTGGCAACTTTCGACCCATTCCACCATTGACCATTGTCAAGAAGAACGGCAGTACCCTTTGTTTTGACCACGCGCCTAGGTTCACTATACTTGCTCATGTTGGCCCCCTTCCTGGGATACTTCACTCTCACCACGTCACCTTCTTTCACGGACATCTTTCGTACAGCATTCCTTGTGTCATAATTTGTGCGCATGCGCTTCTGGCGCTCATCTACCAAACTTCTCATCTTACTCTCATTTTCTTTATGGTTTTCATTTTCCCATTTTTCCCAAGCCAATGACCAATGTGGTTGCAAACGTGTGATCGCTGCCCTACCCCTGATGAGTTCAAAAGGGATTCTACCAGTGGTACTGTGGGGGGTGGTACGGTATGACCACAACCTAGTGCGTAGTGCTGCCTCAACAGGAATATGAGACTTCAAGGCCATTTGGATGGTTTCTTTAATCAGGCGATTGGCCCGTTCCACTTGGCCATTGCCCTGTGGATGATATAAAGAGGATTTTACATGCTCTATGCCATTCATTTTAAAGAATGAGACTAACTCAGAGGATACAAACTGCACTCCGTTGTCGGAGACCAGTTGATGGGGAAAACCTTCTCTGCAAAATAACTCCTTCAGGAAGTTAATTACCTCACATGTGGTGGGTTGAGACACAAACTTGACTTCCACCCACTTGCTGAAATAATCAATCAACACTATGGCATAACGTAATTCTAGACTCAAGGCATTCATGGGACCTATGAAGTCAATGCCGACTTTGATCCACGGACCTTCTGGTAGTTCAACGGAGGTCATTGGACAATGGCGTGTCGTCAAAGTTTTGTCAGCTTCATTGCACATTAAGCAGTGAGTAACAAACATATCAACGTCACGATCCATGGAGGGCCACCAGTACCCTTCCCTCAACCTCTGTTTGGTGCCTGTCATTCCTACATGCCCTTCGTGGGATAAAGCCACCAACCTGCTTCTCATGGACATTGGTGCTATTAAAGTTCCACCCCGGAGAATGACATCTTCGACAACACCAATATCATCCTTAATTTTCCAGTAGGGTCTAAGTGCTTCGTCAAGTGCCCTCTCGCGTGGCCAACCTTTGATCACATATTTTTTAATTGTTTCTAACACTGTGTCATCTTTTATAGCTTCTAACCATTCTGGTTTGGTAATGGTACCATTGGATTCATGTCCTTCAAATAAGCATGCAACAAGTACATCATCATCATCATCCATTTCGCATTCAGAATCATCCTCACACAGGGCACGTGATAAATAATCTGCCGATATATTCACTCGGCCGGGAATGTATTCCATCTTAACTTGATGCTCCTGCAATTTGCATGCCAACTTCGCAATTCTTGGCGTAGGCTGGCTAGAACCTCTTCCCTCAAGTATACTGACCAACGGTTTGTGGTCGGTACGGATAGTAAATTCCTTGCCCCACAGGAAACTTTTAAACTTTGTAGCAGCCCAAACACAAGCCAATAATTCACGTTCAATTACTGAGTACTTTGTCTCTGGGCCCCTTAGCTTCCTGGATGCGAATGCGATGATTTTCTCCCCGTTCTCAGTCATTTGGCTAAGCATAGCCCCCAACCCGACTTGGCTGGCGTCTGTTGTTACAGTGCTTTTCAACTTCTCGTCGAATGACTGGAGAGACGGTGCTTGCTCAAGTTCCATCTTAATGGTCTTTATGCTTCGTTCACATTCTTCATTCCAAATGAACTCTGCATCCTTCTTTACCATCTTACGAAGCGGTTCGACCTTGGCTGCATAATGTTGTATGAATTTGGAATGGAATTCACACATGCCCAGGAAAGTTGCCAGTTCATCCTTATTTTTTGGATTAGGTGAACAGGAAATTGCAGAAATCAAGGAGGGTTTGGGTCGTACCCCATTTCCATCGATGAGATGTCCCAAGTACTCAACAGTTTCTTTTAGGAATTTGCACTTGTCTTTTTGCAGTGTAAGTCCACTGTCCTGAATCCTCTGAAAAACTTTCCTCAGGATGACCAGGTGTTCCTCTTCTGTCTTGCTGTAAATCAGAACATCGTCCTGGAACGATCTGACTCCTTCCATGCCTTTGAATAACTGGTTCATTATGCGTTGAAATACAGCTGACGCCGAACATAACCCGAAGGGCAACCTGCGGAATTGATACGCTCCTTCTGGTGTGATGAACGCCGTGTATTTTTTTGATTCATCTTGCAATTGTATTTGATGGTAGGCGGCGCTGAAGTCTAGTGTCGTGAAGATCTTCGCCTGACCTAACGTCATTACCATTTCGTTAATCAAAGGCAGGGGTTGGCAATCAGCTACCACGTGGCGGTTCAGCTCGCGAAGGTCAATGCACAAACGGATCTTTCCGTTCCTTTTCCTCGCGATAACCATTGGCGACAACCACTCAGACGCGTTGATTGGCTCAATAATACCATCCTTGCACCAATTCTCCAGGATTGTCTTGACTTCGGCGCGGGCAGATAAGGGTATATTCCTGACTTTCTGTTTCACTGGGTATGCTTTATTCTTCAGGATAATCTGATGTTCAAAGTTCTTTAGGCATCCTAATTGCTCGTTGAACACCCCCTCAAATTCCTTGAGAATGGTCTCCAGGCCGTCCTCTTGAATGCTGAATACATACGGTGGTTGACAAGGATTAATCATCATTTTAAGTTTTTGTTGTTCCAGCCAACCCAGAATGTTCACATTGTAGTCCACTACAAAAACCTTTGTGGAGGTGTTCTTTCCTTTAAACGACAAATCCGCCTTGAAGACCCCTTCTAATTTTATCTTGTATCCCCCATATGCACCTGGAATGATTCTGCTAGATTCCAACGGTGTCTTGTACTTGAGTCCGCTGTACGTGTCCTTAGACAGAATTGTTATTCTTGACCCGGTATCCACCAACATCTTCACCATTCACACCAACATCACACCTGGGTTGGTTTTGTGCATCTTCACCGTTGATAATGGCGACCAGCAGCACCAGGTTCTCCAGTAGCTCATTCTCATCTGAGTCTACATCGGACTTTGACTCGTTTACGGTGTAAATCTTTTTAGACAGAGAAGTTCTGCAAACCTTAAGGAAATGTCCCATTTTTCCACATCCTTGACAGATCCTGCCCCTTGCAGGACATTCTTTGCTAGTTTCCATATGCGCGTTGGATCCGCAACGATAACAATTCGGCCTTCCAACATGAGTACTGGGGTTTCTAGGCCAAGTGAAATTCTTGCGTGGTTTGTTGGAAGCGGACTCCTCCTCCTTCCGCACAAGATTGACGTTCACTTGTTGGTTATCTGGTTTACGCAGCAATTTAACACCTTTGGCCGATCTTTCCATGCTTTTGATGGTAGAAACCACTTTTTCGAGGTTTGGATTCTTGTGGCATAACAACTTCTCTTGCGCCTTCACGCACGTGGTACGCATCACCACCTGATCCCGTATCATCTCGTCTGCATCTTTGAATGCACACGTTGTAGCTAACATTCTCAATGTTGCGACGTAAGACTCAATCGCCTCACCTGGTGCTTGGTACCTGTAGTAGAAGTTGTATCTCTCCATTATCACACTCATAGTGGTGTCAAAATAGTATTTCATTCTCAATTTGGCCTCCTTAAATACATCCCATTCTTCATCCCCTTCCTCTTTTTCAATTGGAGTTATGTGGTCGAATAACCTCCTTCCTTCTGCCCCCAAACAATTGTACATCATTGCCTGTTTCCTCGTAGGATTATATTCAGTCCCATCAATTGCTTCCAAATGTTTCTCAAAACATTTTACCCACTGTGTCCAATTTTCCGTGGGCGGCCCAGGGACATCTAGGAAGGTGCTGGGCATTGCCACCGCATTCATTATTCCAGTCATTCTGACACAATGCAAGTATTTGTTAGGAAGTTGCCTTAAAACTCATGAAGCGAAGGTTAAGAAGGCGTCTGGCTCCCTCCGGTGGCCGTTTATGGTATAATTAAGTTGGCAGACAGGAATGTCACTTCACTCACGTTTCGTTGCAGCTCCTCCCCGGGGCTGACAAGGACGAGGGAAGACAAATGGTGTGAGGCTGAGGGATTGATGGGCGTCACGCAGAGGCGGAGCGGCAAGAGGAAGTCCGCCTCACACAACACTCGGTGGGAGAGTGTACAGGACGTCAGGTGCCTCTTGTGATCTGCCGTGATCCGGTGATAGGTCCAGATCCCGTGATCGTCGCCAAATTAGGATGTAATGACGAGACGGCATCAAGGGAACAAGTAAGCGACCAGCTTTATTGATGTGTGATACGGAATGGCAGTTAGAATAACGGCCTCAGCACAAGTCCCCTCAACGTTCTAAACGCGCGCCAGGAGACACGCGCACGGACACAGCAGGTAGGACGGGAGCGGGGAAGGGACAAGACAGGGGAGGGTCACAGCATGTTACTCTCTGCAGCTCATGTGTGAACATTCACTTAAAACTCCAAAACTGCTATGGTGTGCGCGTCATCGAAATACACGCACTATAATATTAAGTGCGATTACTGCCAAGCTAAACTTGTCACTGCAGGTCACATATGTGCAGGCACAGCACTCAAAGCCCAAAATGACAAAACGCTGTGGTGTGCGCATCACTGAAACGCAGACACCATTCACACTGTTAAAAATAAAGTTACCACTTTATGGTGTGCGCATCATCGAAATGCACGTTATTGTCCCGATCTTTGATATGGAACCTTCATTACGGGAACATCACGTATCAATGCTTGAATGCCCGCCCAAGAATGCCGATCAAAATGGCGTAGACTTCGCATCAATGTACGTTATGACGCACTTCCAGGAAGGACGCTCACAGCGTTCTCATGGCAGCTCAACGTATTACTCACTGGCAATCCAATCATGAGCTGGTGAACACACTGCGCATGCGCTAACTTGTTACCTGGCTACCAGTTTCGCGCACTGCTCTCATGCCGACCTCTTGCGTGCCGACCCTCCTGATTCACCCAAATTGCTGGAACTCCTCCAGGCAGTCTGACCACACAGCCGAAAACCACAGCGAGCCCTCGCAGGGACTGGCCAGACACTTCGCACAACAACGGTTGTGGTAGCACAACAACCATGCATTTTGAGTGCAGTACTCCAAGACAGCTTCCCGTTCTGCTCATCGCCACTTTTAGGAACTCCAAGAAAACATAATGTAGTTAAGCAGGTACACTTCATTGCGAGCAAGCAGGTACGTCCTACAACTTCAGTAGCCACCACCAACTGCCACCCACACTCACCATTCCAGAACGTGTGGCATCCCATTACCAGGGAGTGGGTAACCAGGATACCACATCTTGTTGTTCTGTTGGGCTGGTAGAGTCTAACTGCCCCAGAAGCTGTCATACCTTGAGACCGAATGTGAATCCACTGTTTGGAGCCAGGAGACTGTAAGAAAGATGCAAGTAGCAATATGTCCCCGGCAGGAGCAGTAATACAGCAATATGTTTGCCTCAGCTGTATGGAGCCTGCATGGAGCAAGGGGATGAGTTTCAGCTCTCTGGTCTGAGAAAATGTCCTGCACTAGGCTACAGTTCCAGTATTTCTCACAAGAGCTGACACACCTGTTTTCAGTTTGAATCGTTATTGAGGTTTCAAGCAGATTAAAAAATGCACAAGTTATAGAGTACATATGCAGAAACGCCTACAGAAATATATATAACACTTAGCAAGAACAATATTTGTTGTCTTGTGTAAACACAGTCCCCTCTCCTGAGTCGATAGTTGTAGTGGAACAAGAAAAGGGGGGAGGAGTACATATGCAAGTCTCCATCTACTAGTGGTGTATGCGGGCTGTAAGGGGTAGAAGGTCGGGGCGGAGCTTGCCTAGCTGCAAGATGGCCGCTCGGTGATCGAGCTCTGCCATCCACCGCCACAATCCGGCATAATTTGCAGCTTCTCTAGTGTTGCAGGGGAGTGGAAAGCCTATTGAAGAGGTCCCAGCCGTCCGCTGCAGCTATCGAGGCGTCCCAACCCTGCCTAGCGGCACTTAGCCTGGAGTACTGGGCCGCCGCTTCTTGCATCGGCGTGCAGCCTTGAGACGTGGCTGGCGCGCTTGCTGCGGAGCTTTGTGCGAGTCAGCCGCCTACACGATCGGTGAGTGTGCTGTGGGCCTTCAGCGATCCCTCGCTGGAATTGCGGCTTCGTGGAGGGTCGAGGCGACGATCCTAAACACCGCGGATCGGGCGGTGAGCCGAGTACTCCTGGAAGCTGTGGACTGCGGGCCGGGTGAGTGATTGGAGCATGGCGGGCTCCTTCCTGGTGCCTACGCTAAGGCCCTGCGGATCTGCTGCAAATGAGACCCCCGCTGTTGCCCGCATAACCCTGTGACACTGAGACGCCTGCTCCGTGCTGGTGTGCTGCGGTAGACCCGGCTGTTGTCAGTGCTGGGTCTCCAGTTTTCTCACATTGAGCTCCTGTCTGCGGGTAGGGACCTGGCGGCTCTGCATGTGGGATCGGGCTCTGTTGGTGCCATAACTGCTGTGTGACTGGGAGGCGGACATTCCTTTTGGGGATACCTACTGAGGGACAACGTTGCCGGCGATTCTACCCCTCCCCACCTGAGCCCATTGACCTACCAGCGCGTCGCGGTCTGAATGGGCTGCATAGAGCATGCTCTGCCGTTCTGGTGCGCAGGGGGGCACGGTCCTTGGCTGACACTCACTGTGGCAGTTGCACACGCCAGCGGCGCAACCATGGGCAAACCAGATAAGTCCCAACCGAAGCTCAATTTCGAGCAGCGTAAATCGAAGCGTCATGAGGATGCGGCAGATTCGGCGATGGCTGACTCGGACAACCCCGCAGAGGACCCTGTGAGTGACATTAACCAAATAATCGCATCCATGCAGCGCGGTCTAACGGCTATAGATGCCAAAATCGACACGTTGGCCTACAGGATGGACAGAATGGCTGAAAGGGTTGATAAACATGCGGAGCGCCTCGATATGGTGGAGTGCCGCATTACCGAAACAGAAGAAGCCCAAACTGATACCACTAAGGCCCAGCGACAAGTCGAGAAAGCCCTGGTTGCTCTGCAGGACAGAGCAGAAGATTTAGAGGCGAGGTCGAGGTGGTGTAACCTCCGCATTACGGGCCTACCCGAATCAACAGCTACGGGCCCCGTGGAACTTTTTGTTGAACAACTTCTTAAAACACTGTTGGGCGCTGACGCTTTCTCTGCTATGTTTGTGGTAGAGAGGGCGCACCGTTCGCTGGGCCCCAGACATCAGCCTGGCGCTCCCCCACGACCCATTATAGCTAAGCTTCTCAACTACCGTGACAGAGATGCAGCATTACGCAGGGCGAGAGAACTGGGCACATTGAACTATGAGGGCTCCTCCCTTTCCCTTTTCCCTGACTTCACTATCAAGGTGCAGGAAGCCCGGAGGCAATTTGTCCCCTTGAAGCGCAAGTTGAGAGATCACCAAATTGAGTATGCAATGCTGTAACCTGCGCGGCTGAAAGTTCTCTTTGATGGCAAACCCAGAATTTTCTCAGATCCGCAGACCCTGCAAAAGGCTCTCAAAACCTGGGAGGTGGCTGGCAAGCGCAGGAAGGACCGTGGTGATGATGCTGGCAGTGATGCCTTGCCGCATAATCTTGATGAGAATGACTGAGTGGAGTTCATAGGAGGAAGATCACGCTTGTTCTCCCTTTGTACTTTGCAGAACTGCTTATTGAGCTGACGCTCCCCAGTTTTCCCTGGTTGCTGAGGGGGTTTAATAACTAACGATGGAAGGTTTTTACATTTACAGTACTGTTGCTCCGTAAGGTATCATTAGAGTAGAGATATTTGCAGCAATGTAGATTGATTTGGTCCCCCTCAGAGGTTTCTCCTTTATAAGTGAAGCCTTATCGTATGCTTAAAGGTGGTAAGGCGGAGGATGGTGAAGTTTGAGATCGCTGGGCAACATCCGCCCCAAAGCGTTACCCGCTGTTGTTGATGTTGTCCTTGGGTTTGATGCTTGTGTTTTTTTATTGTGTGTTTTTCTTGAAACAGGGAGGGATGTTCGTCGCATCTGCACAGTTGGGGTATGCATGGTGTGGGAGGGGGGTAGCAATGTGGGGATTTATTTTGATTTTATATGATAATTCTTTTTTTTTGCAGGTCACATGTCGTTGTTTTTTCCTCCTTGAATTGGGTGGTGGTTCGGTCACTTGGTGGTGGGTACTATGCAGACACTTGCCCGCTTTTTATGCTGATTACACAACAATATGGATCGTAGGAAAAGTTTGAAGCTCTTGACGTGGAACGTTAGAGGTCTTAATGACCATAGAAAGGTGCGCAAAATTCTGGCTTATTTAAAGAGAAAGGAGGTGGATATAGCTTTACTGCAGGAGACGCACCTACATCCGAGCTGCAGGCTATTGACGGGGAGCCGTATTTTGGGGGTTTTCCATGCCGCTTGCTTCACCTCTCACTCTAGGGGCGTTCTGACCTGGGTTAACCCCAGAGCGAAGCTCCGGATTGAATGTGGTGATGCGGACCCTTCTGGTCGATATGTTATAACCCGCTGCTATAATTCCTTTACTGATCTACTAGTAGTAAATTCCTATGGCCCGAATTATGATGATCCGCAGTTCAATCAATCCCTTTTTCAGGCTATTAAGGCACATTCCCCTCTATCGGTGGTGTGGGGTGGGGACTTCCACTGTGTTTTGGATCCAATGCTAGACCGCTCTAAGGGACCGATGAGAACCCCATCGGCTGCTGCCAGAGCGATTGTTGATATCTCTGTACAACTGCAAATGGTGGACGTGTGGAGAACTCGCTCAAATGCTAAAGGGGGGTTTACACACTACTCGGCACCCCATGACATATACACACGCATAGATTACTGGTTCATCTCGCGAGCCTTAATGCCCAGGGTACAGGATTGTGCAGTACTAGCTCGAACGTTCTCTGATCACTCACCTATTTTATTGTCTCTTTCCCTACCTCCGCGAGGGCCTCCTCCCTTCTTATGGCGGTTCCCTCCCTATTCACTGTTAGACACAGTTTTTAAAGCCGAACTGAATGAGGTAATCTCTGAATTTTTTATGATTAATATTGGCACAGTAGATTCTTTTGCTACCGTTTGGGGGTCGTTTAAGGCTTATATTAGGGGCATAGCCATCAGTAAACACGCGGGAGTCCTTCGTTCAATACGGGATAGACTGGCACTTTTAGAAACCCGGATAGCTGATTTGGAGGTGGAGCTGGCACGGGAGTCCTCTCCACAATTACGCGATCTCCTGAAATCCACGATAGACGAGTTCAATGCCGAGGCAGACAGTGAGGTAAAACATACGGGCAAATATGCTACAGCTAGAATATATGGCGAGGCAGATCGACCGGGCTCGGTTCTTGCAGCAATGGCTAAACATAGGCTGGAATCCAGTGGTGTGCCCATTTTGTCAGACACTGATGGTTCCACTTGGACGGATCCGGTAGATATCGCTAATCAGTTCCGGAATTACTACCAAGAGCTATATTCCTCAAAAGTCTCCCCTAGTGATGCAGACATACTGTAATATCTGGAGTATATCGAGTTGCCCTGGTTACAAAACTGGCACAGGGAGTTTTTGATGCGCCCCATTGAACACTCGGAAATACGTTTAGCGCTGAACTCGATGAGGGAGGGTAGTGCTCCTGGTCAGGATGGGCTCACAGTGGCATTTTATAAAGCTTTTACTGATCTGTTGATTCCCCATTTGGCCACATTGTTCCAGGAGATAGGAGCTGACGGGGTCATGCCACAGACCATGCGGGAGGCCCTGATTGTTACTTTATTGAAACCAGATAAGGACCCCCAGAAGTGCTCCTCCTATCGTCCGCTATCCTTGCTGAATGTGGACACTAAGATCTTTGCTAAGATTCTAGCTAACCGTCTCTCCCCGCTACTGCCCCAGTTGATTGGTCCTGAACAGGCAGGGTTCATTCAGGGCCGTTCACTCTCGCATAATCTCCGGACGGTGTTTGGGGCCCTTCAGCATACCTGTCCGGAAGTCCCTGCTGCGGCGGTCTTTTTAGATGCCGAAAAGGCATTTGATTCTATTGAATGGTCGTTTCTTTACGCTGTGCTGCATCGCGTGGGGGTCGGTGATGTTTTTTTGCAATTGGTTGCGGTACTTTATAATTCTCCTGTAGCTTGAGTCCATGTTGGCGATATGGTTTCTGATCCCATTTTTATTTTGCGGGGCACTAGACAGGGTTGCCCCCTGTCCCCGCTATTATATGCTTTGGCTGCTGAACCCTTGTTGAGAGCATTGCGGGAATATCATGGCCATAGGGGCTTTCGCTTTCCTAATTATAATCTAATAGTGTCAGCCTACGCGGATGACACGCTTTTGTATATTAGAAACCCGGAAGTACATCTCTCCCCTGTTATTCGTGAGGTGCTGCGATATGGTGGACTATCGGGGTTGAAAATCAATTGGGACAAATCTTTGATTTTCCCGTTGACACCTTGCACGACTCCCACGCAGTTAGATTACCCTTTGCAGTGGACCTCTGACCCGGTCCGCTACTTGGGGATTCAAGTTCATTCAGATGCCGACCTCGTGATCCGAGCAAATTATGGTAGAGCAATTGCCAAGTTGAGTGATGATGTCGATCGCTGGATTCGTCTCCCGCTCTCGTTGGTGGGGAGAGTCTCCTTGATGAAGATGGTGGTGTGGCCCCGCTTTCTCTTTCTTTTCGTTAATATTCCTATAGTGGTTACTCGTCACATGTTTAAGGAATTACGTGTATTGATGTCTAGACTAGCTTGGGCGGGCAAAACGCAGCGAGTCTCGCTCGATACCCTCATGTTGCCGTGCTCTGCTGGAGGTTTGGCAGCACCAAATTTTGATCTCTATTACCGGGTTGCACAGGCGTCACACGCCTGGGTTCATGGTCCCCAGAATCTTCCACTTCTCCATATAGAGAGGGTTGCCGCTGCACCTGAGCCATTACCATGGCTCTTAACCAAAGCCCCGAACAGGCGCTGCGGGGTTCTGGACTCGGTGAATTCAGTGGTACATGCACGGCACGTCCTCCTTGGGATGTTCGCTGGAGCTCAATTGTATTCGCCTCGTATGCGCATTGAGTGGTGTCACTGGTACGCTTTTAGCTCAGAAAGAGGCATACTCCGATCCTTGCAAAGTCTGGGTATGTCTGAGATGGGCGATCTCTTTAAAAACGGCTGAATGGTTACCTGGGATGACGCAATAGTGAATAGGGAGATGCCTTCTGCGTTAACACAGTTTTAGTTCTTCAGAACGAAGCATGCTCTCCGGGCGGTGTTGGTGGAAGGGTTGGAGGAACATATGGAAACTCCTCCTTTATCCATCCGGCTCCGCTCACAGTCCCCTATTAAATTAGTCTCTAAACTGTATGCTTCGGCATTACAGACCAAGATATCTCCATACTCTAAGGCTCGTTTAGCCTGGCAGGCTGATATTGGGAGACAACTCTCGGATGATATATGGTTTTATTGTTGCGAGGTCACTCGTAAGGTCTCTCTAAATGGCAGACATAGGCTGGCGCATTTTAAGTTTTTGAATAGGGTTTATTATACACCAGAACGCCTGCACAGATATGGGTTGCATGAATCAGACGGCTGTGAGCGCTGTGGCATGCCGCGTGTGGGTTTTTACCATCTGGCATGGCAGTGCCCCCCTGTTGCTGATTTTTGGAGTCACATCTTTGCAACGCTGGCTGAGATTGTGCGCATAACTATCACACCTGATCCGTTATTAGCGCTGCTGGGCTACACGAAACCTCTGCTGAAAAAAGTGCGCAAACTGATCGCCATGGGCTTACTTTCAGCTAAGTGTAGGCTCGCAATGAGATGGATGCGAGGGCCCATACCGACAGTGGCTGAATGGGAAAAATACATGGTGTATTGTAACACTCAGTCGGACGTCTACAATGAGCTGCTACTGCCATGCTCCCGACCATTGAGTTTTTGGGGTCTCTTTACACAATATCAGGAGTCACGCCGGGGAGAGGCTGAAATGCGGGATGACTAATGTTCGTCTTTCTTTATTGTTTAATACATATTTGATGTACAGGTATTGTGACATGGTTGACATCCCCCATTCCACGAACGAGAGACACGTTTGCTTATCCGCTTGGTCCGACTTGCCCTGGGAAGTGATGTATTATTGATTGTTGTGAATTACACCCTACTGTGCCCGTTGCCCTCTTTATAATTTTACAGTCTGACGCTGGATAGCGTATAATTTATGTGACCTGCGCTTTTATATCTGTCTATGATTGAGATTTGTATTTTTGTTATATTTGTTTTCTTGCAAAATTTATAAATAAAATAATAAATAAATACATTTAAAAAAGGGGTAGAAGGTCAGAGCCATATTAAACTCAGTGCTTAATTTGTAAAAAAAAAAAAAGGAAGTGCCAGGGCTCGAGTCAGGAGGCCTCTGCAGCTTCCACAACCCATTGCCATTGCCAAATGTTGCCAGTGATAGCATCTACATGACTATTAACCAGCACACTACTACAAGTGTGACAATTCAGAATATTCCAGATTATCAAAGCTGTAAAAAGGCTTGAGAGGCAGGTATTAGATGTTTTTAATGTATACTGAATTAATAAACAATTGCTGTTCTGCTCATCTCTAAATGATACAAACAGTACCACCTTGTGGCAGCTGTCATAAGTGCCGGTGTTGACATTTGAGTGCTGGTGCCGAGCACTGGAAACCACCGGCTCAAATTAAGCACTGGGCAGGAGTCCAAAAGTAAATCACTTACCCTAGCTATTCTTCTGTCAGACTGCTTACCTACCACTCCTGATCTCCCTGGTATGAATTTCCTACTTTTAACACCAATGGGCAAATTTTTATAGGTGAAATTTAGAACACAATATTTAAGTCTGAAGATATTCTGACAATGATATCCTGATGCCCTATCACAAAAACCGAGGGTCATTTTTAAAGCCCCTAAGGCCACCGGAGTGTCACTTTTTCTGACGCTCCAGTGGTATTGCTCTCTACCCCATATTTACAAAGTGGTGCTATGCCACTTAACGTGGCTACCTTCTGCTGTTTAAATACAGTGGAACTGTGCTGTATTGCCATTTGGAAGAAATGAGCACAGCCTCTCTAATGGAGTCAATGACAAAATGTCAGATGTTTTGATGTTATACCACAATTTAGCAATTCCGTTACCAAACGCAGTTATCATGACATTATCGCAGATCTAGAGAAAAATGCAAGAATGTGCAAGCATTGTTTCTGTCTCTTCTTCTGAATTTATTGGTGTAAAATTAGCACCGGCTTCTTGCTTGTGCTCTGGCAATAAATAGGCTTGGAATGCAGTACTTTTAATACACTGCAAAACACTTTCCACACATTTCACTGGAGTTTTTCTACAGATTCCTATCTATAATATAAATGACCCACAAAGTAGTGTGTCCATGAATGACAAAATACACCAAATATTTGGGAATGACTATGGTAAATTTCCGTAATAATCGCATATCTAGGTAAGGAACTTTTCTTTTTATGCCTGGCTTGATAGCACAGCTGGCTGAGTGACATATTTTTAGCAATTGTTTAAAATATGCATAGAGTGGGCTTTGGGTTGTTTCCACTTATAGGAGTGTTACTTTCTCGCATCATGCTGTCAACTAGTGATGTATCATTCCACCTTCCAAGAAGTGCTTCCATTAGAATGCACAAGGGATTGTTCTAAATCTGAGAAATAAATTCAACTATGCTGTTTCTTACATTCAGTTATTTTCCTCCTATATGCGTTCTACACAGAGAGCAGTATTTTTGCTACTTTTTCTCAGCATTGGCAAAGTCAGTAGAACAGGCTTTAATGTGAAAAAACAACATTTGTGAATACAATGCATGCAACTACTATTTTTGAACTGCTGTGTTTACATTTGTTGATACATTAAAGCGAGACCTATTAGTTTTACTGATGCTTGTTTCATTTGGGCCCTTGTTGTTGCCATCATAGAGACTGCATGTCAACATTTAATGGAATAACATGCTACCCGGAGTGATTACTGGTAATAAAAATAAAGGGACGCCCTTCCTGCACAAAATCTTAAAAGAACGCAGGGCAAGGGTGTCTACATTGGCGCACTGGAGCTGGGAGAGAGCAGCACAGTGCCACGCCTTAGTAGATATAGCACCGTTCTGCTCTTTCCCGTTCAATCTTACCTGCTGCGTTGCGTTGTGTGATCTGTGTGTATATCTGGACCTGAGTGTTTTCTATCTAATCATTGAGTTATCTATTGATTTGGCAATTTTTTCTGGGTCCATCTTCATATTTTTCATGATGTTTGCACTGCATTTGCAGTGGAGATTATCAGCGGTGGCTCATGGATTTTCCAAGCGGTGCGGCGGAAATTTTATACCTGAGTATAATGAATGAGTGAGTGAAGCGAGCAAGCCAGAAGTGCAAAAGGAGGGTGCAGTGGGTTTCTCCCCCCCGCAAGACTATTTTGATTTTTTTTATTCAAATGGTGAATTTTACACAACATATTTACTGCAAATTGTTGAAAAAAGGGGATCCAAATATAGCATTTTAAAGCACAAGTGTGAAGAAGACATTAAAAACAAGTAAAAAATTTCCCAATTCAGCCCACATTTGCTGTTGGTTGCATGTAAACTTCCTGCCCGTCGCTGCTTGCCCCGCTGAACTCTGTTACACAGATCCCCTCCTCTCCCGATTCTGCGTTTCATTTTCTTTTTTTTGGTGCAGTTTTATATAGCACCAACACCACCCAAAGGGAGTGGAGTGTATTACATTAGCAGCAGTTACTTTTTTTGTGCTGTTTTATATAGCGCCTACACCACCCGCAAGTATTGGAGCGCTTTACTTTAGCACCAGTTCCTTTACACAAAGACGCATTCATTTTTGTAGGCACGGTAAGATTAAGTGATTTACCCAGAATCAAGAATGTTAAGCTGATGCCAAAGGTCGAACCCGGTTTCCCAGCTCCATAGACAGCTGTGGCCCTTACGCCACATCCTCTCCCAAGACAACACAATATTGTCTCCCTAGCCTCTGCCTCAGTTCCACATTTTATGATTACGGCCAAATCACTTGATCTCCCCATGGCAGCCGCATTTGCTGTTGGTTGCCCGTCCACCTCCCGCCCGTCACTGCTTGCCCCGCTGAACTCCGTTGCACAAATCCCCTCCTCTCCTGATCCTGCCTTTCACATTTTTTTGGGAGCAGTTTTATGTAGCGCCAACACCACCCGAAGGTATTGGAGCACTTTACATGAGCACCAGTTACTTTTATTTGTGCAGTTGTATATAGCGGCAACACCACCCAAAGGTTTTGGAGTGCTTTACATTAGCACCGGTTACTTTCATTTGTGCAGTTTTATATAGTGCCAACACCACCCAAAGGTGTTGGAGTGCTTTACATTAGCACCAGTTACTTTACACAAGGACACATTCATTTTTGTAGGCATGGCGAGATTAAGTGATTTGCCCAAAATCAAGGATGTGAAGCCGACACTGAAACTCAAACCCGGTTTACCAGCTCCATAGTCGCCAGCTCTGGCCCTTAAGCCACATCCTCTCCCGAAAGGTCGCCATATAATCTCCATAGCCTCGGCCTCAGTTCCACATTTTGTGATTATGAATAAATTACTTAATCTCCCCGTTTCTAAGCATAACAAGCATTGGCAAAGCCAGTAGGTGAAGAAGCCAGAACTCTAGCCAGCTTGCCAGGTTCCAGAATAACATGTGCTAGATGCCATGGGTCTCGCTACTCTAGGACTGAGAATGAGAGGGCTTCACGCGAGGGAAGGCAGGGTGAACCGCAGCAGGCCAAAACAAAACCTCACACAAAACTCACTCACACATGTACTTATACTCCCCAGGCCTAGTGACTCGACTGCAGTGGCACAAACTATTAAACCACACTGTAGAAGAACCTAGAAAGAAGCTGCTGGACTCCTTCCCCAGACTCCAGACCACCTATCATAACAAAATTAACAGGAGTTGCTGGGTCTCAGTGGAAAAGATAGAAGCTGGGTCTGGTGGCTTAGTGGCTAATGTATCCACTGTAGGGGCCTGTGTTTAACCTCATGGTCACAGGTTCAAATCCCAGCAGGTCCACTCAGCCTTTCATCCTTCTGAGGTTGATAAAATGAGTACCATTGAGTTGGGTAACAATAAACATCTGTTATTCAGCGCCAAGATGCCCACAGGTGAACGTTTGCTTTACAAATACACGTTATGTTACACACCCACTCCTACATTGTCTCAGACGGCCTGTCCTGCCCTCAGCCATTGAGATTAACTCATACACCACACCCATCAGTGTGTCATAACTTCCCTGATTTATGCCTCCAGGTCGAGGAAAACCTCGCCCAGCCAACGCATGCGCAGGGCCAAGGGCAATCCTCTCTCACCCACTCAAAAAACCCACAGATTTACACATCTTTGTCACCGAGCAGCAAGCACAATTTATAACTGGCTGCTCTGTGTTTCTTCTCACCCTTTAGTTATTCCACCAGGGTGGCAGGGCGATGCCCATCTCGTTCCTTAACACCAGCCATCCCTGGAGATTATACCATTTAAGACTGGCTGCATGAAATGGCTTCATCTAGCTTGGTGGACTTTTTCGTGGAGTTAATTCTCCATTTCAATGTGGATTATGTTGTTTAAGGATGCGTGACATCCTCCAGTACTTCCTCTCTACCCTTGGGAATGATACAATTTATAGGTGAAGTTTTCTGAAGCTACCTTTCTTTCTTTTGAGATATCAGTGGTTGAGACATCTTAACATGGAGCCTATTGATCTGCTCTTATGATAATGAATGTTGAGAGTGGGTGGCCCCAGATCTCTGTGAGTGCAGGGAGCTAAGGGAGTGTTTATCTTAGTTGCTAAGTAGGGTCAATAAGTTATTCAGGGGGTATTGATTTGCTAAGTGGGTTTAATCTACCCTATCTGTTTTCCTAACTCAGGCAGTTTCCATAGGGTCTGCCTTTTGTGGCCTGCGGAATTTGAATAAAAATATCTATTCGATGAACTCATTACCAGAATGCCCTTCCATTCAGGATTGTCTTCAGTTTTGATAAGGTTGGGACAAAGGCTACTTAAGTAGGTCCTTCTTCAGTTTCTGTGTCCTCCCTTTGGAGTTCTACCATAATATCTGTGGGACCAAAGATAGGTCGCCATATGTGTGAGCGACTGTGTGAGTGACTGTGGTGAGTGGCACATTGCCATGGATTATCTACAGATAATGGGTGTTTCGTTGCTAATCCTTTTAACAACACAGTGCGTGTCATTGGTCTCAGAAAGGTGTATGCACACTCGTGCAATCATGTTTTACTTCTCTTTCTTGCACTATCTTTAACAATCCCTCTCTAATGATTCCTCTTGGACTCTTTGACCTGTGTGGCTGGCCTGGGCCTATTCTCTGAAGAGGTGACTCTAGGGCCCTGTGCCCCATAAAAGTTAATCTCCCTGCACACCCCACATGACTGCCGTAAAACGGGGTCAGTGAGTATCATGCATTGAAAGCTTTTCCAATTGGTGAAATTGTTCAGAACAATTAGAAACAAGGTCCAAACTTCAGTTTCACAAGACAAACATCAGGCTTAAATACACCTACTGGTAGCTTGCCTATTAAGCCCAAGAGGAACGGGGAGCTCTACAAAAAAAGAAACAAACACAAGTGCATAAATGCCTTTCAATAGGTAAGGGTAAAAAACGAAATATTCAATTGCAGATAAAATAAAACAGAGAAAAATGTAACAATCAGATGGTACAGAGTCCATGTTTCAGATAGCAAATGCAAATACGCAGCTGGCTCTGCCATAAGAAGCACCTTCAAGCCAAGTCACCACAGTCCGTCAGTGAACATTACACCGGAAGGGCAACTATATGTAGGGCAGGGGTCCGACTACAGTGCTTTCCCTGGCAGATACTACATGCATGGCATGGCGATCCCAGACAGGGGATCTGATCAAATCACCCATGTGCTGGGAGAAAAATGCCAATACATTGGGGACTTTATTCGTTTTTCAGAAACTAACCCACACCATGTGTCTATGGACCTAATTATGAGTGGCTCATTAAATTCTGTCCCGTGTTTAAACATCTGTTTACGCACGGGGTGAAATTACGAGTTTGGATTTATTTAACGCATTCGATAATTATCGGATGCATTAAATAACACAAAATTCATTACATTTCAGCTGCTTAAACCTGCCGAAATTTAACAGGGGAAAACATACAGTAATTACCGTATCATGCGGACTTTGTAGGCGTAGCTCCTCCGCTAAGGCGGAGGAGCATCGCCCCACTGCCTTTCAGCACGGCAAAAAAGGAAAAATAAAATGATAATAACTCTATGTTATTATCATTTTATTTGTCTGTGCTGGGTCAGTTTTGTGGGTTGGGGCTAGGCTGCGCAGGGAGGAGGAGTGGTGGCACCCTCCCAAGTGTGCATGAATGTTTGGCCGGCCCTCTGGGGCCGGCCAAACATTCATGCGCACTTTGCATGTTCTCCACCCAGGCTGCATTACAGCCTGGGTGGAGAACATGCCCAGGCTCCCATTCCTTATGCGAGCGCCGAACCACGGCGCTCAGACCAATCACAACGCTGTGTTGCAGCGTTGTGATTGGCTTAGGGGAGCCTATCCTGCTTCCTGTTCGAACAGAAGCCAGGAAGAGGATGGAGAGGACGGAAGAGAGGCGACGGCCTAGCTGGCCTGCCGGTAGGTACGTGATTTTTTTTATTCATGTTTTTCTACCCCCCACCCCCTTTCCTGCTCCCTGCCCCACTGCTGTGTTCGCGGGAGCAGCCGTGTCAGGGACTTTGGTGCATTAAACACCAAAATCTGCATGTTATTCCCTATAAACTCATAATAGGTGTTATTTATTGCACTCGATAAATAGCATACCCATGTATCGTTTTTTATCATGGGCGATAAATAACGCCTCAACTCATAATCAGTCCCTTGATCTTTGAAAAATAGCAAAAATATCAGCTGGTCTTTCATGTGGACATGACATTGTGGGCCGGACATCACTGATGCAGTCAAAAGTCCCCACTGACTCTGTGGGGAACACCAGAATAAGAAAATTCCGTCTCTCCCTTTAAGGAATAAAGAAGTATTCCTTGTGAAAAAGAAACTTTTATAAGAAGCCAAAATTAGGAGAGAGTGATAGAAACTGACTTCAACAAGGCAGCTGGAACCACATTATCTGAGGCTAAGGTATAAGATACACTATTCAATGTTTAAAGGAGAGGAATCCCCCAAATTAGCAGAAGCCTCATAAGATAAAACAGTAGAAACATAAGCAGAGCTGAGAGAGACATTTATTTTGCGGCTATAGAAAAAGAAATCGCTAGAACTAAGGAGGGAGGTTTACGTGTTTTTTAGAATGTTTTATGGACAATTGTCCAAATAAATTTGTTTTCTACCTCCCAAGGAGGGAGAGGGAATCAGCCAGTGTTTAACCACTGTAAACAACTCTTTCAGGCTATTTTTAGCTTTAGCTATGGTAGCCTGATTATCCATAACATTGTTGCTATGAGTGTTCTTGTGAACACATTACAATAGAGAGCTCAGAACAAAGAAGGGGTCGCAAGTTTCTCTCTATTTCTTTTTTCCAGTGGCAAATCATAGCTCACACATTAAATTATTAGGGATTAGTATTAGTTTGGCATTAGCCTTATATGAGTAGAAATTGCTAGGAATTATATATTTAATCTTATTATTTTAGCAATATTGTCAGGAAACAACGTCACCACTGCCTCATACATGATAGTTGAGGATTTATCATCACAATAGGTAGTAGGAATCATTTTCAGAGATTGTGTTAAAAAATATATTCTTCAATGACTATTCAACTGGTAACGCAGATGCAATCACATGAACCCTCAAGCTAGAGAACTGGCAGACAAAAGAAATGTATCAACCGTCTTGCCAATCATATACAATCAAACCTTTCAAATTCAATATATGCCCACGTTTCAATGAAGAAGGAAGACACCTACCAGACTATACCTAGCACTAGCCATTTTATCAGAAGGCATTCCCCCAATTTAAATTGTGGTCGCCAAGAAAAACATTCACATCATGAGATGTCAAGTGTGGTTTAGACCTTGTTCGGGGAACCACGGGTCAAGCAGGGGCTACTGGGGGCGAGAATCCTTTGCCTCTGATGTCCTGGGGTCTGTCCAACTATGGCTCTTTGAATTGGGCCTAGTACAACCATTTCAGCACTTGACTCTTGGTGGTAGCGATGGCGAGCAGTCACAGGGATCTTAGTGTCGGGGTACAATTTCAGCACTCAAAAAACATCCAACATCTAATAGCTAATTGTCCAGCTCAGTGCTTCTCATTATAGAAGAGAAGTACTTTAAGGCACTTTAAAACTTCATACATCACAATACAATATGCAGACACTCAGAGACTCTGGCGTTTGGCTATTGGCAGGGGTACTTCAAATGCTCACCCTCCACCTCACCTCTCTCTACAATAGGGAAATCCAGTGTGGGTCTCAGGCACAAGTGCAATGTTCCCCCTCTCAAGCAGAGTTGTGAGCTCAGTCTCTCAGTCTTGGTTTTCTCAACAACTGCAAGTCCTCGTGGTGTGCCTCAAGAGGGCCACAGCCCATGTCATTATGTGTCCTCCCTCCGCTTAGCGAGGAAACGCGGTCCGCGGGGCCCCAGCCCTCTATTCTGATCCCTAAAGCAGATGCAGGGTTACACAAAGAAGTCAGTGGGGCGGGTGGGGGTGCAGGGGGGAGTTTAATAATAACTTTTAAAAAGGAAGACATACCTGAAGCTGCCGGCCGCCTCCCGTGTCGCGCCTCGGTGTTCTTCTTCTCGGTCCCAGCAGACACTGGGACAGCATCACATACTCCCTGTACAATCCCTGCACTGCTCTCATGCTATGAGAGCAGTGTGGGGATTGGCCTGAGTGGGCTTGTTTGATGCTCTGCTCAGGACCGGGAGCCTGTGCTGTTTCTCCAACTCAGCTGTTCAATACAGCTGGGTTGGAAAAACCTAAGTGCGCATGGGTGTTTGGCCGGCCGTCTTAGGCCGGCCAAACACACATGCGCACTTAAAAGTGCATGAACCAGTCCTCCTTCCCCCTCCTATGGCTCTGGCCCCACCCCTCCCTACGCATGCTGGCTCATCCAGCAGGTGAAAAATAAAACGATGATAGAATATTGTTTTATTTTTCACCTGTTGGCTCTGAGCCTGTGGGGCAATGGTCCTCCGCCATTGCGGAGGAACCGCCCCTGCAGGAAGTGATGGTAAGCAGGTGCACATGTTGTACTGGGAGCATTGACCCTCTTTCTGGCACAAGGTGAGTTGGCAGGATGTCAGAGCCCTGGGTCTTGGCAGGTTCCTTCCACTGGTGCTTCTTGATGAGTCAGCAGCTCAGCTGCACAGATGTGCCAGAGTCAAAGCAGCAATTCAGTTCACGTCGGTTTTTGGGTCTGGTTGGCATCAGTTAGATGGCTTCTAGACATTTCATCTGCAGTGACACAGTCCAGTTAGGCACACTTCCAGTCAGCATCTCAGATAGTCACATTCAGGCTCACAATGATACAGTTCAATCGGGCACATAGTTGGCAAGTGCCTCAAGGGAGCAGATTAAGTTACAGTGGCATAGCCCGTGGGGGCACATTCAGTTGGCTAACCACTTCACAGTTCATTCTAGGGCACCTGGGAAAGTGCCACGGGCTTGGCAAGAGCCGATTCTTCAGCAGCACAGACTGCAGTGCCACACCTGGGGCAAGTACCGCGGGCTGCGACAGCAGGGGTCTGTTGAGGAAAGTGCTACCGAGCAGCAGCAGACGTTTCAATGGGGAGATCCACTTGTGCAGCCTTCAGGAAGTGCCGTAGATTCTCAGCTTTAACATGTATGACGGGCTCCAAGCCAGGAGTACACCAGCGGCGCAACAAGGAGAAATACTTTTATTTCTTCTCTTTTTTTCCTCTTTGTATGCGTGCAGCATTTTGTAGCATGCATAAAAAGAGGAATGTGCCATCAATTATTGTTTTTGTGCAGGAAGATGCCCCTTCCTGCACAAAAACAATCATCCCCGCAACCTGGCAGCCAATTGTGTGCCAGCGCAAGGAAAAGCACACAGCTGAGTCATATTGTTGTTAATACAATGCATCACTGTGCTTTTAAAATGACGCAGCTCGGCGCAGCACGATGGCTTGCGGCGCCGTGCTGTGTCATTTTGTAGTAAATGAGGCCTTTATTGTTTAAAGGTTTCATATTAGAACATCTCTGGATGAAAATTGGCATAGAGGGTGTTGCATATGTTTTTCAGAATGGGATGGTGCTTAGGTGTTAAGGTAATGACTTGTTCCATATTTGAGGACGTCTGTGTGCCCTGGGGCCTTATACTGTGGATGTTTAATTGATTTACTCTAAGATATTGCTGTCTGGTATCTTCCACATGTGTCCTCTTAGAACCAAGGGGAGCGACTGTTTTTAACTTTGTGCTATATTACATCCAATATATTTACTTTGGAAAGAGCCCATTATGCTTGAGACATATTTGGACTGTTCGTACTGGACGATCTAAATAGGTGACGCCGCACACCAATGGATTTTTGGAGCAATTTCGGTTATATCCGTTCTTTTGAATTTTGAGTGAGCCCTGACGAAGTTCCCGTGGCACTAGGGAACGAAACGCGTTGGCTGTGTGCCGGTTTTAAAACAAACTACGTCAATAAAAAGAAGACATGTATAAGAGCGGTCTGATCTATTAGTTTCCTGTTTCAGGGGTTTTCTGTTTCCAAAAATACTGATTCTGCTCCCGAATTTAGTTTTCACATTGTATCAAATGTGCATATTACTTATGGGTATATTATTCTATGCTTAACCTGGATGTAGGTCACTGCATAGAGTGGAGAGGTGTGGTGCAGCGGCCAGGGCAGCTGACTTCGGAGCACAGGGTTCACGGTTCGATCCCTGGATCCGGCGGCAGCTCAGCTCAGCACCATGTGACTCTGGGCAATAGCTCACTTAATTTCCACGACGGCCCCCAGCGCCTTGAGACCCGTAAGGGTGAGTAGTTCGCGCTTTACAGATTTAGATTTAGATATAAGTTATTTGATGAGATGCTTATGGTTCTCCGTTTATTTATCTATCACAATATGTAAATCTTATCATAACTATGTTTCTACAATTGCTTCACCATTGAATTATTGAAAGATAAGGAAATAAAACCCTTTAGCTTAAAGTACAGCAACACTTGAAAGTCTGAGTTTATTAAATGCAACTTAAATCCTGATATATTACATCCCTTATACATATATACCTTCCATGTACTTATGTATCTATATATTTAGTACTGTACTCCTACTGTACAAATAAAAAAATAAAAAAAATTAATTGCGCCTCTTTCAATGCACTACCCTATATCTCACCCTAAAGCTCTCTCAATATATCGTCTACCTGGGAAACAGCGTTTACAACGCTGTTTCCACAATGCATTGGCTTTACAACGCGGTCGTTCCAACGCCCGTGTTGTTACCACGCGTGCCATTACATCGCAAGTTGTTTCAACGACTTGCTGTAGGAGGCGTGCAACACCAGGGAATGTGTTGGATTTTAAATCCAACACCTTCCCTGCTGTTGCGCAAACTGGAGTAGGAATAGTAATTAATACTATTCCTAAGTCCAGCGCGCCCCCCAACAGCAAGTCGTTGACTTGCGATGTAATGGCACACGTGGTAACAACGCGGTAGTTGTAACGACCGCGTTGTAAAGCCATGCTTTGAGAATGCATGCAATGTAATGTCATACATTCCCTCTACCTGCACTCTCTGACTCATCCCAAACCTCACTCTACTACTATGATATCCAAAATAACCCTTTCTAGACTCCTCTCTCCTCTATCCGTCCTTGCACCACATCAATCCTCATTTTACTATTCAGATCTCCCAAACAACCCTTTCTGAACCCTCCTATCATGTATCTCTCCTTAGACTCATCCGAGACCTCTTTTTTCCCTAATCCACTTCTTGAGATTCTTCCCCCCTCCATCTCTTCTTTACTCATCCAAAACTTCCTTCTACTACTATGATCTCCAAATGAACACTTTCTATGCCCTTCCCACTTCTATCCCTCCATTATCCTTTTCAATCCAACTAACATGTCCACTGCTCAAACTAACTCCTATTTCACTATACTAATTCACCACTAATCCTTTTTGGGTTCCGGAGTAGCATGCTACTCGCCGAAAAGAGCTTCAGCGCCTCCTCAGGGGTAGTAAGCGCTATATAAATACAATTACAACTACAATATTAAAAACAAAGGGGCATATTTACAAGAAAATGATGCAGCGTTGTGCTGCAAGCCATCTTGTTGCGCCACGCTGTGTCATTAGGATTGTACAGGGATGCGTCATATATACAGCATTACAATGCATCCCTGTGATTTCCTCTGCGCTGGTGCACAATTGGCTGCCTAGCGCCAATGCAGGCACCCTTGCTCCATGGTGCAAGGGTGCCTGCGTTGCACGGATGATTGTTTTTGTGTAGGAAGGGACCCCTTTCTGCACAAAAACAATCATTGATGGCATTTTTTTCCTTCTATGTGTGCTGCAGAATGAAGCACACATAGAAAGAGCAAAAAACGAGGAGAAATAAACGTATTTCTCCTTATTGTGCTACTTTAACATCTCTCCTGTGGAGGCATAGGACTCTGACGCATTCCCAGATTTACGAAACTTGTAAATCTGGGAATGCGTCAGAATCCATGGGTGTTGCGTAGGAACACCCACAGCAACACCCATGGAACGCCCTTTCATGCAGTATAATGCATGAAAGGGGGCCATATTTACAAGGCCATGCAAAGCCAAGCAGGGTGGCTTTACGTGGCCTTGTAAATATGGTGAAGCATTGTGCCCTACGGGAGCGTCAAAAAAAGTGATGCTCCAGCGGCGCTAGGAGCTTGTAAATATGCCCAAAAGGGTTAATTGAAATCACCTCACTTTTTTATTTACACATGCATTAAATTTATCATTGATAATATTTTTCGCATATATGGAGCATTATTGCCATCTAGTGATTGCTTTCTAAATTGCAGTCAGGATATTGATTTGTTTTGCTTTTTATTGTCACTTGTTAAAGAAGCGTGCATGTAAGGTTGTGTTTTAACCCCTTAACCGCGGTTCGAATTCCACCGTGGTGCGGCGGTTTTAATCAGCGGGCGGGGCTGCGTCGGCCAACGGACGTGCGCAGCACTACGGAGGTAGTGCTCGCGACGGCCGTTGGCCGACAGCAGCACTTAAGGGGTTAAAGAGATCATGACATTGTTCCAAAGCCAAATTCCCCAACAATACACCTGATCATCACTATTCATAGCTCTTTATTTTCACATTATTATTCAGCCAGAGCCGAATAATTAGTTCCAGTCTCCTACCTGTAGTGTCCTGCTGCACACATTCTAGTGTTTTGCCTTGTGTTGCAACCCAACTGTACACCCACCCATCACAGGCGTCACCGGTCAGGTGACCCTGCAAATAAAAGGGGCCGGGCGCACGTGCCCTGGGCCAGTTCCAGTACCATATTCTATGTGTCCGTGTGGTCTTTCACCCGGCATGTGGGCCTAGCACCCACAACACGACAATGGCGACGAGGGGGTCGATCCCTTCATGTGAGCTGTCATCCGTTGTCTGTTTTGTCATGAGGGGTAGTAATGGCCTGAGCATAAGGCACCCTGCATCGGCTGGCAATTCGATGGCTACCGAGGCTGACAGGGCACGTCCACGGCCACCCAGGAAGCCCAACGGCGTTCACCGATAAGGCCGCTGCAGCCGTAGTGCTAACCGGTCCCACAGCAAGAGATTCTAGAAAGGGGGAGTGCGGCAGCTGACCCAGGGCTCCCTCGATGTTTGAGGCGTGTCGCACCAACATTGAATATGCCCCTCACTCCTGCATATGAGGTGCCTGCGTGGGAGAAGAGATGACACCCACCAGAGGACGGGCTGCACCGGTCCGCCATTGCGAGAGAGGCGTGTGAACAGGCAGCGCAGAGAGGTGAGGAGAGCAGCGCCGTTCCCTGAAAGTAAAAAATTAAGCACATAGACTGTACCGATGCCTCTATGCACACCCCCAGTACAGAGCGACTGCCACTCACCGTCTGCTGACATTGCTCATCTACCCTGCAGCTACGAGGAGAAGCGCCCACAAGGAAAGGCACGGCCAGCAACAAGGGTCAGACTGATTTGCATATGGCCATGTCTGAACTGGGGTGCTGGAGTGAGCTAAAGAATGATGATGGATTAAACCCAGATCAGTTGACTGGGGGTGAGTATTTGATTTGCTCTAACGCTCCGTCCATCATCCCCTTTGGTAGCAACAAAAAGAAGGCTGCTGCATCCCCTGTTTGAAGCGACACCACCAAGAGGCATCGACTGGGCGAACGGCAGATGAAACACAAGTCGCCCAGCCGACACCAGCATTGCAGTGCACCTCCCTGCACACCAGCGACTCCAGCTCGGCGTGACCTGGGGCTCGAGGGAGGACTGCCACGGCCTCATGCACCAGCGTCACTAACAGGCCAAGTAAGTGACTCAGGCCATCAATTGTGCAACAGTAAAGCCCCCCTGCTGCCCACCGTGAATAAAAAAATAGCCCGCAGTGCCCCTGCTTACCTCCTTCAAATGCCTGCAGCAGCGGGAGCAGTCTCCCCTCTCTGCAAATAAGAGCTTCCCAGCCTAGTCTCGGGAATGAGCCGGGACCTGTAAAGAGAAGTGCTGCAGTGCCACCTTGTGGCATGTTCATTGCATCACACCCTAGCCAAAGAGGGAGCACAAACGTTTGAAGTCCTGCAAAAGAAAACGTGGCACATTGGCAAGCACCTACTCCAGCCCGAACCAACGCAAAAAAAAACAAGCATTGGAAATGCAATAGGTCTCGCATTTGGTTGAGTTAGAGATTTTGGCGTTGTAAATGACAATGTCTTTTACCAATGCGTTATGGAGTGTATGTATATAGTGTGTAGTGGAATTATGTGAGTTGGATTGGAATTGTTAGTTGTGGAATTGTGCGGTATGGAATTGTGTGGCATGGAATTTTGTGGTGTGGAGTGGAATTATGTGGCATGGTGTGCTGTGGAATTATGTGGATAGTAATTATGTGGTATTGAGTGCAGTGGCAGTTCATTTGCAAACCTATTTGAGAGGTTGAGGAAGAGATGCACCATGCAGATTTCTCAGGCCATATAAATATTTCTAACAAGAGAGAATGAATGTACAAAACCCTCCTACAGGACGTTTTTGTCTTCTGCTACTCCTCTTATACCCCTCCCCACCCTCTAGGTTGCAAAGCGCTCTATAAGAGCAGAAGGGCAGCAGGGGCGCAAGAAAGACAGCAAGGCTTCAGTGATTTAAGCGCTCGCTGCTGTTATCTGCAAGTCACGAGTTAGAATTCCAGCAAGGCTAACTCAGCCTTCCATCCTTCTGATGTTCATAAATCCACTGGGTAACAGTAACGGTTGTTATTCACAGCACTTAGGAACCGCAGAAGCGCGGAATGACGCACTATATATAAAAGAGGTGATTATTATACAAGAATGATACATGAAAAAACCCGGCTCCCGTTCGCTTCCTTTCCATGGAAGGCAATGTAACGACTGCTCTGTAGACTCGATAAGTTGTGCAGGAACCCCTTTAAATAACTCTGTCATCTCATCTCCTGCTGGGGGTAATCTCGGCTCCTGGATCGGGGTTTAGGTCAGTCCAGGCTTAATGAGAACGGGGCGCAGTACAACCAGCCCAAGTATTATTTGCTGGATTAGATAGTTTTATAACATTGGCAGAGGTTGAAAATAATGCACCCCACTCAGAAACGTTATAAATGGAGAACGTCAGATCACGACACTCAACGACTCAAAAACAAAGGCAATTTTCGCTTTCCAGTGCACATTAAATAAATATAATGTGAAGGTTTTGGCTAAAGACCTAAGTAACTACTGCACTTTTTTATCTTCAAAATGATCTTCATAACCTGCGTGTGTAATTTGAAAATTTTAAAACCAATAGAGTTAATGTCTGTTCTTTGGAGTTTATAAGGGAAATCTATTGTAAAACAAAATCCGGTTCATCTGTGTTCTGCCCAAACACATATCCACAGGGCACAAGTCCTAAAAAAAGAAGTGGGGGGACTAACCTAGTTAATCAGTATGCAAGTGGCATCGCAGCGCGTGGCATCGCAGCGTGTGACATCACAGCGCGTGACATCACAGGAACTGGCATCACAAGAAGTGATATCAGATCTTAAGCCCTCACATATATGTTTAGCAGGTCTATCATGAGTACATTTGAGCACATTTTGAGTATACTTGCAAACCCTCCTGATTTAGGCAGAAGATTCACACTTTTGTACGCTACATATAAAGCAATGTTACCTTTTGTCAGCGTTAAGCTTTCTATAGCCATAGTGCTTTAAAAGAAATAGTGATATTTAAATTATTACAACGCCTCCTCAAAGGTAATAAGCGTATATAAATGCAATTTATTTTGTGCAAATACTGGGAAAGATAAACACATCTGATGTTCTTACAGTGCATGCATATCTCCTAAACAGAGCCTGAACAAAGTGAAAAGCTGCCTCTCCTAAGTATGTGTGAAGTGCTAACAAGGTGCGAGCCTTTGTTTCCCCTCTGCTGCATTTGCATCGGGTGTGAGGCTCCTGACTGCTGCCAGCCAGGAAACTCCAACAAAAGGAGGCTTGATTACCCCTGAGACTCGGCCTTTGTTATGGCCGAGTATCCCAGCAGGAGTCAGAAATAAGAGAGCCCCGTCCCCGCCTGCACGTTGTTGTGATCGAAAGCAGACAACAACGTGCAGGCCCTGCTGAATGTGTCCCGGTGTTTGGAAATTACACCGGGGCGAATTCAGCATCTTTTTTAGTGGGGCCCAACTTCTTGGCAGGGTGGACGGTATCCACCCTGTGAAAGAAGTGGGGGGATGCCGTCCACCCGCGTGGACCCCCGACTCGTGCCCTGCATATCCAGAGCATTTAACATCCAGTGAAAAGAAGCAAAAGAGGTGTAAACGTCATCTGGCAGGTGAAGCTCTGGGGCTTTTCTCTGACCTCTATGGGCCCCCGTTGGCAGAGAGAAACATTTCATTGGTCTGGACTATAACACAGACACATATGGGCACACACACGGGCACACACACACACTCAGGCATGCACCAGTACGTGTCACGGCGTCCACAGGTGGCGGGTCTTGCACCTCTCTTACTCGTGCACACATGGGTTTGCCCATGTATACCATGCATTGTCCGTCGTTTATTGACACAGGCCTTTCTTTGTATATTGTAGTACAGAAAACAGCGTTCTGTTGGGAATGTGCTTTCCTCTTTTCAACAATATGCGTGCCCCGTTTCTCACCGGAGTAAACACTGCCTAAGCGCTCCTTTTGTTAGCGCCACGAGGACTTTGGCCAGCTCTTCAGGAACATGTGTGCTGCAGGCAAATGACACACCTGCTTCCTGTGCACTCTGTGACAAACAGTGAAGACTCGTGTTGCTGTTCACTGAAACCTCGAAGGATCGGCCATGCTCCTGCTAACAGTGATGAGAGGTGCTTTGTGTGCCACTACACAGCCAGGCCACACAGCACCACGTGATCACACTGGCTGGACACTCTTCTGTTGCTTTGTATTCTCGGCTGAAAGTAAAACCAAACTGCAACCCTCGTCTTTAAGCCAGGCACCGAGGGCCTCTGTGCACACCGCGGCCAGTGCAGTTGTGCAGGACTGCACGTCTTTAAGAGCTCATTGAGGGTGGTGCTGCATGGGGAGCAAGGAGGAATCACTTCTAGGTTCGGCTTGTGTAATTTGAAAATTAACACATACAACGGCCCAGAGTAGTAAACACCTGCAATGTTTCGCGTGTCCCAAGAGAAGAAGCCGTATGCAGCGCTCGCTCAACATTAAAATTCCTTGTTTTGCCCCTTCGTCTGAAAAGGGAGGAGGGGCCATCACACACTACACAGTGTGATGGCCAAACAAAATGCTCTCTGAGTTAAATCGCCAGAAGCAGAGCTAAGCACACAAAGGAGGAACTGTTACTGAAATGCAGCAATAACAAAGCTGCATTTCTGATTGACACAGACAATAGCCAAATAGAATTGCTGGGTGTGTAACAAGTCATAGAATAGGATACAACAGGTCTTGCAGACAGCGCATGCGCTGTCTTAGGCTCGACCTAAAAAATCAGAGGCAGTGGAAGCGGCTCCCCGTCCTCTGGTAGTCACAAGGACTGAAACAGTCAGTGCTGCACCTTTCTTACCAGTCAACCCCATGTAGCAGCAGTGCTGGGGGTAGTTTCCCACTGGGCAAAGACAGCACAGAAGAGAGAAGAGCATTGTATGCCCCCTAGTGACATTAGGCCACTGCAGCAAGACGAATGTACTGGTCTTCCTGAAGGGAATGCTGAGACTGTTAACCCCGCAGAAAGCCTCAAGTAGCCTAAAGCAGCCCCAGCCAAGAAAAGGACAGCCAGGTTTAGTGAAGCCAAAAGCCCCTGTTCCTAAGTAGGTGAGACGAGACGGGCAGGCAGTACACAAAGTGTGACACTAGGGAAAGAAAGCACCAAGGAAATTAAGAGGCTGACAAGAGTCAAGTGTTCCCAAGAGTAGCCAAACAGCAAAGCCCTAAGAGACTGCAAGCCCGAGCAACCACAGCCAAAAGACCGGTAGAAGAGAGCACACCCCCTGTAGACTGCCTAGTGGGCTGAAGGGGGAGAGACTAAACCCCTGCTGAGAGAGAGAACACCAAGCAAGCCCACGAAATGCAGAAGAAGGCTGTGAGACTCAGCAGGACTGGTGCTGAGTGCACCACACGCCCCAGTAGCCGTAGATCACTTAAGCCTGAACAATTTTGTAAATCTCTGCCTCTGCTTCTTCCCCTCCTTTGTCAGCTGATCAATATGTCTCTGTCCTTGGCGGTTGTCCCCAGGGCTTGGAAACGAGCCATGGTGGTCCCTTTGCTTAAGAAACCCACATTGGACACTGCTAAACCGGAAAATGTTCGCCCTATTTCACTTCTGCCGTGGGTGTCCAAGATCGCCGAGGCTCACATCAATTCCATTCTGACTGGTTTCCTGGAAAATAACCAATAAACACAAGGGAGACACCCTACAAGTCCAATCAGGGACAGGGAAAGTTCAAACAGAATTAACAAGCGAGTCCCTACTAGATACTATGTACCAAAAAGAAGTTTTACTAAGTACCAAAAAATATATATATATATTGTGCCGGTATTAAGAGAATAACAATAATTATATCATCACAGTGAGTCAGAATCAACATACAAAAAATACAATAAAAATGTAAAAATAACTAAAATTCACATGGACATATGTCAAAATAAATATTTATTAACATTGTTATACATAGTATATTTGCATAAAAAGCTTAAAAAACATTTCATTGTTATATACAATCAATCTAAAAACAAATAACTTGAAAACAGAGTTGTCGACGCTGCGTTTCGGTGAGTAGATATATAGACACCTTCCTCAGGACAGTTTTCTAAAAAAGTGTAAAAAGCAGGACTAGAATGTAATACTTCTAGCTCTTTGTATGTCACAATTAGTTGAGGTGAGGGAGTAAGAATGATCACCTCATCAAGATTCCTTGTGATAATGAATTAAATCAGTGTATGTATGTACATTGATGCCACCGTGTATTTCTCATGCACTGGAATCCCCAAATGCAGAATTTTTGAAAAAACTGGAACCAATCATAAGGTAAGTGGTACGTCGTGATAACGATCCCCAAGATTGACAAAAGTGCCGCTAATTTCAATCAATTCCTAGGGCAACAGTTGTTCAGGCAGATATACAGCCGAAGTGATAGGTACCTCGTCGAGGAAATCCGGTCTCCTTGCAAACAATGTACAGCTTCCGGGTCACATCCTGGAAAATAACAACACGCTCGACTCCTCTCAGCTCTAACCGAACATCTGAGGGAGGCCCTAGGTGCCGGACGTACATCGGCGCTGATACTTCTTGATCTCAGCGCCATGTTCGACACGGTATCTCATCAGATTCTGTTGCACCGTCTGGAGGAGGCTGGCATTGAGGGTCCTGCTCTGGGCTGGTTTGCCTCTTTTCTCTCTGAGAGAACCTTCCAGGTGTCGGCCCCTCCTTTTACCTCCCTGATACACAATGTCAAACAAAGGGTGCCACAGGGCTCAGCGTTGAGCCCAACTCTATTCAATCTATATGTCCAACCTCTAGCAGCGGTTGCCAGGAGTAGAGGACTAACGGTGGTATCATATGCTGATGATACCCAGCTGATAGTAACACTCTCTGAGGATGCCACGCAGGATGCTCTCAAGTTCAGGAGTGATCTCGCAGCCATTGCAGAGTGGATGACGGCCAACTGCCTCCAGCTAAATGCTAGCAAAACTGAGATTCTGCTAGTAGGGAGAGACACTGAGCTGTGGAGTGAGAGCTGGTGGCTTCCGACTTTGGGCTGTGCTCCTGTCCCTCAACAGGTGGTCAAAAACCTAGGTGTATGGGTCGATTCGGCCCTTAGCTTCCAGGCCCAGACCAAAAAAGTAGCAGGGACCTGCTTTGGACTACTGTGGGGGCTCAAACCTCTGTTGGTTTTTTTTGATCCCGCAGTCTGCCAAGTAATCATCCAGGCCTCCATCTTATCTAGGCCGGACTATGCCAGTTCACTTTACCTGGGGGCTAATAAGGCTGAAATCTTGCGTTTGCAAAGGGCTCAAAATGCAGCTGCCAGAACCCTACTTGGCCTTTCAAGAACTTGCTCCACGACCAACGCCATCCGCAAACTACACTGGCTGCCGGTGGCGAAACGCATTGAGTTCAAGGCCCTCTGCCTTGCCCATAAAATCATGAATCTTTCTTCCCTAGATATCCTGGCGAACCTGCTCTCACCCTACATACCTACTCGCCAGCTACATTCCATGGGCCAGCATCTGGTGGTTGTCCCTCGGGTGAGGAGGGAGCGTGCAGGAGGACGCTCTTTCCGCGTCCTAGCGGCCAAACTCTGGAACGTCCTCCCGTTGCACATCCGCAGCATTACCAACTACATGGTATTTCGCAAACCATTAAAACTCATCTTTTTCCTATACTATAGGCTCTTTTCCTCTTAGCATCTCCCTCACTACTGCTACAGTTAGCGCTGGGACGCCCCTTTGCTGGGGCAGCTGTGCACTCCATAAAACCTGTAGCATAACATAACATAACATAACTACAGCAGCAGCAAAGAGTTCCCAAAAAACACTATGCTGCAGAGCATAAGAAAAGGCTGCACCTAACATGAAGAGAAGAGCATCATAAGCTGAGCATTGCAAGCCCCGAGTGGCAAGAAGCCACCAACGCAAGAAAGAAGAACAAGCACGCCAGAAAGCGGCGTCTTGAAGAAGGACCAAGAGTGCAGAGTCCGAGGTGTGCCGGCGCAGGCACCAAGGAGCTTGACAGCACGGCAGGCGCCCAGGAGAGTGAGACCTCACCACAAAGAAGCAGTGCAAAGGCAACAGGGAGAACCTCCACATCTCCACCACACCAGCGAAGCCCCGCCGTGGGCCAAAGACAGCCGAGTGTCATCCCTCACACTGCCTCAAGACAGAGTCACCAGTGGCCCCAGACGGGCAAGAGGAGAGTTGCAAACTCCACATGGCAAGCTGCCACTGCAACATGTGCTCCGACAACATGCGACACGTGGCTGGATGCCACATTCGCACAGCAAATGTGGAGCATGTCACATAAAGTGACCAACCCTGCCAAGCATGCCTGAACAGAGGCAGGATCGAGCGCCACGATGGTGCAGGGTCCAGGCGCATGCACGATTCCCTCGACAGAAGAAGGCGGTCTGACATCCTGGCAGAGGAGCACCGCGAGAATCCCTGAGGAGGGGAACGAGAAGTAGAAGCAAGTCCTACCGACTGGACAGACCTGTGACAGGTCCGCAGCAAAATGAAGACACCGTCCTAAGAACCGGACACGACCAGCGAGATGCCATGTGGCGCAAACATGAGACATGTGGCAGGACGCCACGTCGCGACGGAGGAGAAGAGAGTGGCACGATGCCACAGGGCGAACAACCACCACAGGTGCACAAGAGGGATAATGAGAAGAACGATAGGACAGAGGACTTGTGCCAGCACTGGAGAAGGTGTTCATCAACACAAGCCAGCCACCAGGGTGCTGCGACGTCACTGGAGACAGCTTTGCGGGAGGACCAACCGTAAGCCGCCAGCAAGCGCGATCTGCGTCCAGGCCCCACGCTTCACAGTGCGACCATCCACTCACCTGTCACCGGCTGCTTGGCATCGATGGCATCACATCTAGCAAGTGCACCTGCCAGAAGATAACCGTAAGTGGCACGAAGTCCCTCCAGTCCGCCTCACTCCATGATATCATCTCAAGCAAGAGATCGCCGCCTGTCGCCCAAGTGTAAGAAAATTATCGTACTCATTATCCAGGTGCATCACCACTAAGAACATCTAAGGAGCATCGCACCACCAGAGTGGATCTAAACGCTCAAGACATCCGGAGTTCAATGAGACACTCCTGGCGCCGTGGGAGGCTAGCCACCCAGGAACCTTCTGTGTGCCCCTGTAAACCTGAGGCCTGCTGAAGAAGAGCATACCCGACCATTGGACTATCCACCCTTGGGGTTACACGAGGCTTGGCCGTGGCTCTGTTGGGAGTTCTGCAGCAACCCCTCAGCGTGGCCTACGAGAGGCCTGCACAGCCCATGTAGTCACGTGGCAATCCAGGGGCAAGGGCCTCAACGGAGTTCCTGTGAGAGGGGAATCCCAACTGGAGAGAATTCTCGGCAGCAGCTCCATGACAGGCCCCGGGAAGCATGGAGGTCACAAACGGAGAAGGGTCACCTAAAGACCATCTGATGAAGGCATGTGAACCTGAGTCCTGATGGCGAGAGCACACTGACTCTGAGACACCACCCATTGCGGCTGAATGAGCTACTTGACTGTGGTCCTCTTGACAGTTCCTCAATGGCGCCTTCACACAGCCTTTGAGAGGCCCGCACGGTCCACACGGTCCCATGGCAGCCCGGCAGGAAGGCCCTCCAGGAGACTCCTGTGAGAGGGGAGTCCAGGCAGCAGAGGCAAGCCTGAAGCTGCTCTGCCAGTGGGAACTGGGAAGCATTATGGCCTCCAAGGAAGGCCCTCATCCACCAAGGTCAACCTCAGTATTTGCTGGTTTGCTGTCCAAGAAGATCTCCAAAGTGGACTCCACCACTGCTCCAGATGCACCGCTATTTGAACTATGTAAATAGACTCCAACACCGCGAGACCAGGCCCGTCCGACCTAGATCGCCGAGGTAGACTAAAGCCTCCTGACCGTGCAGTCCAGATCTTCAGCACCGCCCGGCAGATGGCCTGAAGAGATTCATTGGTGCTGTGTATTGTTGTTTTTTTTTTCTCCATAGGTTGGACTTTTGTTTGTTTCTTTTCCACTAAGTTTGGGAGGGATGTAGTGTCCTGCTGGACACATTCTAGTCTTGCAACCACACTGTACACCCACCCATCACAGGCGTCACCGGTCAGGTGACCCTGCAAATAAAAGGGGCCGGGCGCACGTGCCCTGGGCCAGTTCTAGTACCATATTCTATGCATCCCTGTGGTCTTTCACCCGGCATGTGGGACTAGCGCCCACAATGCCACACTACCCTTATCATCAAATTATATCGCTGAGTATTTCGAAGGAAGCAAGGCAGGGTCGGACTGGCCATTTTGCCATTCTAGAATTTTCCCAGTGGACTTGAGATCAGTCGGTTGCTTTCAGAACTGAATGGTCTGCACCTTTCTAGGTGCGGTCTCCTAGATGTGGGACTGGTTTGCACTTTTTCCCCGGCTGATTTTGATTTCCAGACACTGGTGTGAGGGTAAAGAGGAAGGACGATATTGATTTTTTTACTCTTTCTAAAAACTAGACAGGTCATTCATTGCACATAGCATGTTGTCTCTTCCAATGTGCATCAGGAATGTATTTGTGCGGAGAACGGCGGTCCTGGGATGCCACTCCAACCAGCATCATATCTTAGTGAGACGTGGCAGTGGAGAAGAAGTATGAATTTTCCCAGCAATCAATGCAGCGTACTCAACACAAGAAAATGTTGCCGTGCGTCACCGGGAGGTGGAGGTGTCTGGGGAAAAATGATATTGAAACCAGCATATAACCACACTTATTTCACTTATAAATTTACATTCATATTTGGACGATGATCAGATATTAAATGCACAGGCAGTCATAAACCTAATATAAAAATGCACTCATCTGTAAACAGCATTGTAGCACAAACACATGCATGTGTAGCTATTTAAGCATCATTATTCAACATGCCACTTTTTTACTCTCCTTGCTGCCAACCTGCACCACAGCTGGGACCATATGTACAAAAAAATAGGAATTGTGATTTCCAAATTGCGATTGTTACCGAATCGCAATTAGGAAATCACAATTCTTAATGTAAGAAAACGTACGAATTTCAGATAGTGATTCTAAATGGGGTCGCAAATAGACCTACCACATGAATACAAATGAGGCAGGTTGCAATTTATGACCCATTAAGAATTGCAGTCATCGCAGGGATGGTGGCCTGCTGGGGCCAGCAGCCCACCATGTCTGTGACTGATTTTTAATAAAGCATTTTTTTTTTTAAATGCAGCCCGTTTTCCCTAAAGAAAAACTTGATGTATTTCAAAAAATAAAATTACATTTGGTATTGTTCAAATGTCAGATTAGTCCCTTATGTGTGACCATCTCTCTGGGGGTGATAGCTGGATGAATAGTGAAGAGTAATCCTGTTGACTGGATGCTGCTCGATGCAACAAAATGTATGTTAAAAGTGAGTCATTCAGGAGTTAAGTGTACTAAATTTAATTTGTTTTGACTCTTACATTCTTACAGATTGCTCAACATGTGTCTTTTCATCATCCAATAAATGTCCTTTATGAATGTCTTTTCCTTTCAGGCTCCAATCTTCGTGGTTTGGTGACTGGGATGGCCTCCCCTTGGTTGGTCTTCTGTATGCTGCCTCTCCACCTCTGCTCACCCTCAGAATACAAACAAAACCAATAGGTAAGTTAAGTAAAAGGGAAGAAAAAATCCTCTCAAGTTTTAAGTATGTTGGTGCTTTTCTCTCTTTCTACTTCACTTCCCTCAATGTATCTTGTGAAATGCCACCTCTAAAAACATGAACAAAACTGCTCTCTTCATGTAAGCCTTTGTAGTTTTCCTTATTGGGGTGTTTTTTCTTCTCTTTTGAATAGTGCAGGTATTTCAGATCCTGTAAGGGCAGGTTCCTCCCTCCCTAAAGTAAGTTCCTCAACTAAAAAAAAAAGGATGGAAAAACCACCTAGAGCCAGACCAAGTGCCTGTGTTCAGGGATGGGAAATACTATGAGGAAACCCCATATCCCTGTCAACCCAGTGCTTCTAGCCATGTACTTGGGCCAGCCATGACCCGCCAGGACTGTGGCAGAATATTGAACTCTAGAGATGAAAAGCCAGTGAGAATGGTGATCAACGGAGACAGAGAAGAGACAAGGAAACATGGCGGCCGGCTGAGACGCTGGTCGGGAGCTTAGCGAGTGGGAGCCGTGTAACAGGGTAATTTGCACTCACCGCAGCCTGCCTCTTGTTTTTTCTATTGCGGCAGTCCCCCGATTGCGGCAGTCCTGCGGTGTGGTCCACCTTCTTCGGCGTGGTTTCTGGAGGTTTCTGGGGTGAATGGTGGCGCCGGGATCTCCTCCCTGGGTCGCGGCAGCAGGAGCGCAGCGGGCGCTTCGCTTGGCTCGGCTGCGTGGAAGCGAGGAGAACAGAGCTGGCAGAGTCAGCACAAGCAGTTTGTGCTCTGAAAGGGATTCTGCAACACTGGCTGAACAGCAAAACAAGGGAGAGGCGGTAGGTGACCTGCAATTGACCGTGGGTAAACAGCTGAATCATGACCAGAAAAGCAATAGTGTTGGGCAGATGGGTACAAATGGACATAGTGGCCTAAGGGTTGAGCCACAACAGGAGAAGCAAGTAGGACACCAGCAAACCAGCCCCAAGAATATAGATAGATCTCAGACCCTGACGGATAGACGCTACACACTAAGATCACGCATTTGCTCCCCTTGGCTATTGGAAGAGGGCAGAGGGGCTGAAAAAACTCCCTCACAACCTACAGTAAAACTACAGGTCAGTTGGAGGAAAGTTAGAACAAATACTGGTCTTAACAAAGGCCTGTACCTTCCCCCAAAAGGGCCACTACTAAATTGGCAAATATAGGCCTGTTGAAGGGGAAACAAATAGCCGTAGCCCAAAATCTTCAGAAAATCACTCCCTCACTTAGATCTTATTTCAAGCTTAGGATCGACGCAAGAAGTGAGGAGGGAGGTATAGAGAGCATGGATGGTAAAAAAAATACCCTTGGGCAGGAAAATCTGGAGAATAGAGCGAAGAAGTTTAACACGAATACTACTCCTACCAGTGAGCCTGATATTCCCCCAGTTCTCCCAATAGTCACAACGCAAAATAGATTCTCGTCCTTGAATGTGGATGGATTACCCTCTGAGGTTGGTGGCGAAGGAGATGATGCTACAGTACAATATCTAGGGGCCGATGGGCTATCGATTCCGGAGGGAGTAGGTGAAAGCACCAGTAGCTCAGATAGTAAGAACGCATTGCAGGAGATGCTGTGCCGCCTCTCTCTCGAAATTAAAGAGCGCTTTGATATTTCAGAGGCAAATCAGAAAGAAATCCAGGGAACCTGCTTGAGCCTGGAAGGAAAGATAGAAGGTCTCGCTATACGAACATAAGATCTGGAGCTGTGTTTTCAAGACCTACAGGCTAAAGCCCAAACAAACATACAAGAGGTGGAGCGGTAAAAACAAAGAGAGAGAGTACTATCGGAAAGACTCGAAAGGCTGGAAAACAACGCCAGGAGAAATAATATCAGAATCCTGGGTGTGGCTGAGGGGTTGGAAGGATCAGATATAAAAGCATTTGTGATAAACTTGCTGAACAGTTCGTTCCCACAGGATGTCTCTCCGTTAAACTTAGAAGCAGAAATTCAGCGAGTGCATAGAGATCCTTTCAAACTACACCCAGGTCGAAAAAAAACACGAAAGATCCTGGTAAACTTTCTCTCGTACTTGGTAAAAGTAAAAATCTTGGGGTTAACGCTAAGAGAAAAATCATTACAAACAATGGGTGTTTCCTACAGAGTTAGGTCGGACATCTCAGAGGAGACAGCCGATAGACAGTGGGAACTGGGTAACAGAATGGATGAGTTAAAGAAACTAGGGGCATCCGTACAATTGAGGTTTCCAGCTTTCCTAAAAGTGATGTAGCAAAATAAAATGCATAATTTCTCAGACCCGGCTGAGGTGGACAAATTTATCCAGGAAGTGAAACTAGGGAATACAAGTAATAGATAGAAGGCAGGCGGCGAGAGGAGGTGATGGTAATTTAGGTAATATGGTTCCCCTTCAGCATAAGCTCAATAGGCAGCATGGATGCCTATAAAATATATTTTTTTGGGGAGGGTTTCCACGGAAGGGTGCACTAGTGGTGGGGAGCATAGGGAAAAAATAAAAAAAAATGTTTTGTCCTCAAGTCAGTAAAGGAGTGCCTGTTATAAATTTTCAAAAACAAGGTCCGCAGGGATATCAAATGAGGAAGTTGAAGAAGTATGAATAAGAAAGATCTGACGATCCTTTGTTGGAATGTGAATGGGTTGCGGGTCAAAAGAAGGCAGAGAATTATAGTGCTATATTTAAAAGATCAGAACGCCCAAATAATTATGCTTCAGGAGACGCATCTTCTGAGACAAGAATGTAGGGAATTGTTTTCCAAACAAAGATGGATTGGAAAATGGGTATCTACTGATCAAGCTCATTGTACTAAAGGGATAGTAATAATACTAAAGGTAAACTCAGGGATTGAGCTCCTTAGATACAGAGCAGATGAGGGTGGGCGTTGGATAATTGCCGAGATCAAAATAGCTCCCGTGACATATACATTAGCGAGCTACTACGTTCCAAATATAGATGATGTAACACCTCTGACCAAGCTCTTCTCTAACCTGGTTGATTTTCAATCCCCTTATTATTCTGGGTGGAGATTTTAATGTCCTATTGAATAATGACCTTGATTGGTCGTCAGCTAGGACTCAAATTACCTCCCTTAAGATGAGGGCGTACTTACTAGATATGATGAAGAATTTTAATTTGTGCGATGTCTTCCGCAGAGTCAAGGGTAAACGCAGGGGTTATTCCTTCCATAGTAAGAAGAACGGGCACTTCTCAAGAATAGATGACCTTTTCATGGACAAGAAAGAAGTGGAGTTGGTAGTCGGGATAGACTATCTGCCTATACATATTTCGGATCATGCAGCATTGTTATTAAAAATTGAGAGAAGAGACACCCATACAATCGGTAGGTGGACGATGAACAGAAGGATTATGCTACAGCCCGAGATAATAGAGAAGGTGCGTATATTACTGAGGATTTTTTCTCAAGGAACCTGGGGTCAGTCCCCGTGCACACGGTATGGGATACCTATATGGCATGGTTAAGAGGTATTGTTAAAAATCTAACAGTATACTGGGTCAGGGAAGAGAAAAAATACCTTAATAAAATAGTGGAGGAGATAGGCAAAATGGAAAACCTATTAAAAGATAACAAAGGCTTGGAAATAGAAAGAAAGGAGTGGGTAGATAAGCTTGAAGGTTTACGGTTGAAGTTTAGAACCAAATTGGAGGAGAAAGTAACTCAACAGTGGGAGGTAAGCAGATCTAGAGATATAATACAAGGCGAATGCTGTGGAAAGCTTCTGGCTTGGAAATCAAGGTTGGACAGAAGTCAAAATTTTATAGGGAAGATTCTAGAAGAGGAGTCCGGGCTCATAGTCGAGGAGAGCAAAAAAATCAGAGCTGCGTTTACTAACTTCTTTCAGGAGCTATATACAGAAGATTTAGAGGTAACCGAGCAAGAAATACAAGGTTGGCTCTTAAGTAAGCAGTTTCCTAAACTTACAGAAGCTCAAGCCCTCTGCTTAGGACGAGAAATAGATGGTAGTGAAATCCTGGACATTTTGAAAAAGCAAAAAAATGGGATAACTGCAGGCCCAGACGGGATTCCTATCGAAATGTATTCTGTACTATGGGAAGAGATTATCCCGGTGTGGGTCAAACTATTCAATTCTATCCTGATAGATGGGGGCCCTATCCCGATGACATGGAACGAAGCAGTAATCTCCTTAATCTTGAAGCCAGGCAAGAACCCTACACATTGCCAATCATTTACCCAATATCATTACTTAATAATGATTATAAGAGCTTCTCTGGGGTTCTTGTCGCACGTTTGAATAAGGTTGTGGGGCTACTGATTCATCAAGATCAAAAAGGTTTTCTCCCTGGGAGATATATGAATGAGCTTAACTATTCCTTGATAGGTTCCATAGATTTAGCCATAACGCATAACGCCCCCCTCGCAATTGTCACATTAGATGCTGCAAAAGCATTTGATTGCGTCAATTGGAGGTATCTAAAGACTACATTAGAACATTTTGGTTTGAGCGAAAATATGATAGGCACTATTTTTAAAATTTACAGAGCTCCAACAGCAAAGATTCTAGTTAATGATAGTCTGTCTCCCCCTGTGCGAATTGAGAGAGGTACAAGACAGGGGTGTCCTTTGTCTCCTGTATTATTTGATCTCTACATAGAGCCTTTCGCTCAAAGTTTGAGGTTAAACGAAGAGATTAAATCCTTTAAAATTGGGGCATACTCTAGGAAGATCTTGCTTTATGCTGATGACCTTATGGTTTATACCTCGGACGCAGTATCAACTCTACCACATCTTATGGCGGAAGCGAGGGAATTTGGTAAACTGGCGGGATATGCGCCCTTAATTTTTGCTTTGCCTCTTGGAAGGAGCGCCATTGCTGCTGCACCTTCAAGGTATAGTCCGGGAAAATCATCATGGGGAGAAATGATAGTTCAACTGACCGGCCTGCCCTGAGAACAGAATCCCGATTAGCATAGTTGAGCACTCGCGTGGTGAATGGGCTATGGGGGTGCCCACCGGAGGCTAAGTGGTCAAAGCTCTGTGCGTCCACTCAATGATAAAACAGTTCAATACCTCCTCCTTGGGGACCCAACTCAGCAGTCAGTCCCGCATGAATTTGGTAGGTGTGGTTCCCTCTGCCCCTTCAGGAATGCTCACGACGTGTAGATTATTGCATCTGGATCTCTCCCCTGTGCAACTCGGCTTGGGCCTCCAGTTGTCCTACCATGCATTGCAGGGTCACCAAGCGTTCCTCTGGAGATTTGACCACGTCTTCTTCCTTGGACAACCTGCCCTCCATTTCCGTGATTCCATGGGTAGTGTTACGAAGGTCATGTCTGATTAACGCCAGGTCAACCTTAAGTTTCCCCATCTTGCCTTTGTAAGGTGACCTTGAGGTCTTGGATTGCGTGCAGTATTGGAGATGCCTGTGCATTGTTATTCGACAAGGGCCCACCCCCCACAACTCCAGCTTCTCCTGCAGGGGCATTGTGTTTGGTGTATTTATCAGTTTTCTGTTGGGAGGCGGCAGCCGCTGGCTTGTCTCTTGTCATGGAATGGCCCAGGTCAAGCAAAGTCACTATTTGTCAGAGTTGGTGAGGGGCGTCTCCACTTTCTGTTGCCAACCACGGCACCTCGTCCCCGTCCCGGGGCCTGATCTTTGCCCCCGACACTGTGCGTCAAGAGCCCTCCTCGTTGCAAGCAAGCCCCCACCAGTCCCTCGGGGACCCCCATTCAGAGGAAGGGAGAGAGAAAAAGAAGGAAAATAAATCTCCTCACCCCAGACTTGCTGAGTAGTTGATAAGTATCGGGCCCTTAGCCACCCCTACTGCCCTGATTCTACCCCAGTAGGGGATCAACACCCCGCTACAATCTGTTCTTCAAAGTCCATTCCAAGTCCCGGGCCCCGGCAGGAGGGAGAGGCTCACAACCCGGGCATCACCTGCTTATCCCCCCTGTTGGCCAAAGCCCAGAGCCAGCACAGTCAGACAGAGGGGAGCTGTGGGATGCCCTGGGGGGGGAGGATTGGACAAGTCTAGCATGGAAGGTTGGTCTTCCAGAGCCTTCTCATAGATCCAGGACTAGTGTGTGCGTCGCCACGATCACTCTGGGCTCTCCACTCAGAGACACCCAGCAATTGGTTTATAGCCGTATATGGGCCTTTAGGAGAATCTTGCCCCCAATCCTGTTGCCCCGGTTTGTTTATTGATGCACCACCCTGAGTACTGCTAAGTTTGTAAGGCCCCAGGGTCTAGGAGCATCCTCGCAGCCCCTGGCGTCCCTTAGGGCATTGGCCTGCCAAATTTGGGGAGTATCATAGCAGAAGGATTGCCCCGGTCCTTTTCACCCCGCTTCAGTACACTGCCAGGCACTCGTTTAGTGGGGGGGGCCATAGCACTCACCTGCTGCCAAGTTGCAACCGATGTGTCCTGTTGTCTTGGAGGCCCCTCAGCTCTGCCTCTCTCCCTCCAGACTGTATTTGGTGCAGATGCGGGTCACAGGGCAGTTTATTCTCGGGCCTTCCTCAGACCCTGGAGGGCGCCTCCCTCAGTGACAGTCCAATCTCAGTGGGCCTCTCTCAGGGCCGCGCAGCCCCCGCAGAATCTCTGCACCAGGCCCGCCCTCCAGCCGCGCCGCTTTCAAAAGCAGTGATGTACCCTGCTTTTTTCGGCAGGAAGCAGCCGGAGAGCTCGCCTCTCAGCAGGAGCTCTCCCCATCCACACTAGTAGTCTTAGGGGCCATGCTGAGATGCTCCCTTTGCCGACTGAGCCCCCGTCTCAGTCCTACTCCGGCTCTACTCTCCTTCGGCAGCTGCGGGGCTTATCTCAAGCCTCGAGCCATTAAGACACTTCTTGTTTTTCGTTAGCCCAGGGTTGTTCGGTGCTCAGTTGCAGCTGCTAATAAAGCTCAACCTCGGTCAGACTCCGGGGAGTGGTGGTTTCAGATGGATTGCCTAAGTAGGAAGCGGAGCTCTCACACAGAGCGACTGCCATGTCTGCTTGCTTTGTCTAGCCTACAACATCACCATTTGACAGGACTTACATGTAGACCATATCCCTGACTGGCAGCAACATCTAGGTGTCTAGGGCGAACAGAGGTCATGGTCTGCAGGTATATGAGTAACAAGTGGCTTCATTTTTCACCTGATCTGCTAGTTTAGTTGCTGTAGGAAAGTGCCCCTTTTTGCATGGTTACCCCCCACTTTTTGCCTGACATCTGATGCAACCTGAATTGATGTGTCCTGGGTCCCTGCCAATCCCGTTCGCAGGGCCTGTGTTCTTTCCCAAGACTGTACCTTTTTATCCACATTTGGCACATCCTTGGCCACAGGTAAGCCCCTTGTAACAGGTACTTTGGGTACCAAGGACACTGTGACCAGGGAAGGCCTCTAAGGGCTGCAACACCTATTGTTCCACCCTTAGAGGCACTGCACCTTAACACACACACACACACACACACACTGCCATTGGAGGCTGCGTGTTTTGGTGCAGAGAAAAGTGAAGAGTTGACATGGCACACATCCCTTTGTGCCATGCCTGCAATCCACTGCCTGAGGCCTAGGTAAGTCACCCCTCTAGCAGGGTGCACTATCCCTAAGGTGAGGGTACAGAGGCATGAGCCCTGTACCCCTACAGTGTCTAAGTCCATTCTTAGACATTGTAAGTGTAGTAAAGCCATAAAGAGTATATGATCTGGGAGTTGGTCATTACAACCTCCACAGCTCCATAACGGCTTTACTACAAACTGGGAAGTTTGGTAGCAAACTTCTAAGCACATTAAACCCACACTGATGCCAGTGTGGGATTTAATCTAAAATGCACCCAGAGGGCATCTTAGAGATGCACCCCGAAAATCGACCAGCCCTGGTGTGGTACTTGAATGGCTGCCCACCATTTGCCACCACCAGATAGGTTTCTGGACACCTGGGTAGAGAGCCTCCACTCTCTGCGTCCAGAAACGAAGCTCATCCTGGGCAGAGGTGTCATGCCTCCTCCCCCAGTATGGGTTGGGTCCACAGAAAGGGAAGCTTCAAAGGCATGCCGCCTTTGGACATTGTCACTGCCGTTTGCTGCCTCCAGCAACTGGCTCCCACCATTTCTGCCCCCCACTTTAGGTGGGAGACTCCACGGGAAATCCAAGCTAGGAAGAGAAGTGTGCCCATCATTGCCAACCCCACCCCTCAGATGGGGGAGGCGAGGTGAAGCACACATCTCAGTCCCCTCCATCTTGCGGATGAGGGGACTCAGCCAATTAGGAAGAGGTTCATGCCCACTCCCACTGGAGGGTCGCCTAATAGTGGGTGTGCCCACCCCAAGGAAGGGACCCATTGGTCCCGACCTGCACACCCCATTAACGCCCCTAAATTTAGTATTTAGGGGCGAACCTGAACCTTGCCTCCTGAGATTCGAGGAAGAAAGAAGAAGGACCAAAGAGCCGTGCTGACCCAGGAAGGAGAAGAGGACACCAACTGACTTGGCCCCAGTCCTACTGGCCTGTCCCATCTAAGATCTGCCTACAGCAAGAAGCACAGTGAGTCCAGCAGCCATCAACCCCCAGAGCCGGGATGACCTGCCCTGCGACCTTTCCATACACTCTGTCTCCCGTGAGCACCGGATTTGCTCAACCAAAGACTCACCTCCAGAACCTGGATACCGGCATCTCTGCGATTCTGCACCACTCTGCACCCGACGCCAGCGGCCCGAGTTCGAGTGGCCCAACACCCCAAGGAGGTCTCCCCACAATCCTGACCTGGGATCTGGTGATCCCTGATCTCTCTCAAGCTTCAAGCCTATACCTGCAGCCTCAACCAGAAGGGACCCCCAACCACGACCGGAGCTGGTAAGAAAACCCGGTGCCAGAAGACACCCCTGCACCCGACGCTCCACGGCCTTGGGTGGCCCAACCGACGGTGTCCAGGCATCCCCCAAGATCCCAATTTACCTCTCCAGCCGGTGGTCACCTTCAGGAAGCCTCCCTGCCCGAGCATGCAGCAACTTTTCAAAACCAAAGGCCTCCATTGGGAAACACAGGGTCCCCAATGTCTGACTTGCACCCTGCACCCCGGCCACCCCAGTGCCGCTGGTGGTGCAGCTCCTGTGCTGGCTGCTGGCCCCTGCAGTGCTGACCTTAACCCCAGGAGCTTTGTTCCCACACCAGAGTGGCCTGCTCATCAGCAGTCCCCAAGCGAAGGCCACCCTCGGCCCCATTGGCTAACATTGGGCCCCTGACCCTGGCCACCCCAGTGCCACTGGTAGTGCAACTTTAGTGCCCACCTAGACCTTGGGGAACCTTGGTCCTAACCTCCAAAACCCGCCCTTGTAAGTCGAGTACTTACCTTCAAAACCGCTAACACTTTTTCCCATAGGAACCCGTGTAAAGAGATTTTGGGCCTAAAAAATGTCTGTGTTGAACTGCGTTCCATGAAGAAGAAAGTAATTCTATTGCAAAGTATAAAAAGTCGTACTTACCTTGTATGTAGAGATCCTATGGTGTAGTATCTAGGTATACCACCCCCAGTATTCAAAGTAATCCAAAAGTAATCCAAAAGTATTCCAAAAGTAATTACTATGTAATTTAAACTTACGTCAAAGCATTTACATACCTGTAACGATTGTAATTCCAAGTACAACTGCATTTCCTTGAACAGTCTTGCATTTGAAAGTATATTTCACTTACCTGTACCAAGTCCTGCTTGGTTCTAAAATAAAACATAAGTATACCTTTTTTATACTTACCTAATTGGTCTGGATTCTGTCTCTGAGTGTGTGTATCAGCCCTTGACTGAGTGAATACAATAAATGCTTAACACACCCTCTGGATAAGCCTAACAGCTCGCCAACACTACCACAAAGAGAGCTGTTAGTACTTACCTAATTTAGCCTCTGCTATACCTCTGGGGACTCCCTAGACTCTGTGCACACTATACCTTACTTTAGTATAGTGTATACAGGGCCAGCTTCCTACAGTTGCTATATCACTTTGGTTGGACATTGTTGAGTCAATGATGAATGCTTAATTATGAAACCATCTACACATACCATTCTGAGACTTCACTGTTGCTGCACCATGATGTCACATCCAAACTTACAAGTCTCAATGCAATTTGCATCCACTAAAACACTACTACTGATGGATTGCATTTTATCACCATATTAATCATTCAAACACACTTGCAATTTCAAGCCATATCCTAGCACCCCATATGATAGATAAAAAAATATAACATATATAGGGTTAGATACACACATCTTCATGATCATATATCTGTGATTTTAAATGCATACAGAATGACACGGGGAGTTCTTCAAATATCACAGCAACAAATTCTAAATTTTCAATCACTCATGTCCAAATTGTATGAGACAGTCCATTCATGTAATGATTCTGCTTTTAGTCCATTAACACACAGGAGCCAGTGGTATTGAGTCCCAAAACTTTTTTTATTTTTATATTTTTTTTATTCTTTAAACCAAGATTCTCAACCCAGCCAATGTGTTTCGTCCTTCACAAGAGGATTTAATCAGGGATAGAAATATCTGGCAATCGAATCAGTCTCCATCCAACATCTGCTGGTATATTTGTGTTAACTTTCACAATCCAATCTGGCCCCCTGATACATGGGGCCTTGTAATGTTTGCAGCAGAAGAAGAGCCTCGTCCGGGCAAGAGCTTCCAAAGAGTGGAGTGTCCTGTTTTTTGTCCCTGGGCCCTCATTGGAAGACAAAAAATGTGATGCTCCCTCTTGTGAAGGACAAAACACATTGACTGAGCTGAGAATCTTGGTTTGAAGAATAAAAAGTTTTTGGACATATAATTTGGACATGAGTGATAATGATTGCACATCATATGACACCAGATAGTGTGTGTCAATGTCAAACTGAACCTCTGTCAATAGGGTTAGTACGGTTAGTGTCTTGTAAGTAGGAGGGCATCTCTACTACCATGGGTCTTAGGAACTGATTCACAAATTGGGAGAGAGGCTCAAGTAAAGAGCCAATCCCCGAGACAATTGTTTCCCCTGGTAGTGGACGTCTGTGTTTGTGGATCTTTGATAAAATGTAGAAATAGTGTTTTTTAGCGTGGGGATTGGATAAGAATTTAGCCTCACCCTTTGTAATCCCTCTGCATACCTTCCTTTCTCTACTAGGGCTTTTAAGGTTTTTTGCAACTTAGGCGTAGGGTCTCTTTGTAATGTTCTGTAGTATTTAGTGTCACTGAGATGTTTCACACATTCCTCCTGATAGGTACTGGAATCCAAGATCACTGTGAATCTGCCTTTATCAGCAGGTTTTATTACTATTTCATTATCAGATCTTAGTAGCCTCAAAAAATCCATCTCTTCCTTTGACAAATTAAACAAGCATTTGCAATGCAATAGGTCTCGCATTTACGCGGGTTTCAGTTATTGGCATTGTAAATGACAATGCCTTTTATTTATCTTTTGGTTTTTGAAACATAAATAAAACGCATTGTCATTTACCGTGCCAATAGCTTAAACTCACGTAAATGCGAGACCTATTACATTGCAAATGCTTGTTATCTATGTTACTGGAATGCATGCCTATCATCCCCACTCGTATAAAGTTCTGTTTCAATGATCTAACACTAATCCTTGAGCTAACATCCCAAATATATGTTATGCCTGTTTGTGTATGTGATTGTGTAGTACGTGCAATATGTCCAGAAGTGTGCTAGAGTAATGGAGGCCTGCGAGTTCCATTTTTGAAGTCCCTAACCTACTCCTGTGCACAAGATGGAGGTGAGTTCATTTTCACAGACAATGGAGGTGTTTTGTTGACATTCTTGAAGAAGGTGGCAGGAGACGTAGACAAAGAAGTGGGGAAGGAGGAGAGGAAACTGCTTTAGAAATTCACTTAGGCACTGTTGCCGCTTTTGCTGAGAGGAGCTGCTGATTAGTCTTTCTGTAGCACTGACATTTGGAAGATGGTGTGGTTGAATGGTGGGATTGAAGTCTCTGCCGTTCAGAGTGGAAAGTATCTTTTAGGTGAGGCCTGCCTTTTGTATTCTCCCTGATCCCTGTACAGTGTGGCTGTGATACATCAGGTATAGAAAGATCATGCTTCTTTGTTGCTCTGTTGAGGGTACTCCAGGCTGGAGACTACCCTGCTATGAGGAGCATCATTCTAGACAAAGGATGTGTCTAGAGAACAGCCTAAAGAGGACACTTGAACGAACTACCCCAAACCCTGCTCTTAGATTGCAGACCAAAAATTCAAATCTCTGGTCTGCTTTAACTGTATAAACGTGAGAGCCACTGACCTCCAGTATTGTTCCAATTCCAAGTCCTCTTTGACTAAGGAAGGAAGTGCTCTGCAGGTTCTTAGAGGTCTGCTGTGCACCCAGAGCTTTTGTCTGTCTGACAGCCAGCTTCCCAGATGAGAAGGGATATCACTTGAAATCTTGCCTTGCTGGAAGAGCTGTATCTTACCTAAAGCACCTGGAAGCCAACCTGCATGCCTGGTGGGATAGGGAACAGTCCTGCCAATCCTGCAGGAGGTGTGACTATCCAGGGAGTGCCAGAAACAGCAAGACCCTAGTGCTGAGGTTCAAGCAGGAGAAGAGAGACTACAAATAAAGACTGGTGAGCCTGCAAGTATGGGCTCAGTCTCTTCAAAATTGTGCTGCCAAGTGGGAATCACGGATCTGCAGCTAACCTGGGTGCATAAAGAACGATAAAACGATTATGGCTAACCTCGCCACAAAGAGAACAAGCATTTGCATTGCAATAGGTCTCGCACTTGCGAGATTTTGAGCTATTTGCATTGTAAATGACAATGCCTTTTATTTATGTGTTTAAAAAATCCTATTGCATTGCAAATGCTTGTTTTCTAGAGCGGATGAAGTGGACACGCTTCCTGCACCCCTACTATACCTGCCAACATTTTCAAACTGGAAAGCGGGAGATTTTGGAAAAAAAATCGGGGCAATGTATTTTTTCTATTGGCTTGTGTTGCAGCAGAGACCATTTCATGCAGGAGACAACTAAAAGAAAGCAATTTATGGAATCGGGAGTCTCTCGCCGGAATCTGGTCTATTGTCATTTATGTCCTACTTCTATTTTTGTGTAATGTTCCGGTTTTTGGTTCTAAAAATCTGGTCACCCTAATTCAGAGACCCTCTTCCATTTCTGCAAACAACTGTGCAAACAGGGAACTGCCCCTAAGCAGGACAGGGTCGCACCGCAGAACGGGAGCCGAAGTAGGCTGTGACAGCAGGCAAACGCAGTGAGCACCGAGGACCAGTCTGAAGGTGAGGCTCGCTCTCCAACCTCTTTGGGGGCGAGTGAGGGAATCCAGTGACTGCCACTCATAAACATAGTTTAGTGGGCCACAGCAAGCTCACATTTGCTGATATCTTTTTGTTTGTAACAAAGTGCAGACTGTCCCTGCAAAAGGGCCCATTCTTAGTGCCAATAAAGATTACCGCTTCACCGGCGAGGCACACTGGCAGCCACCGGCACAAATTAACAACTGAGACCCAGTGTCCTCAAAGAACGTTTACAGGAAGAACAAACATCCACGGGATTTGAAATATCACCACTGCTCGTCAAAGATGTAACATAAACTTGCTCAGTGAGAATAATGTCGAAAGCACTATAACGCTGACCATACATTACCGAAACAAGCAATACCTTAGGTTAAACAACAACAAACAAACCATTGAGCTCAGAGACAACACAGATCAGGATTGAGGTGCACAAGCCACTGCAAATGGAGACAACACAAATTAAGATTGAGGTGCACAGGCATAGCAGTTTGTTAGATGAGCAGTACTGAACTATCAGCACTGAGGTGACCTGCGGAAGCTGTGTGGGTGATGTATCCAGGTACTCATCTCGCATGTAGGTAGTTAGGTGCACTGGTAGATCTGGGTGGACACTGTATCAGAGCAGGACACTTTTGTGCCAGTATTTAGGTGCACTGCCAAAGCCATGTGTGTTTGTCTTGGTAAAGAAAGTACTCTCCAGGGAGGGAGGGAGGGGGAGAGAGGAGGGGGGAGAGAGAGAGCGAGAGCTTGGCCCAGCTCTCACGCCAACATTCCAGTGCAGTGGTAGTGCTCTGTGACTGCTGCATTAGTATGTCAAGAACTCTCCATGCCAAAAATGAGAAGTCCTCCCACACTTGTGTGTGCCCTTGTGTACATAGCAAGACTTATCCACGTGTTTGCTGAGGAGAACTGGCAACGCTGGGTTGGTGCTATATTGGTATGGCAGGACGCGTCATGCCAGTATTGAGGTGCATGGACAGAGCTGTGCAGGTGCTGTACTGATGAGGCAGAACTCTACATGCCAGTGTTTAGTTGAATTGGTAGAGCTTTGTGGGTGCTGTATGGGTATGCCAGAACTGTCCATGCCAACATATAAGTGCAGTGGCAGAGCTGTGGCAGAACTCTCAATGCCAACATTTAAGTGCAGTGGCAGAGCTGTGGCAGAACTTTCCATGCCAGCCTTCAAGTGCAGTGACAGGGGTGTGGTTTCCATCTCCCCAACTTTCCCCGACAACTGAGCTCTGTTTCACACCAGTTGGTAAAGGACAGCACATGACTGACTTACACCCGCTCTCCCGCCTGACTAGAATCCATAACAAACAAGCAGAGCCCACCAGGCCCGGGTTAATCCCCCCTGAAATCCAAGCTCATTGAAATAGTCAGTGGGACACCACAGGCCGCGCCGCCGCCGCCGGCTGCCGGCCGCCAGACGCCTCCGCATCTCTAATGCAAACCCTCACAAATCCCCCTTCTTGAAAGAAGCGTTTTATAACAAGCGCACGCGCCTCGCGCAAGTAGGGGGTGGGGGGGAGTGCGGCCGAGAGCAGGCAGCGTTTCCCTTGCGGGAGCGAGCGCAATAATTGCTAACATATGGCGCCGCTCGCTCCCGCAAGGGAATCGCCAAACGTGCACGCGTTGCATAGAAAGCAATGCAACGCGTGCACGTTTTTGCCTGCAAAGCTGAATCGATTTCAAGAGGTCTCTTTCCTAAGCAGCGCATGCGCGCTGCGTAGGCGAGACCTAAAAAGGGGTACTTGGCTTGGCTTTTCAAAGCTTCCAAATCTTTGAGGACCGCTTTTTCAAAGGTAAACACCTAAGAAGGAATCAAATGTAGAGGAAGGTTAAAGGTGGATTTCTTTTTGAGACCACTATTGGGACTGGTGTCTGGAGAGATGTCTGTTTCATCAAAGAAAACGGGCAAGCATTGCTTCGTAAAGAATTGAAATAGTTCTTTATGTATGGTGAAATCATCACTCAAATGTGTAGGGACAAACCCCAAGCCCTTATTCAATATGCTCTCTTCTTGTGAGGTAAGACGGCATTTGCTCAGATTGACAATCAAGCTGTTGTGTTGCTTGTTGACAGGGAGGGTTCTTTTATCATGCTGCACGTTTGTCGAGGTTCTGTTATTGGTCCCCAATGCACATGATTCTTATGTGACTCCATAGGGTTCCTGGAGGAGTCTCTGTTTCCTCTTCTTCCTCTTCACCCACAGATCTGTCCTGAAAAAAGACTGAAACCTCTGGTTAGCAAATGCTGGGGATTGGAAAGGCAGAGTGGCAATACCCCAGGGTTGGAGAGGCCACAAAAGTATCTTGAAGGCGTAGAAAATAACCTTGTCTCCTTGATTTTTTCATCCTGCTCCTACCAGCATTATCAGAAGTACTTGAATCTGAATCTTCTGTATTGCTCCAATCATCCGAATTAGAGGTACACTAATCTGTCCCTTGGCGCCAACCTCTAGCTCCCTTTGTGTTTCTTTTCTGGGGTTGTACTTGATAATCATCAGTTATGTAGGGGTATTCTTTCTCATGTGAGAAGCGGGTTTCATCCTTGTTCACCCCTGCTAGTTTTTTATTAAACAAGCTTATCTGTGAAGTGCAATTGATCTGGTTCTCCATAAGTTGGATCTCCACCAGTAATAGACCAGCTGTCTCTTTTGCTGTATTTTTCTGATGCACTGCCATGAGATCAGTGACCAGTCCTTTTTAAAGGTTTTGTTATCTAGAATAAGTCTGTGAGAATTTGCCACCTTGTCGCCCCTGCGGGGCTATGTTGCCCTGTAGATATTCAGTAAGGATTGCTCCAACAACATGCTTTGGCTGATAGCTGAACAATGTTACAAGTGATTAGATAAGCATTGCTTAGAACGACTGGCATGTGGTGGTTGAGGAATCACTGTGCACAACATTGTATGTTTGGCAAATGCAATTCTCAATCCCCGCTGCTACCTGGCCTTTGTGTATTATGATAGACAGCTTTGCGATCTAGGCAGCCGACTTAAGCTTGCGAGTGAGCTGAACACCCCGTTCAGAGGGTAAGATTGCGCTCATCAGCCAAGTGTAGTTCTAACCTAACTTAAACAGGAAACAAATGTGGGATCACACTGCTTCACCTCCCAGCAGGTTCGCCCCTAGGCATTATGGTAAATGCAGTTCGCCAAGTGTGTGTACTTGCAAAGTTTCTCGAGTGTTTCACCAGGTAGGTGCAGATTAGTGCTGGCCATCTCTATACACGTGTTTCTGTACCAAGAACTGCATTTACCATAATGCTAAGGGGCGAACTGTGCTGGGAGGTGAAGCAGTGTGCTCCCACCCCTTCCTGTTAAAAAAGGCTCCCTTGAGCCATTGAGCTGACGAGCTTGTGGAGATGCACCTGTGAGCCTGTGAGAGGTACTGAGACCTGAAAGGATTGTGGCAGCCTGCTCAGCAACCCCAGAGTAATTCGTTTTTATCTCTACTGATGACGGATGATATCCAGAAACACGTGTCTAGAGATTTACAGCACTAACCTGCACCAACTTTGGTGAAATACTCCAGTAAATATCCAAGTAAGCATGTACCAAGAACTGCATTTACCATAATGCTAAGGGGCGAACTGTGCTGGGAGGTGAAGCAGTGTGCTCCCACCCCTTCCTGTTAAAAAAGGCTCCCTTGAGCCATTGAGCTGACGAGCTTGTGGAGATGCACCTGTGAGCCTGTGAGAGGTACTGAGACCTGAAAGGATTGTGGCAGCCTGCTCAGCAACCCCAGAGTAAATTCGTTTTTATCTCTACTGATGACGGAATATATCCAGAAACACGTGTCTAGAGATTTACAGCACTAACCTGCACCAACTTTGGTGAAATACTCCAGTAAATATCCAAGTAAGCATGTACCAAGAACTGCATTTACCATAATGCTAAGGGGCGAACTGTGCTGGGAGGTGAAGCAGTGTGCTCCCACCCCTTCCTGTTAAAAAAGGCTCCCTTGAGCCATTGAGCTGACGAGCTTGTGGAGATGCACCTGTGAGCCTGTGAGAGGTACTAAGACCTGAAAGGATTGTGGCAGCCTGCTCAGCAACCCCAGAGTAAATTCGTTTTTATCTCTACTGATGACGGAATATATCCAGAAACACGTGTCTAGAGATTTTCAGCACTAACCTGCACCAACTTTGGTGAAATACTCCAGTAAATATCCAAGTAAGCATGTACCAAGAACTGCATTTACCATAATGCTAAGGGGCGAACTGTGCTGGGAGGTGAAGCAGTGTGCTCCCACCCCTTCCTGTTAAAAAAGGCTCCCTTGAGCCATTGAGCTGACGAGCTTGTGGAGATGCACCTGTGAGCCTGTGAAAGGTACTGAGACCTGAAAGGATTGTGGCAGCCTGCTCAGCAACCCCAGAGTAAATTCGTTTTTATCTCTACTGATGACGGATGATATCCAGAAACACGTGTCTAGAGATTTACAGCACTAACCTGCACCAACTTTGGTGAAATACTCCAGTAAATATCCAAGTAAGCATGTACCAAGAACTGCATTTACCATAATGCTAAGGGGCGAACTGTGCTGGGAGGTAAAGCAGTGTGCTCCCACCCCTTCATGTTAAAAAAGGCTCCCTTGAGCCATTGAGCTGACGAGCTTGTAGAGATGCACCTGTGAGCCTGTGAGAGGTACTGAGACCTGAAAGGATTGTGGCAGCCTGCTCAGCAACCCCAGAGTAAATTCGTTTTTATCTCTACTGATGACGGATGATATCCAGAAACACGTGTCTAGAGATTTACAGCACTAACCTGCACCAACTTTGGTGAAATACTCCAGTAAATATCCAAGTAAGCATGTACCAAGAACTGCATTTACCATAATGCTAAGGGGCGAACTGTGCTTGGAGATGAAGCAGTGTGCTCCCACCCATTCCTGTTAAAAAAGGCTCCCTTGAGCCATTGAGCTGACGAGCTTGTGGAGATGCACCTGTGAGCCTGTGAGAGGTACTGAGACCTGAAAGGATTGTGGCAGCCTGCTCAGCAACCCCAGAGTAAATTCGTTTTTATCTCTACTGATGACGGATGATATCCAGAAACACGTGTCTAGAGATTTACAGCACTAACCTGCACCAACTTTGGTAAAATACTCCAGTAAATATCCAAGTAAGCATGTACCAAGAACTGCATTTATCATAATGCTAAGGGGCGAACTGTGCTGGGAGGTGAAGCAGTGTGCTCCCACCCCTTCCTTCTAACCTAACTTACTTGGATGCATCCACAAGAACCTCTATGTTTCTGCCAACACCTTGGCACCAACCCCAGGATTCAAACGCTAGTTGCCAGGTTGGAAGTCAGGAACTAACCCACTGGACCACACTGGCTTCCATGTCAGTAGCTTGTCAAAACGTCCCTATATCATGGCCGTCCTTTTCATGTGCAATGGAAACCAGGGGCACCAACCTTGAGGCTTGTATATAACAGGCAGGGTCACTTGCAAAGCTTTAGGCGAGCTAGGTGCTATAGCTCAGAGGCAGGGTATTGTGCTCTTGGTGTCACAGGTCCCCTTCAATGCAACGGTTTGAGTCCCACTACTAGTGCCAGAGTGGTGTCTTTTAGATTTAAAATCTCTGTCAATTTCTTATTTTTTAAATTTAGTAATACTTATTTTTTTTTAAAAGAGAGAACTTTGGTCCATTCATATTTTATACTAGCGGCCCAAATCTATAACTGCCTCCCCCTCTTAAATTCCCTCTTCTTTTGGGTTCTAAGACTAACCACTGGACAACAGTGGCCTCCATGTCAGTTGTGTGTCATAGCTTCCCTAAATCACTGCCATCCTCATTCATGGGCAAAGGAACCTATGGGCAATGAGACTGAGGCTGGTATGTTGCTCATAGTTTCTCTTGCAGAGAATCATCCCAACCAGGAGCTGTAGCTCAGAGGCGAAGTCTTAATCATTTAATGTTTTAGGTATCTGTAAGGCAAGGGTTCAAGTCCCAGCATTGGTGGGAAGGTCTTCTTCTACTATCCAAATCTATAGCAGTTGTTGTTTTTTTTTTTATTAAGTGAAGTTATTTTGATTTGGAAAAACAAAGAAGAGATTAAAGCTGTTTTGATTTTTACGGTAGAGGCTCAAAGCCCCAAATGGTACTCCCTCTGGAGCACCCTCCGGTTATAAGTCAGTGACTTACCCACTGGCCTACACTGGCTTCTTTGGGTAGCCTGTCCTAGCTACTCAATATCATGGCCAACCTCTTTTATGCGCCATGGAACCCATAGGCACTGCCACTGAGGCCTGTATTTTGTTGATATTCTCTGCTGCAGAGTATGATCTAACTGGGAGTTATAGCACACAGGCAAGTGCTCCTGTATTTGGCGTCATTGGTCTCTGTAAGAAGAGGGTTCCAACTCCAGTGTTGGTCACAAAGTCATCTTTTACTGTCAAAATCTATAGCAATTGTTTTTTTTTTTATTAAGCGAAATTATTTTGATTAGGAAAAACAAAAAAGAGATTTGAGCTGTTTTGATTTTTACAGTAAAGGCTCAAAGCCCCAAACAATACTCCCTCTGAAGTATCCTCCAGTTAGAAATCAGTGACTTACCCACTGGACTACACTGGCTTCTTTTGGTAGCCTGTCATGGCCACCCAATATCATGGCCAACCTCTTTTATGCGACATGGAACCCATAGGCAATGCCACTGAGGCCTGTATTTTGTTGATAGTCTCTGTTGCAGAGGATACCTTAACTGGGAGCTATAGCACGGAGGCAAGTGCTCCTGCATTTGGTGTTATAGGCTTTTGCAAGGTGAAGGTTCAAACTCCAGTGGTGGTAGCAAGGTCATCTTTTACTGTCAAAATCTATAGTAATTGTTTTTTTTTTAATTAAGTTAAATAATTTTGATTTGGAAAAACAAAGAAGAGATTTGAGTTGTTTTGATTTTTGCACTTGAGTCCCAAACCACCACATGCTGCTCCTTCTGAAGCACCCTCTGGTTGGAAGTGAGAGACTTACCTTATGGACCTCACTGGCTTCCAAATCAGAAACCTGTCATAGCTTCCCTATATTGTGGCCAACTGCTTTCATGGGCAATTAAACCCATCGGCAATAATGCTGAGGCATGTATGTTGCTCACAGTGTCTCTAACACAGGGGAACAGCAGCCAGGAGCAGTAGCTTAGAGGCAAGGTCATGTACATTTGGAGGCACAGGCCTCCCTCCTAGCAGCAGTTCAAGTAATACCAGTGGAGGTGAGGTGTTGTCAGGTTGTCATTTCATGTCAGAATCTACAGCAACTTATTTTTTTCATTTAGTTATATTAATTTGACTTGAAAACCATAGAGCAAAGAATTCAGCCATTCATCTTTTGCACTAGTACCCCAATGCTCCAAATGCTGCCCCTCTTGATACCCTAACCTTTTCGTTCATGTAGGTGAAATGGGAGCAAAGCATTATCTCCATGTGCTAATTTATTAATTTATTCATTAAAGTAGGTGCTTTGTCGAGTGCAAAGTGACCTTGGGGTCATCGTAAAATAGGTTGAATAAGGGCACTTTTTTCTTTTTGCTGTGAGCTGGCCTCTCAAATCAGGTGTAGAGTGCCTGTGTACTTCGCTAAGCATAAAGGCTGATTTTGAGTTCTTGCTGATGAAATGCTGGGTAAACTTAAGGGCAGGTGAAACTCCCTTCATTAGGTGCCATAAAAAGCTAGAGGTGTTGAATTTTCCAAGAGATAGACATGGGCAATGTCAGGCCTGTGTTTTCCAAGTCCTCAATCATGTCTGCTGAGGCAGATTAAGGCAGATGGTCTGGTCAGGCCTAGGCCTGACATGGCCAGGCCTGGTCTAGGCCATATCTGGCCTGGCCTAACCCTGGTCTACCCTTGGAACTGGGGTTGTGGCTTGGACTGTGGTTACAAATACCCCAGTCTCAGTCAGTGTTCTACGAAGCAAGGCCTCGAAGGTGAGACTCAGTTGGTATCCTTTGAAGTAATCCCTCAAAGCCCCTAAACGCCCAGCTTCTGTATAGAGAAGGACTACAGGCCCGGATAAATCGGGGTGGCTTCATTATGTGTGCCCTTCGTGTGCCAAATTCCTTAGCCGAAGACAGGTTTGCAAATTCAGAATCCTGCAGAAGACCATGCGTTGGAGGCCGTATCTGGGAGGAAGTCAGGCGACAGTTTCAGCCTGTGTTAAGCATCAAGGGACATTATTTGCATGGACAGCCCTTTCCCAAATCCCATTATTATGCTGCAGTTGCCTTGTAGCATTACAAGAGAGCACCGGCATAAGCATAAAGGCAGAGAGAGGTTATAAATCTACTTGCTGACCTAGCTCTTGGTCATGTTAAGTTTACTGGGCCTAGAGTGTGGTGGACTTCTACGGCTGAGGGAATGAGTAGTGAGGAATGATTGACCTGTATTTGTGGCAAAGGGGGACATGGGACATTGGGAAGAGAAACAGCAGGAATATAGGGTCAAAGTATACAAGTTTGCTGAGTGATTGAGTGCGCGTGTCGCCTGTTTCTTTAAATTTACATGTGAGATAGGAACAACAGCTCGGTAGTAGTCAGGTGCTAGGTGAGGAACAGAGGAACATTTCTACCAAAACAAAAAGACCTCGCACATCTCATAACTTGCAAGCAAGGTCTCCCTTTGCCTCTATGACACCACCCACATTCCTAGGCTCCTCTCACACATGTGCCCCCTCCCTTACGCAACACTACTCAGCTTGCTATTCTAGCTCCACCCCCACCCAGCTCCTGTGCCTCCTCATCACTATTCCTGGACCCACCCTTGATCTTGCCACACACACCAACAAGGCACTCTGAAATCCACCTTTCAGCCACCAGGCCCAACTACAAACACCCACACATTCTTCATAACAACTCACTTCTGTGACTTACTTGGTATCACTCACCAGGTGCCAACCACAGTATTTGAACCCTAATTGTCTGGCTGGAAGTCAGGAACTTACCCACTAGACAAAACTGGCTTCCATGTCGGTAGCATTTCAAATCTTCCCTATATCATGATTATCCCTTTTCGTGTGCAAAAGAAGCCTGTATGTTGCTGATAGTGTCTCCTGTACCGCAGAAGGTCACTGAGGAGCTGTACCCCAGTGACAATGTCATCTGCCTCTGATGGCACAGGCTCCTCCAGGTGAAGGTTTTGAATCCAGCCACTGATGGCAAAGTTAAAGGTGGGGAAAAAATCAAGTAGTTTTTTTCCCCATTTACTCATTTTTGGATTCGGAAAAGCAGAGAAGCAATTTGAGCCACTCTTTTTAGCACTAGCCCCCCAAAATTACAAATCTTTACCCGCCTGACTCCCCCTTTTCTCAAGTAGGTGAAATATGGACAAAGCTTTATCTTCATTTATCAATGTATTCATTTTTTTAACTTTCAATTTGGTGTTTTTTAGAGCTCACATGTGGCCTAGGGGGCATAACTCAGCACAAGAATATGAGGAGGCAGCTTTACAGATAGTAAAATAGGTTGAATGGTGGTGATTTTCTATTTTGGTGTGAGCTGAGCTCTGAAATCGGGTGGATGGTGCCTGTGCGGTTTGCTAGGCATATAGGCTTAGAGTTAGCTCTCACTCATGAAATGATGGGTAAAGTTTGAACTGGTGAAACATCCTTTATTAGGTGCAATCAGAAGATAGACATGTTGCATTTTTAAAGAGGCAGAAAAGGGAAAAGTCAGGCCTTTGCTTCATTAGGCCTGCATCACGCCTGCTGCAGCAGGAGGCAGGTTTAAGCGGCTGGGCTGGCATGGCATGGCATGACATGGCAATGGGGCTTTAGGACTGGCCTGGCACTGGGGCTTTAAACACCCAGCCTCAGTCATTAGCAAGCAAGTCCACGAACACCCAGGTTCTGTATAGAGGGTGACTGCTGGTAATTTGGTACCCCGCTAAATGAGTGTGGTGCCCCCATGTGCATTCTTCGAATGGTAAAAGCCTTAACCTAAGGCAGGTTATCAGCCGTAGAATTCTACTGAAGACCATGAGTTGGAGGCCAGATCATAGTGGGAGCCTGCGACTGTCTCAGACCAAAGTAAACATGGGAGGACATTATTTGCATAGTACAGTCCTCTTCCCAATCCCACTATTATGATGCAGTTGCCACATAGCATTAGAGAGCAGCAATATGACCATAAGGGCAGAGAGAGGCTTTAAATCTGCTTGCTGACATACCTCTTGTTCATGTTGGTTTTTGGTAGGCCTATGGCGTGGAGGACTACAATAAGCACGAGAAATGAGTAATGAGGATTGATTAGCCTTTATTTGCGGTGAAGGGGGGACATTTGGAGGGAAAACAGCAAGATGAAATGGTCGAAGCATAGATGTTTCCTGAGTATGCCATCTGTCTCTTTGAATGGACATGCGCGAGAGGAACAGCATCTCCACGGTTCTCAGATGGGAGAAGAAGCACAGAAGACTATTTCCCCAAAATAAAAACACTCACACCATCTCAAAGCTTCCAGGTGCGATATGATCCTTTGCAGGTTGAAGGGTTTGCCATGTTTGGTGGATAAATATGAACAGTTAGTGAGGCTTTTCTCAGACTATAAGTAGCACACCTCTTTGAAGTGTTCTTAGGCCAGAAATGTCAGGCACTTAACTGGGAGTATGAGGCCAAGACAAACTTAGGGAAGCTTGCGCTAATCATATGCAGGAGAGGAAGACACTGGAAAAATCAATACAGAGGGAACCAGGTTGCACCAAAAATGGTCATGGTGCACCACAAACTATCTGCAACTGCCGCCAATCCATGCACTGCTACCAATTTTTCATGCCATGGTTATTCTCTAGGCCCCATTCAACCAATTGCCACAGGGGCCCTCTCCTTGTCTCACTTGTCTACCCCCCTTATTTAGCAAATTTTAATGCTCTCAGATATCATAGCAGGCATCTCCGCTTGCTTTGCACTCACTTTTCCCTCTCTTTGTGAGGAGCCCAAATGTGCTCAGATGGCCATTCCTCCAAGTGTTACTCAACACTCGCCTTTCTTCTGTTTCTCTACCTTACATAGCCCCTTTCAGCACCAGCACACCAATTGTCCCTTTTTCGGTGCCCCCTTGTGGTGGGTGAATAAAGAAGAGGGTAGCACACAAGATATTGGCCCCATGCGACCAGTCCTTCTACACCCCAAGGGGCCCTTTTCAATTACATAAATGCAGTAGGTCTGTGAGGTGCCCGTAATAGAAGCTGTCACAAGCCTATTCCAAGCCCCCATACCCTTTTTGGGTACCCCCCATGGAGGTAGGGGAGAGATATAAAAACTATGGGTAGCCTCCCAAAACCCCTACAAGCCCCATAACTCCGTGCCTCCTATCACCCCTTTCATAGAGCACCCCACCACCCCTTTTTATATTGCACCCCAAATCTGACTGCCCACGCCCCTCCCCACACCCCAAAACTCATTGTTGGGATAGGGGCAGTAAATTTTTTTTGGGGTTCCCTACCATAAGGCCCACCCTATTTGATCACTCCATCTGTGAGCTGAAGGGGCGGGGCACTGCTTGTTTATCTGCAATCGACATCACTCCCCTTTGCTCCTCCTCTGACCCCTACTCTCTACCCATGCTTGCTCTGTGCACCAGACTCTGCCTAGATCTATGACCCCTTCTTCCTCCCTGGTACTGCCTTCCTTCTGTGACCCCACCCCGACTCCCTCTATTCCCCTCTTCTCTAAGCTCCTGGTCTCCCTTTACCTCCGTGACATCACCCACCCTTGCTCCTAGGCTCCACCCACACCAGTGCCCCCTACTTTATGCAACCCCACTCAGCTTGCCATTCTAGCTCCACTCCCACCCCACTCAGCATGGCACTGGGGCTTTAGGCTTGGCCTGGGGCATTAAACACCCAGCCTCAGTCAGTAGCAATGAAGCCCACGAACGCCCAGGTTCTGTATAGAGGATGACTGCAGGTAATTTGGCACCATGCTAAATAAGGTTGGTACCCCCATGTGCGGCCTTCAAGTGGTAAAAGCCTTGGTCTAAGACAGGTTGTTAGCCTTAGAATTTTGCTGAAGACCATGTGTTGGAGGCCAGATCATGGTGGGAAACTGCGACTGTCTCCGACCAAAGTAAGCATGGGAGGATATTATTTGTATATTACAGCCCTCTTCTCAATACTACTATTATGCTGCAGTTACCACGTAGCATTACTAGAGGGCAGACGTATGACCATAAGGCAGAGAGAGGCTTTAAATATGCTTGCTGACAATGTCACATGGTTGCTAGAGTCATTGTCGACATCTTTAAGTTAGCATGAGCAGGGTAGCCATGATGCTGCTTTTGCGCACAACACTATGTCTTTATTTTTACGAAGCTCTGATTATGCCTTTCACATGAGAACTCTCTGCTTTGCTCGTTCTCTGCCTGTTCCTGGAGTTTAGTCTGAACATTGTGAGCAAGGTCGATAAACACTGACTCTTGTTATTCTGTTCTGGTCAGGCCCTAGCACTTAGACAAAACATACCAAGACAGCTGTTTTTGCTGGAAGCTCGTACTTTGATATTATGGGGATACACGCTTAGGTGAAACACACTTGGAGAGGGATCTTTCCAGAGAGAAGAACAACCCGCACCTGTGATGTAGAAATACGATCTATTGCCTGAGGTATGGGGTCTGCTGACAAAGCCCAGAGATCTTCTATTATATAATAATACTTCTGCTTACCAAGGAGAGGGTGGTTAGGCCTTATTGTCCTTTATCCACTGTCTTTATAAAATGACATCTCCCTTTATGATATATGGCCTTGCTGCAATGCTAACTGTATTGATATTATGCATTTTGCTGCTGCTGGTGGCTCGTATACTGCATTTTAGAGCACGTTAATTAAAATAAATATTTCAAACTATTGTCATGTCTCTGTCAGATCTTATTGTGGACAAGTACGAGAGTGTGAGCGAAAAGGTGTGTCTTGTTACCACGATTCCTGAGATATCCGGGAGTGTTGTGTTCTAGGGTGTCTAATCATTGGTTTCTCCGTTTGTGAGTAGGAGAGCGAGTGAGACACTATAGCTAGTCGGTCCTGGGCTTGTGGGCACTAAGGTGGTAGGAAGGCTTAGCCCCTATACACCGAGGTCCCATATTTCTGCGCATAGTTCTGTGTATGTGCAGAATCCCTGCAACATGGCGCCACCAACGTTTGGTCTGGTACTTATACGCTAGATCCCTGAGTAGCGCTTGTGCTTGTCCATAATACCCTCTTACCAATTACCGGAGACATCCTTTGTGTGAGGGCTTTACCTCCTATTTTAGAGATTATAGGTTTTTCAAGCTTGGATTTGAAAAGGTTTTGTTTTTTCTTCTTTAAGACCCAGTGTTGCGCTACAGTTTTCTTCCTTTCCTCTCTGTTCAGATAATGGCTATTGATGTCGCTGCTCGTAATCGCACAGCACTGACTGCTCATTTGATGCAACATGGAGTCCCAGTTGTGAGGGCAAACATTATCTTTGTAGTGGAAGCGAACGCAGCTTTTCGCTTCGAGGTTTTTTATTCTTGGGTTAAGTTCCCAGTGGTGGATGGGAATGATATTTCTTTCACGAATATGAACATGCCGCGGTTCCCCGGGATTATAGACCTTATGGGACACTTGAGGTTCCGTTGTCAGCTTGAGAGCACACCATCTGGTTTATTGGCGCCCTACCTCACCCTGTTACAATAGTCCATTTAGGCCCTTTATCGGTTGACGGAGCCACATGGCCCATGTTGGCGGGTTTTACACCACACCCAAATTATTGTGGTGTTACACACACAGAGCTGCGTAATTTGCATGAATCGTTAGTTCATATACACAGAAGCGTGATACAATATGTGTCTTGCATGGTCCAGGCGGCTCCGGCTGGAGTGCCTCCTCAGCAACCCGGACATGGAGGAATGGTAATAAGCCCAATCATGATTAATTCAGTGATGGGAAAGCGTCCTCAAAATAGAGATGATATGCCGTTCTGGTTAGCCGAACGGTTTGAGCAACTCAAAGCTGTATTTCCTAATACTACTCCTTTGGATAAACATAGGATGCTTACAATGAGTTTAACAAAAGGTCTTATTCCCAATTTAGCTAACTGCACCACTTGGGGAAAAGTGTTTGCGGCGCTGTATTCTCTATGCTTTGGCACCCCCTCCGTGACAGTGCTTCCAACAGTTCTTAAGAAGGTTCAGGAGGAGCATGGGCGGAGGCCGCCCTGGAGTTGGGGGTGAGACTGGTTGGGGTATTCCCTATAGTTGCTGATATAATATTAGCCAATATTAAAGGGGAAGCAGTTAGTTTGCAAGTGAGTCAGCGCCTTGAGGCAGTAGCAGACGTTGATAAACAACACGAATTGCCTAAGATTATCGCTGAGGTGTATAAAGCATTAGGGCGTAATAATTTGGGAAATAAACCTTTTACTCAACTGCAGAATAAACCCCTCCTGAAAAAGAGGGGCGTCCATTCTTTCCTAAAAAGAATTGTAACAAGAATAAACAGCAACAACAACCACAACAACAGAAGCAAGTTAGTGCTAGTTCACCGATACCTGATGCTTCCGAGCGAAGGTATGATTTGCGTGACCGCTCTAAGATTAAGGCACCAGAGAGGTTTCAAGTTCCTGATCCTCGCTCTCCTCGTTCCTTGCAGGACTCGTCGGATCAACAGTCCGGTGGAGGGGAGCGGCAAGATCGTAGAAAAGGCGAGACCACGCAACAACGACGTGATCCGCCACGCCAGTTTGACTTAAAGGCCAAACAGGAGGGACAACTGCCATATCGTGCCCCGTTTCAAAAGAAAAAAGTTGCCGCTTTAACAGCGAAGTATGCCTCAGACGGTGAGAACGCTGCTCTTCGATTGGAGATGGGCTGTGACATTCCTCGACAGTGCGGCGGAAGTTACCATAGTACGGGAGGTTCTCCGTCCTTGTCTGGAGGCGAGAGCAACTGACACATTTATTACAGTGGAAACAGCTGATACAGGAGTTGCGCCCCCTGATAGACTTTATGAAATAGTCCTCCAAATTGAAGGTGATATACAACGTACAATTAAGGGTATCGTTTGGGATAACCTTACCTCATCATACGACATTTTGTTGCCGGAGGCAGATTGGCCTCCCACATTTGTTTTAGCTACTTCTCGAGGTGAAGACGTGATACTTCCGAGTTTTTTGTGTTACATGCCGGAAGAGACTAAGGAGGCTTACGCATCGGAATGGGCGTTAGCCCTAGCGCCGGCTGTGTATGACAGGCAAGTGGGCTGGGATAGAGATTCACCGGCACATGAGATTCCTTTGCGATCTATGCCATAGCCTCAGGCTCAATATCCGATCAAACGCGAGGTGAAAACCTCCGTTAGTGACATTTTGGCCCAGTTGGAATATCAGGGTGTAATTGAACCCTGTGTTTCATCAATGAATAATCCTCTCTTTCCGATATCAAAACCAGACGGTTCATATTGCATAATTTTGGATTATAGGAATTTGAACAGTCATGTTCGTACGTTTGCCGTACAGAACACTCACAGCTTTGCCTTAACAAACAATATTCTCAGTAAGACATATAAAACCACTTTGGACATTTCCAATGGATTTTACAGTCACAATTTGGCTCCTGAGAGCCATGACTGGACCGCATTTACTGCGGTCGACAATCAGAAAACATTTACAAGATTGCCCATGGGCTATAAGATTAGCCCTGGTGCGTTTGCTGCGCGTGTTGTGCCTCTTTTACACGACATAGATCCTGATGCTTTCGCTTACGTCGACGACATTTATTTGACTGATGGCGACTTGATACCGCATCTGGTGCGTGTTGACTGCATTATATTGTCCTTTGCAGACTTAGGGTACAAATTAAATTTTGCTAAGTCTCACATCGCCTACTTGGCGGCTCTGCTTTTGGGTTATGAACTCAGCAATGAAGGGAGGGGGTTAGCCCCCCACTTTCTGGAGAAATGTGCTCAATTGCAACCTCCTTCTACTCTTAAGAAGTTACAATCTTTGCCGGGTTTTTTTAATTTTGGGAGGACATACATTCCTGATTATGCTCAGCGTATCAAACCGCTTTATGCATTGATACAACCCTCTTTTTCGTCTTCCAGCTGGCTTCCACAACACACAGAAACTCTTCGGTCGTTGCAGCCTGATCTGCTTGCGACCAACTTCTTGTTAACTCGTGACAACATGACTAACTTAGTCATATGGATTGTACCTGGTATAGTGGGTTTCACTTACCTGACATTCAATGAGGGAGATACTGTCCCCATTGCCTACAAATCGCATTTGTACACCTCAGCAGGGATGCGTTTTTCACCCGTTGAGAACATTCTTACAGCAGTACAGATGGCGATCCTGAAGGAGTGCTCATTGGCTCAGGGAAAACGCATTCTTAAGGTATTGCCTGTGCCTACTCTAGAAGCCGTCACAAAGGCGAGCTTACCAAATTCTAAAGCCTTACACCCGGGTTGGATTCAATGGGCGAGTTCTTTGGCATCTGCTGATGTCACTTTTATCTTTGACCCATCCTTGCAGACGCAGGAGTTTTTACAGTACGGACAAGTTCATCCTGCGCCCCAGTTTTTGCTTCCTCTAGACCAATACAAATGTATAGTTTACACCGACGGATCAGCGCAGCCGGCCGTTGGTTCCAAACATGCTTACTCGGCCGCCTGTGCTATTGTGGCGGACTCTATGATTGACGGTGAGTTTAAGTCTTCCTTAGCACACAGACTCTTGGTGACTGCACAGCTCAGTTGGCTGAGCTGCGGGCTTTGGTATTGGCTCTCGAATTCACTGATCCAGATGTACCTACACTTACAGTGTGCAATTCTTTCTATTGTGTACAGTCCTTTAATGACAATCTATACTTTTAGTCTCAAAACGATTATCGGGACTCTGAAGGTAGCGCAATCAAGCATAAAACGCTTTGGGTTCGAGTGGCAGCTCTTAAAGAAAGCTTGTCGCTCACACATGTTATACATACTCTTGGCCATCAGCGTTTGGGGGCACATGCTGTTGGTAATTCTTTGGCTGATGAGGCGGCCAAATCTGCAGTGGCCATGTGTTCAGTAGCAGCAGTTACAAGGTCCATGACTAAAATTGATAATGACATTCTGGCAGCTATTGCTGCTACAAGGGATGGGACGGCGTTCCCACAAGGTTTCCCTTCTAAGTATTCTTATCATTTATCACCGGAACAAGTTCCCTTTGTATCCATTCCGTCCGTTGGGGATCGGCTGATTCCCAACAAGGACCGCAGGCTTCCTTTGATCGTTGCCGTGCACGAAGGCATGGCATCTGCACATGCTGGGGTTACAGCGACGGTGTCTCTTCTGCAGCAGCGTTATTGGTGGCGTTGTCTGTGTAGACAGCCACATAATTATGTACTTTCTTGTGACATTTGTCAACAGATTAAACTGTCCACGGTTGCATGTCCACGTCACACGCAGCTATACATCTCAAATCAACCATTTGGATGTATTTATCTTGATCACTGCAGTCCTTTGACGTCTGACACTGCCTATAAACATATTCTGGTTGCAGTGGATTTGTGCACTAGATTCTTTTGGCTTTGGCCGCAACGTAGTGCTGACGCTCGAAATGTCATTAGAGATTTGCGTGTCTTTATCGCAACCTCTTGTTCATGTTGGTTTTTGCTAGGCTTATGGCGTGGAGGACTACCATAAGTGAGAGAAATGAGTAATGAGGATTGACTAGCCTGTACTTGTGGTAAAGGGGGGACATTTGGAAGGAAAACAGCAAGAATAAATCATCAAAGCATAGATGTTTGCTGAGCGATTGAGTGAGTATGCGATCTGTCTCTTTGAAGAGACATGCGCTATCGGAACAGCATCTCATGGTTCTCAGAAGGGAAAAGAAGCACAGAAGACTATTTCCCAAAAATAAAAACACTTACACCATCTCAAAGCTTCCAGGTGTGACATGATGCTTTGCAGGTTGAATGGTTTGCCATGTTTGGTGCATAAATATGAACAGTTAGTGAGGCTCTTCCCAGAATTCAAGTAGCACACCCCTTGGAAGTATTCTTAGGCCAGAAACGTCAGGCACTTAGTTGGGATATAAGGCCTAGAAAAACTTAGAGAAAGCTTATGCTAATCATCTGTAGGATAGAAAGATACTGGAGAAATGAATACAGAGGGAACCAGGCTGTACCAAAAATGGTCATGGTGCACCCCAAACTATCTGCAGACACCGCCAATCCATGCACTGCTACCAATTTTGCATGCCATGGTTATTCTCTAGGCCCCATCAGCCAATTGCTCCAGGGGCCCCTCTCCTTTTTTTCACTCATCTACCTCCCCTTATTTAGCAAATTTTAATGCTCTCAGATATCATAGCAGGCATCTCTGCTTGCTGTTCACCCAATTTTCCCTCTCTTTGTGAGGAGCCCAAATGTGCTCAGATGGCCATTCCTCCAAGTGTAACTCCTCGTTCGCCTTCCTTTTGTTTCTCTACCTTAAATAGCCCCTTTCAGTAATAGCACACCAATTGTCTCTTTTTGGGTGCTGCCTTGTGGTGGGTGAAAAAAGAAGAGGGTACTACACAAGAAATTGGCCCCATGCGACCAGTCCTTTTACACCCCAAGGGGCCCCTTTCAATACCATAAATGCAGTAGGTCTGTGAGGTGCCCCTTGTGGTTAGTAATAAAACGGTCACAAGCCTATTCTCCAAGCCCCCCTACCCTTTTGGGTACCCCTCATGGAGGAAGGGGAGAGATATAGAAACTATGGGTAGACCCCTAAAAACCAAACAAGCCACATCACTCCGTGCCTCCTATCATCCCTTTCATAGGGCACCCCAACACCCCTTTTAATATTGCACCCCCAAATATGACTGCCTCGACTCTTCAAGGATTGAAACGTGGTTGGTGCACTTCCAAAGCTGGTGTACCAGGAGGGAACATTTGAGAGGTAATGGGATGAAGGTATCGAGAGGTCAAAAAGGTGTCAGAGGCACAGAGTTATGGGGATCCTGGTCCCACAGTGAGGGGGAGTCAAACGTCCCTGCTAAGAATTACTTTCCAACCCTGACCAAATGTTGTGCAGCATGGCTCCCTCTGTAATTTTTCCCCAGTGTCTTTCAATCCTGCAGATGACTGGATCAAGCTCCCCAAAGTTTTTCTTGGACTCATACTCTCAAAGGTGTGCCAGACATTTTTGGCCAAAGGATACTACCAAAGGTTGCGCTATTGACATTCTGGGAAAACCCTCACTAGCCATGCATATCTATGTACCAAACATGGCACATCCTTCAACCTGCAAATCCTTATATAGCACTTGTCAGCTTTGAGGTGGTGTAAGTGTTTTTATTTGGGGGAACTATTCTTCTGTTCTTCCTCTCCCATCTGAGGACTATGGAGTTGCTGTTCCTCTCTCACATGTCCCTTCAAAGAGACAGGTGTCACACTCACTTACTCACTCAGCAAACATGCATGCTTTGACACTTTGACCGTATTTATTTTATTTATTTATTTGAAAAGTTTTATAAAGCGCGAACAAGACCCTTGCGGGTATCAGAGCACTGTACATATTTGACGAAAACATGGGTAACCAAATCACAATGGGACAGAGGGAGAGGTTAAAAACAAAGGGGGAAACAGATCCGGTCATGGGATGGGGGGTTGGCTCGACCAGAACAGTAAACAGAAGTGCCCTCGAGCACGATAACAGTTTAACAGACAAGCAAACAATAAATAGAACCAACGTAGTACAATAAGCATCAAAATTTTGACAAGGCATGAGCATGAGAACAAGTCGAAGCTGTTAAAAATGCAGTTAAAGTTCGTTCAGGAATAGCCGTTTGACAAGTTTCTTGAACGATGCAGTGGAAGGATTGGATCTGATCTTGGGAGGCAGGGCATTTCAGATTCTTGGAGCAAGACCGGTGAAAGCACGATTGTAAGATCTTTTCTTTTTGAATCTGGGCAGTTTCAAGAGTAGGGTGGACGTACTTCTTAGGTTCCGGCCTGAGCCCGAAAGTTCAAGCTTATTTGCCAGGTAGATCGGGGTGTTGTAATGTATGGCTTTATGGGTCAAACAGGCTATCTTGAAGCGGATCCTGGCTTCGATAGATAGCCAATTTAGTTGCAGAAGGTCGGGGGAGATGTGGTCATGCTTTCTAGAGCCTGTGATGAGTCTGGCCGATGCCTTCAGAGTGGCTTTGAACGGGGCCAAGCTAGCTTTGGGAAGTCCAGCAAGGGTCACCAGACCATATTCCAGTCTAGAGATCACCAGGGATTGAACCGCCGGCCTGATGTCTTCGGGGGGGAGGAAAGGCTTGATTTTCTTAAGGGTGTTAAGTTGAAAGTAGGCTCCCTTAATAGCTGCACTGATGTGCGCTTGCATGTTTAAGTGTTTGTCCAAGGTGAGGCCTAAAGATTTAGCGGAGTCTACCACATGAGGGGTGCAGTTAAGAGCAGTGAGTTGTTTAAGCCAGTCCAGGGTAGGTGCCGAATGATTGGGGGGGCAATCAGTAGAAATTCCGTTTTGAGAGTATTTAACAGAAGATGGTTCTGTGCTAACCATTGTTGGGTTTGTGCAAGTGCAGCATTTAGCGTTTTTATGTCCTCTTGAGAGGAGATCTTCAAGTAAAGTTGCGTGTCATCCGCATACATGTGGTACTGAATGTTAGCAAGGTTCAGAATGACTGTAAGTGCTCCATAAAAAGGTCGAAGAGAGTGGGCGAGAGCGTGGATCCTTGAGGCACTCCGATCATGACAGGGGTACTGGATGCAAGGGAATGGTTAACTTTGATCCTTTGTGTGCGGTTATGTAGGAAAGAGGCAAACCAATTTAGGACCGGGCCCGAGAGACCCATCCTATGCTGAAGCAAAGCAATCAGGTTTTCATGTTTGATGGTATCAAAGGCTGATGAAAGGTCCAGAAGGATCAAGAGACAAGGGACATTTTGGTCAAGGGATCTCAAGGCGTCATCTACAATGTGAGTTAGTGCCGTTTCAGTACTGTGCCCTGTTCTGAAACCTGACTGATAGGGGTCAAGTAGTTAATATTTCTCTATGTGGTTGCGAAGCTGTGAGTGGACGTATTTTTCGAGCAATTTAGCTAGTGTCATGATGCTGGTGATAGGTCGGAAGTTGTTAGGATCCGCAAGATCCGTGTTGGGCTTCTTAGGAATGGGAGTAACTTGCCCCACCTTGAGGCAATCAGGTATCTTTCCCTGTAAGAGGGATTCATGAATTATCCTGGACCAAAGGGGGAGAATGGCTGAATTGAGCTCTTTAAAAAACTTAGCAGGTAAAGGATCACTGAATTGGTTGGAGCGTTTAAGGGACGCCATGTTGTGTAGAAGCTCCGTGACATCTGGGAGGAGAAAGGAATTCCAAGAGGCGTTATTTTTGAGAGGACAGCCAAAGGGCGAGGATATTGCAGAGGGTTCCACCAGTTCAGCTGAAAAAGCAGAGAGGTTCGGAGGTCTCTGAGTTGGGGTGATAGGTAGTAGTTCCAACTTCATTTTTCTTGTTTTTTCAGAGAAGTGAGCTGTGAAATCGTCCCCACTAGGGAGCAAAGACACGGGAGTAGAGATCGGGTTGGAAGAATGGTTAGCTTGTTGCTTGTTGATTTCAAAGAGCTTCTTGGGTCTATTTTTGGCTCCATCCAGCTGAGCCCTCAAGTGGTCAGTTTTAGCCATGCGGATGTGTTTGTTGTAGGTACTTCTCACTTTCCTTAGTTGAGTGAGACTTGAGGTGGAGGGCGAGTTTCTCCAGAGCCTTTCTGAGAGTCTAAGATTGCGCCGCTCATCATTTAGGGCACCATTAAACCAAGGTTTGGATTGTTTGACTGGAATCCTTTTGAGTTGCTTTGGTGCAATAGTATCAAGAATGTTAGACACAGTGTTAATGTAGTGATCAGCGAGATCGTCAAGGTTGGTCATGTTGGGGGGTGGCTGAAGTCTATTTTTGGTGATTGAAGTTAGCAAATTGATGTTGAGGTCTCTCATATTGTGCGTCAGTTGTTTAGCTTTAAGGAGTTGGCCCTGTCTACACAAGACTTTTTCCAGGATGTGGAATGGAATTAGATGATGATCCGACCAGTCACAGGGTAGGATGTCGCCAAGTTGTATGCTATTGTCTTTGGCAATGATAAGGTCGAGAGTGGAGCCCTTATTGTGGGTAGGACCCTTACAAAGCTGTGCAAAGTTAAGGTCAGAGAAGAAAGCCTTAAAGGAGCAGACTAAAGGATCATTTGAGTCATTCCAATGTAAGTTAAAGTCTCCGAGGAAGATGTGGCAGAGCTGGTCCGAGCTCGAGCTAATGACCTCCATGATTTGCTCTATGAAGACCAGATTGTCACCCGGTGGATGATAAATCAAGTGCAACACACAAACCTTCTTGCTCTTATTCCAGATTTCGGTGACCAGCTGTTCACAGGAGGATAGCGCAGAACATAGTGATTGCTTTACGGTGAGGTTGGAGCGATGAATGCATGCAATGCCCCCCCCAGTTGTAACAAATCGATCGCGTCTGATAATGGCGTAGTATGGGGGGATTAAGATGTCGAGAACAGGGGAGGAGGTATCATTGAGCCATGTTTCAGTGAGAATCAATAAGTCCAGGTCTTGCACAATGATGAGTTCTGAAATATCCGCTGCATGTTTCACCGCTGATCTACAGTTGAGTAGCATAGATTTGATGTGATGGTTGGAGGTGATCACTTCATGATGAGAGGTGGTTATTTGGAGTAGGTTTCCTTTGTTAACCGAAATGTGATTGACCCTCGGTTCCCTGTCAGGGTTCGAGGAGATGGAGGGGATGTTGAGAGTAGGGTAGAAGGAGGAGAAAGTCCTCGAGTCAGTGTACGAGAGTAGAAGGGTGAGAATGTCCTCCTCAGATAGCTGAGGCAGGAGTCTATGGGGCCTAGAAAGATGGTTAGGTAGAGGCCTAGACCTCCAGCGGGAACTGAGAGGGGAGTGGAAAGAGGAATGATCGTTAGCCGCATAGAACATATTCTGTGTATTGTATTTATCGGTCCTCTGGGGGGGGAAGTGATCCAGAACTTCTCCATCTTCAAGGAGAACTGTAGAATGCTCTGCATGATCTCTTTGACAGCAAGGACATCCTGTTTGAGGTCAGCAATCTTCTCCTTCAGGCAGGGCCTGTTAATGCCCTCTTCTGCTGAACCAGAATGAGATGCTGGGATTGACCCAGCAGCGAGTGGGGTACTGGAGGGTTGGGTCAGACCCTTACCACAGTTAGAGGGGGAGATAAAGTCTTGCTTGAGCCTGGTCTCGCCGTCCCCCAAGGCATGAGGATTAGCATGACATAGCTTCGGATTAGGTGCAAGATTGAGCTGAGCAGAGCCTGGGGTGTGATTAGCAGCGAGCAAAGTGGATTTAGCAGAGGCAATAGGTGTTTTCCTTCCAAAAGTTGCCCCTTCACCACAAATGCAGGCCAGCCATTCCTCATTACTCATTCACAAAGTCATTGCAGTCCTCCACTTAGTAGACCCAGCAAAGACCAACATGAGCAAGAGGTATGTCAGCAAGCATAACAAAAGCCCCTCTGTGCCTTTATGTTCATACTGCTGCCCTCTAGTAATGCTACACAGCAACTGCAGCATAATAATGGAACTGAGAAGAGGGCTGTCCTCTGCTAATAATGTACTCCCATGCTTACTTTCTTCTGAGGCGGTCACCAGCTTGCACAGTGATACCACCTCCAACATATGGTCTTCAGCAGAATTCGAACGTCGCCTACCTATCTTAGGCTGAGGATTTTGCCATTCGAAGGCCACACATGGGAACGTCAACCTCATTTAGCAGTGTCCCAAATTGCCTGCAGTCATCCTCTATACAGAACCTGGGTGTTCGTGGCCGTCCGTGGGCTTCCTTCAAAGGAAGGATAGGGGTGTTTAAAGCCCCAGTGCCAGGGCAGCACAGCACAGCACTGCATTGCGATGCGGTGCGATGCGCCGTGCCGCTCTGTTCCAGCCCTTCACCTGCTGCAGCAGACATTATGCAGATTTGCTCAAGCAAAGGCCTGACTCTGCCATTTTCTGCCTCTTGAAGAATACAACATGACTAGCTTCTGATTGCACATTATAAAGAGAGTTTCATCTGCCTCAAACTGTACCCATCATTTCATTAGCCAGAGCTCATACTTGACCTTTATTCCTAGCCAACCTCACAGGCACCATCCCCCTGATTTGAGAGATCGGCTAACACCAAAATGAAAAAGCACCACCGTCCAACCTATTTTGCTATCAGTGAAGCACCTTCCTCACATTCTTGCACTCAGTTATACCCCCTAGACCACATTTGCATTCTTCAGTACACCGACTTTAAAGGACAAAACATGAATACATTGATTAATGAATATAAGGCTTTGTCCCTATTGCAACTACTTGAGAAAAACTGGGGTTGGCAGATGGTCATGAGGGACAAGATTTGTAATTTTGGGGCACACGTGCCAAAAAGAGTGGCCAAATTTCGCCTCTGTTTTTCCAAGTGAAAATAATATTAGCAAATGTAAAAAGGCACTGTTTGACATTTTACCACCTTAGGATATCTAAACAGCATGGGTGGGGTTCAACCCCTTGTCCTGTGAGAGCCTTTGCCACAAGAAGCAAGAGACTTACCATTGAGCTATAGCTCCTCGGCAGACTAGTCTATTGCAGTAGAAACTATAAGCAACATACAGGCCCTGGTGTCATTGCCTGTAGCTTCCATTGCACATGAAAAGGATGGCCACAATACAGGGAAGATTTGATAGGCTTCTGACATGGAAACCTGTATGGTCAAGTGGGCAAGTTCCTGACTTCTAGTCAGAGAAACAATGTTCAAATACTGGGGTTGGCACGTGGTGGCAAAGCAGAGGTAGGTTGGAAGTGGGCCTACCTGGCCAATTGTAAAGTGTGTGTGTGTGTGTGTGTTTGCTTTACTTTTCTTGTGGGGACTTGGATGTGATCTCACACTGTGCAGACTTGAGTGCACTGTGTGGACCTGAATCCAGGTCCCAACAAGGCAATTTCTTCTAAACATTAAAAAATTACTTCAGGAACATCTGTGTTGAATTTTACAAAATTGTCTTGTGGGGATCTGTGTCTCTTCAAATGTGTTTATATTTTTGCTCAGCTCTGCCCCTGTAGAAAGGAGGCGGTACTGCAGTCTTAAAAACACTTTGCATTTAAACACACTTTGCTCACTAGAAACACATACCAGCAGCAGAAAGGACAGACTCTTAAAGGAAAAGCTGCATACCTGTGTACTTATCTAAATATTTTCATGTAAATTAAACATTTCTCTATTAAAAAAAAACTTTATTTTACATTAAGCTATTGAATTTAGATTTTTTTGTGTCTGGAAATTGTAAGTGGTTTTCTAAACTTTGCTAAAAGCATTTTGCATCAGATTTGATTCCTAGAATACTTCACTGTTGCTGTTTGACCCTTATCTGCAATTAAAGAATGATGGTGTGCTACACTATAATAGAATATAAACTGATTGGATAGATTTTTGCAAATAATCTAAAGGCAATCAATTCCTATTGTTACATTGCAATGCTTGTACCAAGAATTCAGAGTCTTTATTTTGCTTTGCCTTTGTTTACATATTAATATGCACTATGGAATATGTTCATTTAGATGATGACTAGACGAGTGAGTGACTAGTGTTGGATTGAGTTTATGCCCATAGCATGGCAAAGTTTATTTTCAACAGAAAAGTTATGTTCTTTTAACATTAGTGAACTTCTTATAAGATATATTCAAAAACAACCGTAATATTTAATTACATTTAAATCTTTTGAATTGCTTAATTTAAAAACTGTTCCTAAAGCTTCACAAATAAAAACAGTTTCTTGATATTCCTAAAGATGGGTGAAGAGCAATAATGTAAAAAGAAGGATGCACCAAAAGAGTTTTCTTCTACTGACTGCAATTGTACATTGTGCTATCGCATATATTTTCCCTGTTAGGCTGATTTTGACTTTTCTACACTATTGCTGCTTAAGGTTTATGGAAAGTATGTATGACAAATGCATGGTTTTATTCATCAAACAGTTCTTTTATGTTACAATATGAAACAGCAAGTTTTCCTTCTCGATCCCCAATCTGGGACCAAATGTACAAACAGACAGGTCCCAAAAAGTGACTGCACATTGTGGTCGCAAAAGATTACTACATATATACCATTGCAAATTACAATAGGAGGTGATGCCTATTTTAAACCTGCAAGACCTTATACCCTTTTTGCCATTCAGAAAGACAGATGTACTAATATTTGCGGCAAGGCAGTGCAGCAATCATACTAAGATAAGGAAAATGTTTTCTCTCTGTCACCGCTAGCGCATGTTTGGCCGCCACGCACCAACACACACAACCTTGCGCTATAGAGCAAAAGGGTGTGTGCCTTCTCTAAAGCATAGGTTTTGTACCGGAAGGCAACCCTTCAGTACAAAAACTATGCATTAAAACTTTTCCCACTCTGCATGTGTGCTGTATAATGCAGCATTCATGTAAAGTTGAGAAAATAAGGAGAAATTAAAGCATTCCTCCTCATTACACCGGCCTCATGGATGCATAAGGTTTTGGCACAAATCCATGTCTACCAATGTAAGTAGATAGGGATTTGCATCAAAACCCATGGAATACCCATTGACACAAGTAACATAAAGGAGAGTATAGAGCAACTTCATGTTACTTTGGGATATTTACCAAATCCTGATTTTTTTATGGATATTAAACCCCAGCTCAACATGCTGCCCTGGGTTTGTGTCACAAAAATACGGTAACCTAGTGCAAAGCATTAGTAAATCTGTCCCTTTAAGTCAGACTCTTGAAAGAATTAAGCATCCCCTTTTAAAGGCAGTGTGAGTACTATTCTCACTGCAAATTAGTCTCTTTGCCCTGTGTGTTCTATGTGTAGAGTACTGACACCTAAGTTGGGCAAGAGTCATGCAACATTGCAAGTTTTTAACAGAGAGTGGAGCGATGAACAGGGGGTGGGACGACAGGGGAGGTGCCGGATGGCAACATATGCATGCTTTCCTCTCTTAAGAGGTGCAAGGACTCAAAATTTAGTGTAATTACAAGCAAGATTTGTGGCAGGTTTAACCAGACAAAACTACGCCAGGTAACAAATACTTCAGATGATCAATTTACTCCCAAGTTAGATTACCATTTAAAGCTCAAACTCCTGAGTGCACCCAAAACCGTATTGGAGCCCACATTGGAATTGGGTTACTGTGTTTTTAACTGCTGTAACTTTTTATAATGTATCATTTGCACATATAACTAATGAGATTGTGTAAAATAAATTATGTAAAACATTCTTTGGTGTTATAACCTAGCTATTATAATTTTTTTTTACATATTGATAAAACGTGAATTGCATTACTAAGGAAAACATTGGTTTATTTAGGAAAGAAGACCACACAATTTGAGCAAACTGTATTCAAAAGTTATTCATCAATAATTAATAATTGTATCTCGCAATTAAGCCTATGATTACTATTTAACAAAGACAGACCTCATTAACACTGCCCTTTCCACCCCCTGTGTAAAATAGTTTGTTTAAAACATACAATGTTGCACTCAAGAGAAAACAAATATACATGTACCCACTTGTTATGTTTAATAACACACCTTTAAAAAGATAAACACTACTACAAGTGAGTGAGTCTCCAAGTTAAGGTCATTTGTTCATTAGGCTGGATGCATACTTTGCCTGAATCTACAAACATTCTATAGCCATGTGTCCAATGGAGTGGGTAGCTGAGGGGGGAGAGGTATATTTTGAGTGGTCCATCTATTTATTAAGTTGCTGGACAAACTTTGCACCATGTTCTAAAGCATTTTCCAGTGAACCACTCATTTTCTGAAGGTGCTTGCTGTAATTACACTGAATTCAAAAGGACATAACTTCCCTAGGAAGACGAGATAGACTAAAATTCCTTTTTCACAAAAGAGCGGTCAAAATGCAATGTGCGAACATGATTCCCATCAACTGAACCTCTACTCTTGGTGATATGGCACCACATTAGGGTTGCCACAAGGCCAGTTTTCTACTGGCATGACCGTTAATTTAGTGCCCCAGCTAGTACAGAAACTAGAAAAATCACCTATAGCCAGTAATTTTCCTCCTTATCACTGCATACTTCAAACAGCAAATATAAGAAGAAGGCACTCTAAAATATGTTCTAGAGATGCAGTATTTGTCTTTTGAAAAGTTGGCAACACTATACGATATGGTAGAGCACTGTACAGATTGTGCAGGAACTCTCTCATCTCATTGAGTTATGGTGGACCTGCTTAAGAACTTACAGTGATCATGGGGGCAGCTCTTGTGGGACCAAGATGGTGGATGCTTATTAACAGAGCTCCGCATCGCCACCCCTGTTATCAATCACCGCTCCTGACTATCTCCTTCCATCGGCCTCTTGGGAGGTTACACCGTAATTTGGAGCTTGTGGTGAGCTGGTTTAGTGGTTTGTGGATGTCTGGTGATGCTGGGGAGACTGATTTCATACAGCTAAGCTGACACCTCGAGACTGCCGCCGCTGAGGCCTGGGATCGGAGTCGGCAGCTCCTGCAGGTGGGCTCCCTGATGCTGGGGTATGAAAGTGCTTGCCTGACTGCACCTCGTTCCCTCCCACCACCTGTTCCTGGCTGTGGGACTGTGATGACCTGATTGATGTGGCCGAGGAGGGGCCGAACACTGTACCGCATCTCACCGTGCTCCAGGAGCCGGAAACGCCTGAAGCTGCTTTGCAGGCACTGAGACTGCGCCTCACCTGATTGGGTCTCTGATTTCGCCTGGGGTCCCCTCCCCTTGCCCTTACCACTTCCTGCCCTATATTGAGCCCCACTGGAGTTGGAATCTGCAGCATTCCCTACTGCGAGATGCTGCACTGCCACATGTGACAAGGGTAACCGTCCATTGGTCTCACTCAGCCAGAAGAACAGGCGGTCAGTTGAGGGAAACCTTTCGCTACCTTTTGAGTTGAATGTGACTTCCCCCCACTGGGAAGAGAAGCAACCCAGCGATGAGGTGCGGGGGCCTCCCGATTTATCAGTGAGGCATGGATTGGCCTGATGGTGTGCAGAAACCTCTATGATCGCTCGATGTGACTCTCCCCTGTCTCCCATTTCATCGGCAGACACATAGGTCCGTGGACTCTGACCACTGCTGGGGACTGAGGGAGAGCCCTGCCGACTACAGACTTGCTGGTTTGGCTATATTGGCCTCCCCTGGGCCTTGACTGTGCCTCAGAGGGAAGAGCGATACCCTGTTGAGGGGGTCAAGCTTCAAAATCCCTGGCCCCAATTGGTGGATAGGTCGATCCGTGAGAGTCCATCATAGAGGGGATGGACGATCCTTGGTGCAGGGGGTGCCGGTGACTCTGGGGTGGGATTGTGCTGGGGTGGGAAAAATGACAGGCCGCAGGCCCTTGGGGTGACCTTAATAGGGGAGGTTCCCCCCTCCACCCTGGTGCCCGGCAGGCAGCGGCGACTACCCCACCCAGGCCTGCCCCCTCATACTGAAGACGAGATCATGACTCGAGTCGCAACAGCAGATGAAGATGGACAAGTACGCCATCCTCCCGGAGGAGAGATAGGATGGGACCCTGTGGAGCAAGATCGAGGGGGGATAGTCATGCAGTACCTGGGTCGTCATGCACTTCACATTGTATTTCTTCAGGAAACCCATTTGAAGGGGACTGAGATAAAGATGCTTAACAGTCAGGGGTACATGATGAGTGCACACGCAGGATTTACCTCAGACTGTAGGGCAGTGGAGGTCTTAGTTCAAAAATCCACAACTCTTACTGTCCACCATACTTGGGTGGATACCAAGGGGAGATATGTGGTGCAAACCGGCACCTGGAGTGGGTGGGCTCTCAATCTGTGTGTATATATGTAGAGCCTACGTTTAATGCTGCAATATTAACAGACTGGGGTGAAGTACTTCTGCAGCTACTGGAGGGGATCCTACTATTGGCAACTTCAATCATATTCTAGAACCAACAGTAGACCGGGAACCCCCCGGGTGGGGTAGGGCCTCATAGACGGGAATAGTTGACCATCATGGAGGCCATGGGGCTGGGAGACATCTGGCGCATCCTCAACCCAAGAGCACAGCAGTACACACACTACTCGGGGGCATATCGCACCTCAATACGCATAGACTATCTCCTTACCCAACAGGCTTCACTGGCACGCTTCCGCAAGGCCAGGATTATGGCGAGAGGAATCTCTGACCATGCACCCATGGTACCTTAAAAAAATGAGAAAATTATGGAAGCCATTAAGAAAGGCACCAAGCTCTATTTTCAAGAGAATGTAGACACACTATGGAAGGCATAAAAACTGGTCATCTGGGGCCAAGCAATGTTGCCCATAACAGGGGATAGTGCAGGAAGTGGGATTGGGCTGATTGGCTAGAGGAGGAGATACCCGTGATTGAGACTCAGATGTGCACACCCCATGCAGGAACAGTGAGACAAACTTCGACTTAAACAACAGAAGTACAGAGACACAGCAGAGAGCAGGGTGTGAGGTACTGCCCAACGGAGAGTGTACGAGGTTGGTGACAGAGCAGGACGCTTTCTGGCATGGTTGTGCAGTAGGGAAAAGGAACAAAGTTGGGTGGATGAGGTACTGAAGGAGGATGGGACAGTTATCCAGGGTAATAGGGCCATTGCAGCAGCATTTGCCTCCTTCTACAACTCCCTGCACAGTTCGAGGACCTCCCAGTTCTGGGCAGACACTAAGGAATTTCTAAGGGACATTGCCTTACCGGGGCTCACTGGTGACGAGAGGCAGGATATGGAGATGGACATAAGGGAAGAAGAGCTAGGTAAGGCCATTAGGGACTTACAGACTGGCAAAGCGCAGGGCCCTAATGACTTACTGGAAGAACTGTATAGAAGGCTGGTGAATGAGCTAGCTCCACACCTATGTACCATGTTCCACGCATGGAGGCGCAGGGGAGTGCTCCCAAAGGACCAAAGACTGCTCACTATGGTGGTAATTCACAAAGAGGGAAAGCCCCATAAGGACTGTGCCTCCTACCATCCCAAATCACTTTTGAATGTGGAGGGGAAAGGCCTGGCAAAACTCCTGGCCACCAGCCTGTGGAGAGTCATAGAGAAACTAATCCATCCTGACCAGTCGGACTTCATGCCGCATAGAGGGACAAGGTCAAACCTCAGACAGCTGTATGCTTGCTTTGAGGGCACAGAGGGGGAGAGGAGCTGGTGGTGGTCCTGTCACTTGACGTGACTAAGGCCTTCAATACTATTGAATGGGAATATCTATGGGCTGTGATGGAACGATGGGATTTGGTGTTAACTTTATAGGGTGGGTGAATCTACCCTACACTAACTCGCTAGCACAGGTGCCAGTGACTGGGGTGAGATCGCATCCATTCCGGCTCCACAGTGTCACCCTGGAGGGATGCTCACTCTTGCGGATGCTCTTTGTCTTGGTGTTGGAGCCATTGGTATATTGTGTGGTGCTGACCTTTTGGTGAGTGGCCTTGGGTGAGGAGGGGAATGGGTAGACAAAATCTCCATCTATGCTGATGATATCCTGCTTCATGTTCCGGAACCTGTGTTCTCTGTCCCCAGATTGCAGCATATATTCCACCTCTTCTTCACATATTCGGGATACATGGTTGATTGGGGGAAGTCTCTCCTATACCCTCTGTGTGCATGGACGACACAGCGCAATCTCCCAGAGGGCCTTAGGGTGGACAAGGTGGGCTTCAAATATCTGGGCCTCTATATGACCAGGCAGCCTGAATTGTACTATATGATCAACCTCTACTCAATGTTGGATCACTTTAGAGTGAACGTCCAGCACTGGCTGTCGTTGCCCATGTCACTCCCCTGGCAGGGCAGCAATGTACAAAATGACTGCTTTACCAAAACTCTTATATGTACTGCAAAACACGCCATGTCGGGTATCACCAAGGTTCTTCCACAATGTAAGCCAGGTAGTCTGACAGCTCCTGTGGGATGGGGGGCCGTCTAGGATTGCATTGAATAAGCTCATGAGAGGATGGTACGATGGTGGCATTACCCTGCCTGATCTAGAAAAGTATTCCTGGGTGCCGCAACTGATATGTGTTAACAACTGAATCTTTGCTCCCAAGACTGAGCCCTTGATCAGGGCAGACTGCAGGGCCCTTGGTCACAGGGATTATAAAGGGAGCTCTATTAAAAGTGGGATTGCAGGTCTCTCCCACCTCTTACGAGGGTAATCGCCTAGATGCAGTGGAGGGTGACTAGATTCCTGGGATGGCAGGGCTGACTCACCGAAATGACCCCTTTATGGGACAATGACGCATGGGCTGACCTAGGTTGCTTTGGAGGGTTTATGGGATGGAATTTGATTTGCATTTCATCACTGGGGGACATATGGAGAGGGAAGGACTTTATCAGCTGGGAGGTGTTGCAGATAGAATATGACATGGCCCCCGGGGAGGTCTTTAGATACCATCAGTTGCAACATGCATTGTGGACAAGTGTGGCAAGAAAGCAGGCACTTGACAAATCCTCCCCCTAAGAGGACAGATTGATGATGGAACCACTCCTTTCAAAGGCAGTCTCCCTAACCTATGGTAACTACTGCACAATGGCCCCTCACCCCTTACTGAAGCTCAAAGAAACCTGGGAAGCTGAAATTGGCGAGATGGATGAGAAGGAACGGGAAGAGGCACTCCGATCACTGGGGGATGGCAGTCAGAGCTTGATTCAGACTGATTCAACTCCGGATACTGCACAGATTGTACTACATGCGACAGTTTCTACACAAGATGGATAGGGCGAGCACAGATGAGTGCGCCAGGGGCAGTGGAATTCAGTGGGGTTCCTACACACACTCTGGGATTGCCCAAAGCTAGAGGGTTTCTGGGGGGGGTTCCACAGGGGCCACCGAGCGGGGGCTAGATTCTTGTTCAAGGACTCACATAAAATGATTCTGCTAAATATCTGGGGCAAGGAATGCCCTGGAAAATACACTAGATCACTATCCACCCTGGGCTTTACAGTGATGAAACGAAATATAGTACGCCGATTGGGTGCAGCTGATCCGCCGGGCACGGAAGAATGGAAATTGGACATGGACTGGTGCAGGGCCGCAGAACACCTGGTCTATCAAAGCAGGGGCTGTCCACGTAAATGGGAAAAACTATGGAATGTGTGGGGGGCATATGAGATGTCCTGTTGGAACATGAATAGATCCAGCCAGCTATACTGACTGTTCTTCCAAACTACTTCGAATGTGGGGTGACGTCTTTGGAGAAAGAGATGGAGTATGCAGGGAATGCTAGTGATGTTTCTAATCATATCAATCAATCAATCAGGGATTTGTGAAGCGCGCTACTCATCCGTGAGGGTCTCAAGGCGCTTGGGGGACGAGGGGAGGGGGTTTTGCAGCTCTGTCTCATCCAAAGAGCCAGGTCTTAAGGCTCTTCCTGAATGCTTGCAGAGTGAGGGATCGTCTGATGCTGAGGGGGAGTTTGTTCCAGGTCTTGGCCGCGAGGTAGGAGTAGGCTCTTTTCCTGTTCTGGGTCTGCGGATGCGTGGGGTTTCAGCCAGGGCGAGGTCGGCGGAGCGGAGGCTTCTCTTGGGCACGAAGAAGGAGACTCTTTCGTTGAGGTATTGGGGTCCGGTGTAGTGGAGGCATTTGTAGGCACGAGTGAGCAGCTTGAAGGTCACTCTCTTTTCGACGGGGAGCCAATGGAGGTCTCGTAGGTGCTGGGTGATGTGGTCTTGTCGTGGGATGCCGAGGATGAGTCTGGCAGTGGGTTCTGCATGGTCTGGAGTTTGCGGAGTAGAGCTTTGTTGATCCCGGCGTAGAAGGCGTTTCCGTAGTCCAGTCTGCTGGTTATGAGTGCATGGGTGATGGCCTTTCTGGATTCGGGGGGATCCATTTGAAGGTCTTGCGGAGGATGCGGAGGGTGTTGAATAACGTGGAGAAGACGGCGTTGATCTGTCAGGTCATGGTGAGAGAGGAGTCGAGTATGATGCAGAGGTTGTGGGTGTGGTCTGTGGGTGTGGGGGGGTTGCCGAGGGCGGTGTGCCACCAGGTGTTGTCCCATGCAGAGGGAGTAGATCCGAGGATGAGGACTTCTGTTTTCTCCGAGTCCAGCTTCAGGCAGCTGTTGCTCATCCAGGATGCAACGTCTTTCATCCCTTCCTGGAAGCTGTGTCTGGTGATGTGGGGTTCCTTGGTGAGTGAGAGGATGAGTTGGGTGTCATCGGCGTAGGATAATATGCTGAATCCATGCTTTCTGACGATGGCGGCGAGGGGGGCCATGTAGATGTTGAAGAGTTTGGGGCTGAGCGATGATCATTGGGGTACTCCGCAGCTGGTCTCTGTGGGTTCGGAGAGGAAGGGCGGGAGTCTGATTCTTTGGGTTCAGCTGGTGAGGAATGAGCGGACCCAGTCCACGGCAGTTCCCTGTAAGCCGGCGTTGTGGAGTCTCGTGGTGAGTGTGCGGTGGGAGACGGTGTTGAAGGTTGCAGAGAGGTCTAGTAGCATGAGGGCCACCGTGTGGCCCTGGTCGAGGAGAGTGCGGATATCGTCTGTGGCGGCTAGGATGGTGCTTGGTGCTGTGGTTGCTGCGGAATCCAGATTGGGATGAGTCGAGGATCGAGTTAGCTTCTATGAAGTTTGTGAGCTGGATGTTGACGATCTTCTCAGTGACTTTGGCTGCGGAGGGGAGGAGAGAGATAGGTCTGTAGTTCTTGAGGTCCGTCGGGTCTGCGGAGGGCTTCTTGAGGAGGGGCTTGACTTCTGTGCGTTTCTAGTCATTGCGGAACGTGCTGTTTTCGAAGGGAGAGTTGATGGTGCATCGTGCTTCAGGTGCTATGGCGGTGGCGGCTCTATGGAAGATGTGTGACGGGCAGGGGTCAGTGGGGCTCCTGAGTGTATGCTCTTCATGGTCTTGGCAGCGTCTTCTGTGGTGACAGGGGTCCAGGCGGCGATGGCAGGCTGGCTGGCGTTGCAGGAGATAGGTGTAGTGCCAGTGCCTTGTTTCTGTTAGTTGAAGTTGTCGTAGAGAGACTTGATCTTGTGATGGAAGTAGGAGCCGAGCGTGTTGCAGAGGTCCTGGGATGGCGGGGTGTCTGAAGTTTCGCTGGGGGGTTTGATGAATTCTTGTATGATGCTGAAGAGTTCCTTCGAGTTGCAGCAGTTGGAGAGGATTCTGTCCTGGATGAAGTCCTCTTTGTGGATCTGATGCGTTGGTGGTATTCTGCCATGGCGGTTTTGTAGGTGGTGCGTTCTTCCGGGGATTTACTGTTTCTCCATGCTTTCTTGAGATGTCTGCACGTGCGTCTGGATTCTCGGAGGTCGGTGATGAACCAGGTGGCTTTCATGGGGTGTTGTCTGTCGGGGTTCCAGAGGGGGGCGAGCGTGTTTGCGCATACAGTGATCCATCTGTGGAGTTCGTTGGCTGCAGAGTTGGCGTCGGTCGTGATGGGTGGGGAAGCGCGGTTGAGGGTGGAGTTGAGGTGCTCTTCGGTGACCTTGCTCCAGTTTCAGCATGGGGGACGTGGTGTAGGCTTGTGCGCAGTGGGTTTTGAGAAGGAGAAATGTACGCAGTGGTGGTCCGTCCAGAGGAGTTGCATGGTGTGGCTGAAGCGGATGTTGTTTCCTCCTGCGAAGATGGGGTCGAGGGCGTATCCTGCCTTGTGGGTGGGGTGGTGACGGGCTGTTTCAGCCTGATGTTGGCGAGGTTGTCCAGGAGGGTGGTGGAGTTGGGGTCGCTGAGGTTGTCGAGGTCAAAATTCAGGTCTCCGAGCAGTACATAGTCCATGGAGGCGATGGGGTGGGCCGCAATGAGGTCTGTGATGGTTGAGGTAAATGTGGTGTGCGGTCCTGGAGGTCTGTAGGTGAGGGTGCCACATAGGGTCATTCTCGGTTGGTCTGATTCTGGAAGTGGAGGAGTTCCATGGGGGACGAGGAGTGTTTCGTGCTGGCTGTGGTGAGTCAGAGGGAGCTTTTGTGTACGATGGCGAGTCCTCCTCCAGGGTGGTTGAGGCCGTCCTTCCTCTGGATCTTGTATCCGTCGGGGATGGCGGTTGCGATGTTGGGTGCGGAGCTGGCGTTGGTCCAGGTCTCTGTGAGGAAGGCGACGTTGGGCGACAGGGTGTCAAGGAGGTCCCAGATTTCTACTGCATGTCTGTGCAGGGAGCGTATGTTGAGGAGTATGCAGTTCAGGGGTTTGTGTGTGATGGTTTCCAGTGGATGGACGGTAGCCGTGGGGGTCCAGAGGTGGGTGAAGGTGCGGCAGCAGTGTCGGCAGGAGAACTGGCCATGGGTGGTGTTCGGCGTCGACAGCTGGCAGTTGTTGTTTCTTCCGGGGTTAAGTGTGTGGAGGGCAGTAGAGTCGTAGCAGTGGGTGGTCGGAGGACCAGGGTCCCTGGCGCTGGTCGCAGTTAGGTCACGGACGGGCGCAGACGGGCTTGCCTTTGGTGCTCCTTTGGCACGCCAGCGGCGCACCCGCTGTTCGCAACCGCCATTAAGTAGGGATTAGGGGAGGGAGCGCAGCTGGGAGGCGGGAGCGGGAACCGTCAGGGGGAGGGGGCGCGGTGGCAGCAGCGGCGGGTAGGGAGCAAAAACGGCATACAGTTAAAAAAACTGTGGAAAGAGGCACACATAGGAAAATAGGCACAGAAAAGGCACAAGGAGACAAACAGGCAGTGCTAAGTGTAGTGCCATGGCAGGGGGAAACACAGGGCTGCACCATATCATTGTAAATATGGTGCAGCCTTGCGTTTCAGAAGTGGTGGAGTGAGGCGTTAAGCCATGACGGCTAACGCCTCACTCCGCCACTTCTATTGTACATATCCCCCTGAGTTTCTTGGTGGATTTGTATGTCTCTGTAAGGGGAGCTGATAATTTAGAAATATCTCAACTTCGATGGTTAAGATTGCCCTTTTTATGTGTCATCAAATCTTAAAGAAGCACTGCTACAAAATAAATGAGAGCTTCCTTCTTTACTGTGCTGATGATCTGTAGGTGGTGTGGGTGTCACAATAATCCTATTTTGATTTGTTCAGACTGTTGCAGTAACTATGACAGAGTACATTTCTAATCCTCCCAGGATTCATGTTTTGCCCTACCCATGCCACTTCACAGCACAACCAACACACATGACCTTTCTTTAACAAACTCTTGGCTTTGTCATTCCATATTTTTACCTGTTTAAATAATGCAAAACAGGTCTGTTTCTAGACATGCAACTCTTCTGAGTCCATTCACCTATGCCACTTACCCACTCTGCCTACTTCAGCAATAATATATGTGAGAAGTTGGCCTGGTATATGCTGTCCACTAATTATAGTGGGCACCTTGCACCAGTCCAAACAACCCCTTATTGGAGATAGGTTAAAGACAACCTTTATTGAAAGCTATCCTAGTGGTAGCTATGGAGAGCAGCCTTCAGGCTAAGTCTTGAAGGAATGTAAAGCAGCTTGTTTTACCAGTCTATAATCTCTTGAGTGACCAAATGAAAGAGGACCACACCAGGTATATATTTAAAATATATGTATTTAGTCTTAAACACACCCCTCTAGTCTCTTTATGAGGCTAGAGTTCGAAGTACATAAGTTACAAGTCGAATATCAACAGTAATAGCACAAATACACGTTTGAGCCCTAGGGGCGTACCAAACCATATACCAATAAAGTGGTATAAGAACCACGACTGAGCTAGACACAAGGCCTAGAGCCTGTAGAAGTGCTTGGCCCTCAAGGAACCACCCAAGGTAGTGACACAGGGGACCCACGGGGACGCGTGCAGTGTGAGAACAGTGGTCCTAAGGGGAATAGCCTCTGGGTACCTAGTGGCATGATCCACCACCACTAGGATAAACCTGTGCCCAGATGCTGTTTGGGGATCCATGGGACCAACAATATCAATCCCCACTCTTTCAAAGGGCACCCCCACCACAGGTAGTGGTATCAGGGGGGCCTTTGTGGTGCCACCTGCCTTCCCACTGGCTTGGCAGGTTACACAGGAGCGACAAAACTCCTTGGTGTCTTCAGACATGTGGGGCCAGTGAGAGTGAGGGACAAGTCTGTCCCAAGTCTTGATCTGGCCCAGGTGACCTGCTAGAGGAATGTCATGGGCTAGGGTCAATAGGAAGCCCCTGAACTTCAGAGGTATAACCAACCTCCTGGTGGCACCAGGCTTGGGGTCTCTACACTCTGAGTACAAGAGTCCATCATCCCAATACACTTTATGGGGACCACTAGCATTCCCAGCAGCCTCAGCAGCAGCTTGCTGTCTGAGGGGTTCAAGAGAGGGGCAGCTCTGCTGCTCCTGGCTCAGATCTGCCCTGGAAGGGCCCCCTGTCCCCAAGAACTCAACCTGGTCAGGTTCAAGCTCCTCTGGGACAGTTCCTTCTTCAGGACTGAGATCATCCCCCTCAAGAGACTGATCTTCCTTCTGAGCCAAGGGGAAGGCACTGCCTTAACCCTACTACTCCTCCTCTTGGATGGCACTTGGTCCATTTTTCCAGGATCCAAGGCCTGTTCAGTGTTAGACATTTTGCTCTGTGACCTGGTCACAGCAAACACATCTGCAGGGATCCCCAGCATTTCTGCATGGGTCCTGAGCTCCACTTCTGCCCAAGCTGAAGTTTCAAGATCATTGCCAAGCAAGCATTCTACTGGTAGGTTTGCACTCACCACAACCTTCTTAAGGCCAGTTACCCCTCCCCAGGAGAAGTTAACAACTGCCAGAGTATGGTCTGTTCTGACATTGCTAGCATTGGTCACTTGGTACATCTCACCAAGTATAATCTGCTCAGGATCCACAAGGTCTTGTGTCACCATGGTGACACTCGCCCCTTTGTCCCTAAATGCCAAAGCCTCTTTTCCATTGATTAATGGCTGTTGCCTGTACTTGCCCAGATTACTGGGACTCATAGAGGAGGTCACATCCATGCCTCCATCACAGACTAGGACAGCCTGAGTGAGTTCTCTGACTAGGCCAGAGCTCATCTCATTACCCAGGGTCAACCCTACTAAACCCTTGGCCTGTGTACTCCCACCACCAATTGTAACTGCACTAGGGGGAACAGGTGCCTTAGGGGCATTGGTGGGGGCTGGAATAGAGTCTTTGGACTTGGTGCAATCACTGGTCCAGTGTGTCTTTTGCTTACAGACTTTGCACCATGGTTTCTTTTGGCCTTTTCCCTTGTTAGACTGTGAATCCCCACCTGAAGAAGATTTTTGGGGGCCTTGTGAAGACTTCTGGTCTTTACCCTTCTCCCCACCCTTATCAGAGTTTTTAGAATCTTGCTTCTTAGGGTCACCACCTTGGTTCTGTACCTTCTGCCTCACCCTGGTTCTGACCCATTTGTCTGCCTTCTTTCCCAATTCTTGGGGAGAGGTCAGATCAGAGTCCACCAGGTACTGATGCAACAGCTGATTTTGACAGTTATTAAGAATCTGCTCCCTCATGATAAGATTGTACAACCCTGTGAAGTCACATACCTTACTTCCCTTCAACCAACCTTCCAGAGCCTTAGCAGAACAATCCACATAGTCCACCCAGTCTTGAGTCCGTGCTTTTTGGGTATCTCTGAACTTTAACCTGTATTGTTCAGTTGTTAGGCCAAACCCATCAATCAGAGCACTCTTCAGGACTTTGTAATTGTCAGCATCCTCCTCTCTAACAGTGAGGAGCTTATCTCTACCTTTGTCTGCAAAGGAGAGCCACAAGATTGCTGCCCACTGCTCCTGAGGGACCCTCTGTACTTTACAGGCCCTCTCCAGTGCAGTTATCCATTTGTGGATGTCATCCCCACTCTGGTAGGGAGGGACAATCTTGCTCAGGTTTCTATGGTCATAAGACCTTTCCCTATCTCTGGGGAAATTGCTGCCACCATGGGACTCTAGTCCCATCTTTTTTCTCTGTCTATAGAGATCTAGGGACTCCCTGTCTATAGCCAACTGCTGTTTTCTGAGCTCAAGCTGGGCTTGCTCATACTGAATCAGTCTTTTTCTCCTCTCATGAGAGGATTCCCTCCCATGGGAGGAGACAGAGGTCCCTACTGAGGTGTAAGAGTGGTTAGACTCCTGAGAAGGAGATCTAGTCCTTCTGGGCACACTCTCAACTCTTCCTGGGGGACAAAGGGGAGGTCCTTCTGGGCCTCCTCCTCTTCCTCAGGAGTAGCTGCACTTTCCAGGTCAGGATCATTGTCATCCCCTGGCCAGTTTCAGAGGTCAGGTCCTGGGCATTTTCATCCCTGGTCTCTCCCTCATCTTCTGCCCCACCCTCTCTGCCTACCCTTTCAGACCTTATGGGTCTTCTAAGATCATCCAGCAGAAGCATCTCCAGGAGACGTTGGGTGTTGGCACTTTTGCCTGTCTTCAACTTCCTAACTTTGCACAACTCTCTCAATTCCAAGAATGTGAGGTTGTCATATCTGGATGGCAGGAGCTCCCTGGTTCCTGGCAGTGAAGACATTACTAGCGTGGTGTGGTGTATGCACTACCTACTCTAGTGTTGCCTACTAAACTCTTTTGAGTTGTAGAAAGGTTGTGCTATCCCTTAACACACAACTCTAAGTTCAGTAGAACTTGCTGTATCCTAAGCTTGATTTATATGTACCTAAGTTACCCTTAGTGGTTTTCAGTTGATCAATTCAATTGAGATTATCTGGTAAAACAATAGCAAGCTGGAATCCCACCGCTGCCACAAATGTGAGAAGTTGGCCTGGTATATGCTGTCCACTAATTATAGTGGGCACCTTGCACCAATCCAAACAACCCCTTATTGGAGATAGGTTAAAGACAACCTTTATTGAAAGCTATCCTAGTGGTAGCTATGGAGAGCAGCCTTCAGGCTAAGTCTTGAAGGAATGTAAAGCAGCTTGTTTTACCAGTCTATAATCTCTTGAGTGACCAAATGAAAGAGGACCACACCAGATATATATTTAAAATATATGTATTTAGTCTTAAACACACCCCTCTAGTCTCTTTATGAGGCTAGAGTTCGAAGTACATAAGTTACAAGTCGAATATCAACAGTAATAGCACAAATACACGTTTGAGCCCTAGGGGCGTACCAAACCATATACCAATAAAGTGGTATAAGAACCACGACTGAGCTAGACACAAGGCCTAGAGCCCGTAGAAGTGCTTGGCCCTCAAGGAACCACCCAAGGTAGTGACACAGGGGACCCACGGGGACGCGTGCAGTGTGAGAACACAGCCGCGAGCCGCCGTTGACTTCTATGGGGAATGTCGCGGTTGGAGTTTTAAAGAAAAAGGACACTTAGAGGAGGACTTGGAGCAAACCCCTTTAGAACTAGGTTGTTCTAGAGTCTATACCCACGGGAGCACCGGAGTACTCGAGTTACCTCACCCAGGGAAGCCGGGTGCATAGGTGTCTTTCGGGGTCGGGTTTCGTCATCGTTTTCAATGGCGATCTGCTGCAAAGTGCTGCTGGCGACCAAGTCGAAAGTGTTCGGGTGGATCCAAGGGTGGATCGAAGATCTGAAGAACCTGAAAGCAGAGGGGACAGAGTCTGGGTCACTAGCCAGTGACCAGGAAGGCGATGAGCAGATGCCCACCGATGTCGGGAGCTTCAGGTAGGTTGACAGTTGTCTTGACTCTTCAGCCACGAGGTCCAGGAGGCGTTGAAGACAACCAGGAGCTGGATTCGAGCTGTCCCACAACGTCTGTCGTTTGCAGGGGTATCGGCGACCAGATTGGACCCAACAAGCCTTGGCAACGCCAAGTCTTGTAGAAACAAAGAAAGGACATTGATGCAGACCAGCAAGGTCTGGGGGACTCACCCAGCAAGGGTAAGTCAGGGCACGTCTGGAGCAACCAGGAAAGCCCAATCAGAAGAAGAGTTGCCTTCGGGAGGGCCCACTAGCCAACGGACGAGCAACCGCAAAGGAGCCTTGAGTGGACGCACTTGGAGCTGGCTCACAGGACACTCGTGGAGTGGAGGCCAGTGATCTTCAGTGCAGTTGGTGCTGGAGGCAGGGGCTACTTGGAGCCCAAAGCACAACTTCGTGGGAGACCAAGAAGAGGATGCACTTGCAAATGTGCTCGGTGTCCAGGGGTCACGGTTCCACGTTACCCACGACAGCTACGGGCCTCAGCTTTGCTGGAGACAAAGGGCAGCCTCGGGGAAGTCTGTAAATCTACCTCTGGTGATGCAAAAACTTCGGCGTCTGGCGGGAGCTTCGGCGATGCAGACTAGACAATTGCTTCTTTGGTGCCCCCCAAGCAGGGGAGTCACTCCTTGACCCAAAGGGAGATTCTTCACTCCTCTAGTCTTCAAGTAGAGCGTCGAAGGTCCAGGATTCAGTGTCAGAGTTTCGTCCAGGATAATCTAAAGTCCTAAGGACTGGGGTCCCATACTTATACAAAGTTAGGGGGTTGGACATACTCTGGGGACCCACCTATGGGAGGGTCAGGGAAGAGGGGTGGTTACACCCATTTCCCTTTGTCCAGTTTCGCGCCAGAGCCGGGGCAGGTAGCCCCTGCAACCGGTTTTAACTGGCATATGCACAGGGACACCAAATGTGCCCCCAGTGCAGGACTTCAAAGCACCAGAGGGTGCTCCCGCCCAGCCCCAATACACACTATCCTGTCTGGGGAGGTGGTTACACCTCCCTGTGACAGGAAACCTATTGTCCAGGCCTCCCCTGCCGGAGTTTCAGTCAGCAGCAGGAGGCCAGACCCGTGTCTGTGGCAGCGGCATCCATTTTGTGATGCCAGGGCTCTGGAAAGTAGTTACCGGGTAGCCCGGTGTGTACATGTCTCTCCCTCTAGAAGGGTAGAATGCTACCCCCGCCGCCAGGATTGGCGGGGGGTAGTATTCCAAGATGTTTGACACCAAACACGACATGTTTTGGTGCAGCTAGTCCAAAGTTAGCATTGTACCGCGAGGATATAATGCACTTAAGAGTATATGGTCAGGCTGTACCACAAACAGCATCAGAGGAGGGACTCGAATGCTGCAGAGGGGCTCTGCTCATGCAGGGCACCCTCTCACATAAAAACCAAGCACTCTGCCTTCAGGATTGGTAAGGCCTGCCATAGGAGTGACTTATAGGTTTATATGTGTGTGCAATGGTAGTGATATAGGTAGCCCATACCACTGTAAGGGGTGCAGGCACCACCTTACCCAGGCTGCAGTAGCAGACCTGTGGTGTCATTTTGGATGGCCTTCCAGGGGTGGCACAATACATGCTGCAGCCCCTGGTAGGCCTCTGAGGTACCTATGCCCTGGGTACATAGTATACCATATACTAGGGACTTATAAGGGCACTCCAGATTCCAATCAGAGATGTGCCTAAGGCACATGGAAACCATTTTAGAGAGGAAGCAGCTAGGCTGGGGTTCTGATTAGCAGGGCCCCAGCCAGACTAAAGTCGAAAAACAGTGAAGCATCAGCAAAAGTGGGGGTACCCATGTGAAGCAGATCCTACTCTCCTACAATATATATGTATATATATATATATATATATATATGGAGCCCCCACACAGGTAATTTTTTATTTTTTTTAAAAAGCCCCGGGGGGTGGCGGTCCCCGGGGCTGCGGGAGGGCTGAGTGCCCTCCCGCACCATTTGTTATTTAAAGCCCCGGGGGTGGCGGTCCCCATGTCTTGGGGGGGCTTTAGAGGCCCCCCCAACAAATATTTAATAAACCCCGCATGCCCCCGGGACTTGGCCCACCCGGGGGCCAAATAACAACGAAGCGCGGGAGCCCGCGCTTCGTTGTTTTTTTTCACGTTGGGATCCACGCATCTAAGCGCATCCCGCTGATTTAAAAAAAAAAAATGCTTTTTTTGGCCCTGGGGGTCCTTCTGGGACCCCCTGAGCAGGCCTCGGGGGTCAGGGTGTTTCTACCCTGCCCCCTTTTTGCATTTTGCGCACTTGTTTCTACTGTTTTCTTGTGACTCGGTTCTACCGAGTCACAAGATGGCTGGCAACACTTCCTGGTTTGTAGTGTTGACAGCCAATTACAGCTCGTGATCGGGAGGGTGCGCGGATCCTCCGCTGCCATAGATATATATGTGTTTTTACTTTTGATTTTCTCAGCAACTACTGAACGGATTTACACCATTTAACAAAAAGCGTTCTTTCTGAACCAAAAACGACCTCTTTGCCAAATTTGGTGTAATTCCGTTCAGCAGTTCGGGCTGTAGCCGTGTCTAAAGTTTCCTATGGAAAATTGCATGGGGAAAACACGTTTTGGGACCCCCCTTTTTTCTCGGCCCCCGCTTGCCGAATCACCCCGAAACTTTCAGGATAGGAGCAGACCGGAGCGGGCCATAAGTTTAGAAAATTTTGCAAAGATTCGTCAACCGGCGCCAAAGGTATTGCAAATAGAATGTTGCGAATTTCTTATGGAAAATAGGTCCTAACTATAACTAACCGCCAGTAGATAATATATAGATATATATATATATATATTTATATAGCGCACTACTACCCGGGGGCGTCTAGGCGCTGACATCGCAAGCTCCAGCCAGTCACGGGAAATCGAGAAGCGAAAGCAGTACTGTGTGGCTCTAGGCCTGGAAAAGCCAGGTTTTTAAGCTTTTCCTAAATGATATTAGGTCTGGCGAGTTTTTTTGTGAAAAAGGCAGTTGATTCCATAGTCTAGTAGTGATGTAGAAGAAGCCTTTCCCTCCCCAATTGGAGAGTCGTACCTTGGGAACTTCCACCAACTGATGGGAGGCAGACCGCAGCAATCTTGGAGGGGAGTACCAACAAAAATGGTCCCTTAGGTAGACAGGACCCTGTTTGTGCAGTGCCCTAAACGCAATGCAAAGGGCCTTAAATGTTATCCTCTTTTCCACTGGAAGCCAGTGAAGAGAGATAAGGGCCGCCTTTGCAGATGCAAATTTTGGAAGTTTGTACAGTAGGCGGGTGGCAGAATTCTGCAGGATTTGTAGCTTATAAAGAAGGGCTTTATTCATACCAATCAAGAGACCATTACAGTAGTCCAGCCTAGACAACACTAAAGCTGAGACTACTGTTTTCTGTAGGTCGGATGGTATAAAACAGAAAACTTTTCTTAAAATCTTTAGAATAAACCAGGTGGCTGATGTCAAAGCATTAACATGATGGGAGAATGATAGCGTGGTATCAACGATGACTCCCAAGTTCCTGGCCTTTGAGACTGGCGTGGGGAGAGGGCCCAGTTCGCTCGGCCACCAGTCCGAGGACCAATGAGAGACATTTTTGCCAAAGAGAAGAACCTCCGTTTTATTGGAGTTCAGTTTAAGGCAATTCTCCGACATCCATTTGCTCACCTGTCTCATACAGGCCTGAAAATTAAGGATTGTACTGTGGGGGTTCTCTGATATGGACACGATAACCTGCGTGTCATGGGCGTATGACACCATCGCAAACCCGAAGGATTTAATGAGCCTAGCCAGGGGGACCACATACAAATTAAAAAGCGCCGGGCTGAGAGACGAGCCCTGTGGAACCCCACAAGGAAGAATGAAGCTCTGTGAGCTCATTTCCACACATTGTTCCCGGTTAGAGAGGAAGGAGTTAAATTGTAATTGTATTGTATTGTAATTGCATTTGTATAGCGCTTACTACCCCTGACGAGGCGTCAAAGTGCTTTTTCGGCGAGTAGCACGCTACTCCGGGACCCATAGAGGATTAGTGTTGAATTAGTATAGTGAAACATGCAAGTAAATTTTAAGTGGTGGATATGTTAGTCAGTTATTTGGATTCGGAAGGATAGCAGAAGGATAGAAGAGGAAAGAAGGTTTGTATTTATATAGCGCTTCTAACCCCTGATGGGGTGTTGAATCGCTTATTTTGGCGAGTAGCACGCTACTCCGGAAACCCATAAAGGATTAGTGGTGAATTAGTATGGTGAAATATGAAAGTAATTTGAGTGGTGGATATTAGTCAGTTATTTGGGGTGAGAAGGATAGCGGAGGGACAGAAGGGAAAGAAAGGTTTGCATTCATATAGCGCCTGTTACCCCTGATGGGGTGTTGAAGCGCTTTTCTGGCGAGTAGCAGGCTACTCCGGAACCCATAAAGGATTAATGTTGAAAATTAGTATAGTGAAATATGAAGTAATTTGAGTGGTGGATATGTTAGTCAGTTATTTGGATTGAGAAGGGTTAGAGAGGGGTAAAAAGGAAAAAAGGTTTGCATTTATATAGCGCTTGTAACCCTGATGAGGTGTTGAAACTCTTTGTTGGCGAGTAGCACGCTACTCTGGAACCCATAAAGGATTAGTGGTGAATTAGTATAGTGGAATATGGAATTAGAGAAGTGAACATGCTAGTCTGTTATTTTGATTAAAAAGGATAGTGGAGGGATAGAAGAGTGAAGGATTTCTTTTTTTAGGTCATAGCAGTAGGAGGAGGCTTTTGGATGAGTAAAAAGGGTTTTTGGAGGTGAAGAGTCAGAGGGAAGAGTTTAGAAAGGTTTGTTTTGGGGGATCGGTACAGTAAAGGAGGTGTCAGAAGATACAAGGAGGGGTAGAGTAGGAGAGAGTCAAGAAAGGGTTATTTTGGGGAACATAGTAGTGGTATGGCGTTTGGGATAAATGAGAGAGTGGGTGTAGAGGATATAATGATAGATGTATAGGGTGAGATAGGGTAGTGAATTGGAAAGAGTAGTAGAAAGAAGTTTGAGATGAGTCAGAAAGTTGGGCTAGAAGATATATTGAGGGAAGTATAGGCTGAGAAATAGGGTAGTGCATTGGAAATGCTAAATTAGAAGAAAGTGATAAATATATAGATCCATAAGTACATTGAAAGTATATAGATGCATAAAGGAGGTAAGTATATGCAGATTAAAGATATTGATAGAGGTAGCGGATGAGAAATAGGGTAGTGCATTGGATATGCTTTTTCAGGAGAAAATTAACAGACACACAGATCCAAGTACATGGAGGTACATAGATGCCCAATGAAAGCAAGTACATGTAGACCAAAGAAGATTTTTTTTTCTTTTGTTTTTGTTTTTATAATAACATAATTATTGTACATGTTTATACAAAGCAATACGCGAAGATAGGCACATATCTATAGTGAAAATCAATGCTTATGTATAGAGGGACAAATACATAGGGTGGGTATTAATGAATGGGAAAATGGGCAGCATGTCTGGCCCAGGTCCCGACCAGTCTTGAACAGGCTCAAACAGGCACTCACCCTTGTCCTCTCCACCCTTAGCCTCGACGCCCGGGCTGAGACGCCCTAAGCCTTGGCCGTTTATAGCCCTGGTAGTCAGGTGACCCCTTCAGCCAATGGGAACCCTAGCCCTAACAATATCCAATCACAGCACTTGCCCTAACATCTAGAACCAATAGGAGACGAGGACCTTACAGCCAATCTTAGCCCTAGTCCAAGCACCCAATCAGTTTAAAAAAACCCTTGATCTCTACGTCCAATAGAGGCCCTAGCCCTACCAGTAGTCTCAACCCTAGTCCAAGCAACCAATGGCACAAGAAGCCCTAGTCCCTACTTCCAATAGAAAGCCTAACCCTACTCTTAGTCCCACACCTAGTCCAGCAACCAATCACACCAGAAGCCCTAATCGCTACTTCCAATTAAAGGCCTAACCCTAGCCCTAGTCCCACCCTAGTCCCAACAACCAATAACACAGGAAGCCCTAGTCCTTACTTCCAATAGAAATACTAACCCTAGCCCTAGTCCCAACCCTACATTGATTGAATAACAGACCCAGAAACCAATCAGAACCCTCAAATACCCAACCAATGAGGACACTAATCCTAATCCAATAGAAACATCAGATACAACCACCAATCAGTGTACACATGTACCAAACAATATCAGACTATATAAGGTTCCAGCTACCTCAGACAAGGTTTGCTGGCCAGGGAGTTGGAAGTTGCTTCTCTATTCAGAAATCTCCTAGGAATCAGACTGGCTCAATCCACACTTTGGACTTCTGCAGGTAAGGCCCCAACAAACTTGTCCTCTAACAACACTATTTGTATAAAACTTTACTCCCTCTCCTGGCCAAAAAACGAAGTGCACAGTCCCTATTAAACACAGTTTAAACAGCTTACAGCACATTACTGCTGTCTCAGGGGGGAAGGGAGGCTGGTTTCACTGACTTGTTAACACAAGATGGTCGCTGGGGGTGCACTGCTTAACAGACAGATCTTAGCACAGAGCAAAGGAGACATTTGGAGGGAAAAACTGATAGTCACAGGGAATGAGAGGGAAAAACTACAGAGTTTGGACGGCAAATCCCACAATTCAACAGGTTAAATGGAAGCAGTCACAGGCAGGAAAAAACACAGGTTTAAACACAAAAACATGGGATAAATTATGCAATCACTGGCAGGTTAAAACTACAATTTTAAACTGTAACAACCACAGGCAAAGACAGTTAAAGAAATTTCAAAAGAAAAAAATAAGATGATGCAATCACAGGTAGGGAAAATCGTTTCTTAAACCTTTTTAGGAAAGAGACAGCACTTGTCTGCCTCCTTACCACTTCCTGGACTCTGCTCACTACAATCTGGGGCACAGGTAGGCTGCAACTCACAAGATGGAGGAGAATGATTTGGGGTGCACCCAGCAAAGCCTTAAGGGGTCTGGGCAGGTGTGAGAGGAGGGCTCAGATTTGCTTGGAGCTGGGGAAACCCAATAGCAGTCCTAGGTCTGCTGGCCTGGGGGTGGGGCTGGGACTGGGGAGCTGCTCTATTCACAGATCTCCTAGGAGACAGACAGGCTCAATCCACACTTTGGTAAGGCCCCAACAAACTTGTTCTCTAACAACACTATTTGTATAAAACTTCACTCCCTCTCCTGGCCAAAAACCAAGTGCACAGTCCCTATTAAACACAGTTTAAACAGCTTACAGCACATTACTGCTGTCTCAGGGGGAAGGGGGCTGGTTTCACTGACTTGTTAACACAAGATGGTCGCTGGGGTGCACTGCTTAACATACAGATCTTAGCACAGAGCAAAGGAGACATTTGGAGGGAAAAACTGATAGTCACAGGGAATGAGAGGGAAAAACTACAGAGTTTGGACTGCAAATCCCACAATTCAACAGGTTAAATGGAAGCAGTCACAGGCAGGAAAAAACACAAGTTTAAACACAAAAACATGGGATAAATTATGCAATCACTGGCAGGTTAAAACTACAATTTTAAACTGTAACAACCACAGGCAAAGTCAGTTAAAGAAATTTAAAAAGAAAAAAATAAGATGATGCAATCACAGGTAGGGAAAATCGTTTCTTAAACCTTTTTCGGAAAGATACAGCACTAGTCTGCCTCCTTACCACTTCCTGGACTCTGCTCACTGCAATCTGGGGCACAGGTAGGCTGCAACTCACAAGATGGAGGCGGTGCCGGTGATACCAGCTTCTTGAAGGCGAAGTAGTAGGAGGCCATGGTCCACCGTGTCGAATGCTGCCGACAGGTCAAGAAGGATCAGTGCCGCCATACCTCCTTTATCTACTGAGCACCTGATGATGATGAGCATATTGGGGGCATGGCCAGGGATGCATGAAGATGGCAGTGTGATTGTCGAGCTCCGGTGCCCGAGATCCATGACAGACAGCATCTTCTGGCCCTGGATGCCCACACAACCATGAGCATAAGGGCACACTCTAGGGGCCAAATAACTCATCAGGATAGCTGTGGCATTTGCGGACGGGCAGCAAACAGCCCTGTGACCAGCACCGGGAAAGTGACGCAGCAGGCAAGATGGCAGTGGGCACATAGGAAACACTGCAAATTCACCGGTCCGGGGCCCAGAGAGGGGTATGCAGTGATAAGAGGGGACCAGCAGAGGACTACACACTGAACCCCATCTCTCAGGGACCACCATGCACCCTTCCCCGATGGAGGGGGACTGCAGTGGAGATGACAGTACAATACAGTTGAGATAGACCTAATTTCCAGTCTTAAACTTTATCAACTTTATCAACTTTATCAACCTAATGCTTTCAGAGAGTTGTACTCTCAGTTCATTTCAACGTAATCAATGGAAATGGTCAACTTTATCAACCTAATGCTTTCAGAGAGTTGTACTCTCAGTTCATTTCAACGTAATCAATGGAAATGGTCAACTTTATCAACCTAATACTTTCAGAGAGTTGTACTCTCAGTTCATTTCAACGTAATCAATGGAAATGGTCAATAGAAAGGCTAGGACTGGACATATGGTACCTTTACCCTTATGGCTTCATATGACCATGAGTGCAATGAATTCTGGAAGTCGTGCTCCTGGTTTTCACCATCAAAGTCAGTTGGACTAAAGCGCCTGAAAACTACGATTTTGGAACAACACTCAGAACTGGAACAGATGTCACTGATTATATGTAATCGTATTTTAACCTTATTTAAGCTACAAAGGTGGAAATTCCATTATTGTGACTGCTGTAATGTTTTACTGAGCAAATACTTTTTTAAAAATGATTAAGTATAAAGTTATGGCAAACATCTGATTAACAAAGATTTTCATTTCCCCTTTTCAATAAAATGACCAGAATTTTAGTTTGGGAAATATTGTTGCATTTTATGTGGTTTGAAGGAATTTACTAAATAACAAAGAAGATAATCAGAAATAACCACTTATCTCCATACTGAAAGCTTCACACTTCTGTTTCCAAAGTAGTGTAAGATACTGTACTTTTAAATGAACTAAAAGCACAAAAGCACATTTTTTTAACACATCAGCGGGTCTTTTACACCCATTCGAGGCTGCTGTAGGACGATCCAATACTTAATGGTGAACTGATCCCTGAACAGACTCTTAACAATTCCAAAGACCAAATTCATTCCCACCTCCTCTCCATCCTCCAGCCACCACACCCTCAGCCTATTCTTATGGATAAACTGGATGCAGCAGGTGAAGTTCAAAAACACCTTGCAAGACCAAGGTCGATTTGAATGTGAAAGCCTATAAGCAGCGCTCAGGGTGACATAATTGCACACTTCAATATGAACTAAATGCTTTTCCTCTCCTCTCATGCCCTGGGCCTAACGGAAACGCAATGGACTATAATAGTATGTAGATTTCGGCCCTGTGAAAAAACAATTAATTTGAAGACTGATTGCAGCATGTTTTATTTCTGCTTCATTTTAGAGCAGATGTATTCCTACAGTTTTATTTACTTAACTGTAAATTTTAATTATAAATATGGAAGATTGCAGTGTCTCAGGAGCTGTCAAGGGATGCACGACATCAAGGCTAACAAACTCAGGGAGTTCTCTGCCATAGATATGCAGATTGCAGCATGGAGCCATCTAACGACAACAAAATTCCGAGTGCCCTGATTTTATTAGATCTATCAGCGGCATTCGACACGATCAGCCATAAACAACTACTGACCCGTATCTTGAACTTGGGCATAGGTGGAGGAGCACACAAATGGCTAGAATCATTCCTGTCAGGTAGGTCACAGAGGACGCAGCTGGGGGAGCAGGTATCGGATAGGGACTTTCTCAACTGCGGAGTCCCCCAGGGTTCTGCACTATCCCCGCTCCTCTTTAATATATACCTACAGCCCCTGGTAGCAGCCCTAGCCCGCATGGACTGCCATATTTTCAACTATGCGGATGACACTCAACTCATCCTTAAGATTGACAACTCTACCTACTCCCAGGAGCTGGCGCAAAACATCCAAAAATTTATAGTGAATTCGATGACAACAAATTCACTAAAGATCAACCCAGATAAAACTGAAATCCTGGTGATCCCAACAAAAAACAACCCTTGGAACGATCTCTTCTGGCCCCAAGACTTGGGCAACACCCCCACACCTGCACCAGTCATGAAAAGTTTGGGTATTAAAATAGACTCCCAACTATCCATGGCCAACCAAGTCACCACAGTGGTTGGAACCTGTATAGGGCTCATGAGACAGCTGCGGAAGCTCGTCCCTATCCTCTCAACAACATCTCTTCAGTTGATTGTATCAGCCACAATTGTCTCCCGACTGGACTACGGGAATGCCCTCTACATCGGCCTCCCCCAAAACCTCATCCATAAACTACAGGTGGTGCTGAACGACGCAGCCAGGATGATATTCAGACTCCCCAGAAGTGCTCACGCCACCCCTCTCCTACGTAAGCTACACTGGCTCCCCATTAAACAAAGAGCGAAATTTAAAGGCCTCTGTATTGCCCATAAAGCAATCTATGGAAATGCTCCTACATATATTAAAGACCGCCTCAAGAACTACGTTCCAGGCCGTACACTGAGATCCTCACAGGCCCGCCGCCTGTCTATCCCACGTTGAAAAAACTGTCTCCAAAGGGGGCAGAGCTTTCTCCCTTTCAGGAAGCAACTCAAGACCGTCCTCTTTAAGGAGGCCTTGAATACCGTTTAACTATCCTTTCCCTCCGCTACCATTGACACGACAGCCTACAGGCCTGGCTTTTCCCTCTCTAGAAGCGCTTAGAGACCTGTTGGTGAGTTAGCGCTATATAAAAATAAACTAACATAACATAACCCTTGACGACTGAGGAGAGAGAATGAAGGTACAATGTAAATGATGGGTTAACCAGATAGATGGGACAGAGGGTAGCTAAGGACATTAATTTGTTGGGGGCAACTTTGATAGGAGTTATAGTCATATACCAGAACATCACACCTAAAAAGATGACACTACAGCATATAAACATGAAGTAATGGCTTAATGCAGTACTTACTCTTGCAGAAAGCAGCCTCTGATAAACTATGACTAGATCCCCAAGGAGATATATCTCAATGGTAAGTCTTGTTCCTTTGGTGGCACAGGCTCTCACAGGACAAGGGTTTGAATCCTGTCAAAGTATACTAAAGTAGTAACATTTCAAACAGTGTGTTTATTTTCCTTTGCTAAGTTTATTGCCACTTGGAAAATCAGGGGAGAAAATTGGCCACTATTTTTGGCACGTGTGCCCCAAAATTACAAACCATTTCCCTCATGAGATTCCACCAAACCCCCTTTTTCTCAAGTAGGTGAAATGACTTACCTTCCTTTATCAATGTACTCACTCCTTCAAATTCGGAGTATTGTATTCCCCTGTCACTGTTCCCACTCTTTGCTCTTGCCACACCCATGTTACTTACCAACCATTCTGCAAACTACCAATCGCCAGGCATGACTCTAATCTCGTTTGACACTTGTTTTACTTACCAATTGGCCAGGCAGGCCCACCTCCAGCTAAACTCTGCTGTGCCACCATCAGTCACCTGGTGTCAAACACAGGATTTAAAGCCTGGTTGTCTGACTGGAAGTCAGGAACTTACCCACTGGACCACACTGGTTTCCATGGTAGTAGCCTATCAAATCGTGCCTATATCATGGTCATCCTTTTCATGTGCAATGGAAGCCACAGGCAATGACACCAGGGCCTGTATGTTGCTTATAGTTACTACTGCAATGGTCTAGACTACCAAGGAGCTGTATCTCAATGGCAAGTCTTGTACTACTGGTGGCACAGGCTCACGTAGGACAAGGGTTCAAATCCTGCCAATGCTCTCGAAGTATCCTTAGTTGGTAAAATTTCTAACAGTGCTTTTATTTTCATTTGCTAAGTTTATCAATGTATTCATTCCTTCTCCTTTAAATTTGGTGTATTGTATACACCAATTCCCTTGCTCTCTGACCCCATCCACCCAATCTGCCTAGGCTCCTCCTACACCCCCTCCTCGCTCTACTCTCTACCTCCCTCAACACCTGTTCCCCTTCTTTCACCTGTCAATGTTCCCGTCCCACCCATATAACTTACCAACCACTCAGCAATCCATCATTCACCAGGCACGTGTGCCCCAAAATTAAAATCTTTTCCCTCATGACCTTTTACCAACCCTCAAGTAGGTGCAATAGGGCCAAAGCCTTATCTTCCTTTATCAATGTATTCATTCTTTGTCCTTTAAATTCGGTGTATTGTAGAGCGCAGATGTGGCCTCGGTGGGAATAACTGAGCACAAGAATGCCAGGAAGGTGCTAGACTGATAGTAAAATAGGTTGGATGGTGGTGATTTTTCATTTTGGTGTGAGCCGATCTCTCAAAAGAGGGGTTTGGTGCCTCTGAGGTTGGCTAGGAATAAAGCTCAAATATGAGCTCTGGCTAAGGAAATGATGGGTAAAGTTTGAGGCAAGTGAAACTCCCTTTCTTAGGTGCAATAAGAAGCTAGAAAGGTTGTTTTCTTCAAGAGGCAGAAAAGGGCAGAGTCAGGCCTTTGCTTCATTAGGTCTGCATCATGCCTGCTGCAGCAGTTGAAGGGATGGAGCGTCACAGCAGGGCGCAGCCAGCTCAACACAGCACAGCCCAGCCCGGGGCTGGGCTGGGCTAGGCTAGGCTGGGCTGGGCTGAGCTGGGCTGGGCTAGGGTGGGCTAGGCTAGGCTAGGCTAGGCTAGGCTGGGCTGGGCTAGGCAGGGCTGGGCTAGGCTGGGGTGGGCTAGGCTGGCATTGGGGCTTTAAAAACCCCCTTCCTTCCTTTGATGGAAGTCCACGAATGCCCAGGTTCTGTATAGAGGATAACTGCAGGCAATTTGGGACCCTGCTAAATGAGGGTGATGTCCCCATGTGCGGCCATTGAGTGGCAAAACCCTTATCCTAATATAGGTAGGCTGCTTTTGAATTCGGCTGAAGACCATATGTTGGAGGCGGTATCAACGCTCAAGCCGGCGACCATCTCCGAAGACAGTAAGCATGGGAGGATATTATTTGCATAGGACAGTCCTTTTCTCAGTCCCATTATTATGCTGCAGTTGCCGTGTAGCGTTATTAGAGGGCAACATTAGAACATGAGAGGAAACCAAGGCTTTTCTTCTGCTTGCTGACATACCTCTTGTTCATGTTGGTCTTGCATGGCCTACGGAGTGGAGGACTGCGATGACTGAGTGAATGAGTAATGAGGAATGGCTGTCCTGTATTTGTGTTGAAGGGGGAATGTTTGGAAGGTAAACAGCAAGATGAAGGTGTCAAAGCATATATGTTTGCTGAGTGATTGAGTGAGTGTGTCACCTGTCTCTTTGAAGGGACATGTGAGAGAGGAACAGCAGTTCCATAGTCCTCAGATGGGAGAGGAAGCACAGATTAATATTTCCCTCAAATAAAAACACTTACACCACCTCAAATCTGACAAGTGCGATGTGATGCTTTGCAGGTGTAATGATTTGCCATGTTTGGTACATAAATATGCATGGTGAGTGAGGTTTTTCCCAGAATGTCAGTGGCGCACCCTTTGGGAGTATCCTTAGGCCAGAAATGTCAGGCACTCCTTTGTGGGTATGATCCCAAGAAAAACTTTGGGAAGCTTTCTACAGTCATCTGCAGGATAGAAAGATACTGGGGAAAATTTATAGGGGAGCCAGGCTGCACAACATTTGGTCACTGTTGGACGGCAATCTTTAGCAGGTACTTTTGACCACCCCTCACTATGGGACCAGGATCCCCATACCTCTGTGCCTCTGACACCTTTTTTGACCTCTGGATACCACCATCTCATTACCCCTCAAATGTTCCCTCCTGGTACCGCTCCTTTGAGTGACCACAAACACCCTTCATATGTGCCCTCCATTTTCATTCCCTTCAGTAACCCAGCTGTTTCTGTCACTGTTCAGTCTCAAATGACCACATGACCACATGACCACATCACCCAGCACCTACGTGACCTCCACTAGCTCCCCGTCGAGAAGAGAGTAACCTTCAAGCTACTCACTCACGCCTACAAATCCCTCCACAACACCGGACCCCAGTACCTCAACGAAAGAGTCTCATTCCACATACCCAAGAGAAACCTCTGCTCCGCTGACCTTGCCCTCACCAAAACCCCATGCATCCGCAGAGCAAGAGCGGGTGGGAAAGCCTACTCGTCCATCGCGGCAAAGACCTGGAACGAGCTCCTGCTCAACATCAGACGTTCCCCCACTCTGCACACCTTCAGGAAGAGCCTCAAGACCTGGCTCTTTGGCTGAATCGGAGCTGCACGCCCTCCCCCACCCCCCAACGCCTTTAGACTCTCACGGGTGAGTAGCGCGCTTCACAAATCCCTGATTGAAGTGACTGGTTGGATGCTCATTGCTCGGGTATCCAGGCACTTACCGCTCTGTACAGCCCCTTTCAGAACACCCAGACTACACTTCTTTAAATCATAAATGCATATTCTGCCTAACAGTGAGGCCTGGCCTTCCCTCTGTGTATCAAAGTCAACATAAGGAGGACAAATACATTGAAGAGCAATGCCAAATTCTCTACAGACACTGCCAATCCATGCACTGCTGCCTATTTGCATGCCATGATTATTCTCTATGACCCATCCAACCAATTGCCACATGTACCCTTTCCCTGCCTCATTCATCTGCTCCACTGCCCCCCTTTATTTAGCAAATATTAGTCCTCTCAGATTTCATAGCGGGAATCTCTATACTGTCTATTTTCAATAGATGTTTTCCAAAGGTTGCCGCATGGAGGGGAGGGGAGTCAGTAAAATCTTGGGGAGCCCTGTCTGCAAAAATAACACCACATGATCCTTGTTATATCTTTCAAGACCATAACTTCAGTAGGATTGTATGGTGCATCCTTGTGGTTGGTAATATAAACTGTCACAAACCTGTGCGCCCCCTAATTCTCCCTGTTGCCCCTATCCTTTTAGGGTGCACCCCATATAGGAGGAGAGAACAATAAAGCTATGGTTAGCCCTCCAAACGTTACCCAGAACCCATGTCATTCTGTGCCCCCTCACCCTTCATAATGCACCCCCAAACCCTTTTGATATTGCTCCTCCACATTTTACTGCCCTCCAAATCAGAGAGTGCAGGGATTGCATTAAAACAAATTGGGGTTCCCCACCATAAGTCCCATCCTATGTAATCACCCCATCTGTGGGCTAGGGAAGTACTGCATGAATGCCCACCTTTGGCCCCACTCTGCTCTGACCCCTCCTCTCTCCCCTGACTTGATTAGTGTCCAAGGCTCCTCCTCCATGTATATCTTCTTCTTAGTCCCTGGGACCGCATCCTCCTACCCTTGCTCTCCCCTACACCTATTCCCTTGCTCTTTTACTCCACCCATCCAATCTGCCTCTGTTCCTCCTACACCCCCTCCTCACTCTACCCTCTACACCTGTTCCCTTTCTTTCACCTGTCACGGTTCCCACCCCTTGCTCTGCCACACCCATGTTACTTACCAACCACTCTGCAAGCCACCATTCGCCAGACATGACTCCACACAAACATGTTTAACTTACCAATTGGCCAGGCAGGCCCAATTGGTAAGTTAAACATGCTGCGCCACCATCAGTCACCTGGTGCCGAACATATTTGAACCCTGGTTGTCTGACTGGAAGGCAGGAACTTACTCACTGGACTACACTGGTTTCCATAGTCAGTAGGCTATCAAATGGTCCCTATATCATGGTCATCCTTTTCATGTGCAAAGAAAGCCACAGGCAATTACACCAGGGCATGGAAGGGGCTTATAGTTACTACTGCAATGGTCTAGACTAGGGGTGGGCAGAGTTCACTGAGACCCACTATGCGGGATTCCGCAGAGTCTCAAAAAAACTCTGCTGCGCAAAGCGGAGTTCCGCGTTAGGGCAGAGTTTGCCGGCGTGCCTGTTCGCGTTGCGTTGGGAATGTGGAGTGCGTCTGTGTGCTCCAAAATCGCACGGGAATGGCACTACGCGGTCCTGAAGTGTGCTTGCGTTCTAAATCACGCTCTAACAGCACGACGCGGTCCACATGGGCGCTGCCATCTTGTTTTTCTGCTCTCTATTATGGTGCTGGGCCTAATTTTTAATCTCTTGTTAATCTTTGTGATCCTCCTCCTTTATTACATTTCTACCCCTAATTTTTACTTTTTATAATAGTGTGCATCTTTGTGTATTTTACATTTTTGTTTAAATTTTTTCGTGATTTTGTGACTTTTTTACTTAGTTTATTTCCCTTTCTTTCCTTATTTCTTTCATCTTTACTTTCCCTTTCTTTCCCTTCTTAGTTTATTATTTTCCCACCCAGCACCATGGTAGAGGGGCAGGTTCCATGCGGGCGGCACCGCCGCCCAGGTGTGCAGCCCCAGGTAATCTTTGGAGAAGATGAGGTGGCAGCACTAGTTCTTTTTGTGCAGCACCACCTCCCCTCTGTGCTGGCAGCAGGTGGCAGGCCCGGTAGTGGCTGCTCCCTGTGGGAGCATCAGCAGCACTGGGGACGGTGTGCCGGTGTGTGCAGTGCACCAGCGAGGTTCGGCGCACCGCCCAACAGCTGAGGCACCGCTGGGCCGACGTTCTCGACTGGGAGCAGGACCTACTCGACCTGCTAGGTGTCGAGATTCCAGGGCTCGGTGAGTATTAATTATTAGTTGTGTTTGTGTTCTACAATGCTAAAAAAAAATATTCCGAATAGCATGCTGTTCACACTTAGAGGTAAGTTATGTTTAGTAAAGTATACGCTGGTATATTATTGTGATCCTGTTTCTAGTTTCTGCTAGCCAGGTGCCGCTACCTAATCGTATTCATCAGGCGCTCGCTTTGGCTGATTAATTAAGAAGCCATTGCAGACTGTTTCTCCTGTCACTATAGTGAATCACTGAGTAGCTTGTTCTCTCTGTGACATTGTTTATGTAGCTCGTACAGTTTCAGGTTATTTAATTGAATTCACAGTAATGATGTGAAGTATGCATCTATGCATTGCAAAAAAGGGAGACTGAGTTGGCTCATCAAGGGTGTTGAGAAATGGGAATAGAATAAAATCAAAGACCATTAACTGCAATACATTAGTTCCAAATGTAGGTTTTGTTAAGGAGATTTGGAATATGGATTTAACAACAGTTGATAGACTCGAGTCGAAAGAAACTAGTAGTACTATAGGTGATCTGTTTTAGCAACTGCGTTTGCTTTTCAAAAACATTTTGTGGAGATTATAAACAGAATCGCTAATCTATTTTTATTTATCTTCTTAATTTCTTTCATCAGCACCCAAGAGGAAGAAGAGGGACGATTCCAAGGGTCCGGGGTAAGCTGGTCAGCCGGCACCGACCACCCGCACCCCAGCCGAGGGGTCTGCAGATCCCAGTAAGTCCTTTTATGATTGTTGCGTACTTCTTAGGGTAGAACCGTAGAATCTTGAGGTATTTATTAGTTTATTGGAATGTTGGTGCTATCTATCATGATATGTGAAGAATCAGATAGCAGGCCCAAGTAGGCTAGTATTTTAAATAAATTTTTTACCATGTATGTTTGTTCAGAAGGCTTTCCTTTTCCTGCTTATGCCTAGCTCTAACACAGTTCAGTCCCCAGACAGTGTCCATGGTCATCATGGACCACCCCCCTCAGGTATTGTGCTGCAGACCGTTCATTTATAGTTACAGTACACCACAAGTTTCCAATAACAGTGCAGCAAAGCTGGAAAAAAGGTATGAGGTCCCACTCGCATTGCATTTGCACCCAACACCATTGGTTTTTCATTGACCGTTATTCCACGTCTGGCTTGTCTAACTTTGTGAACCAACCAGTCAAATGCCCAGAGTGATATTTGGAAGATACGTGCTAACTGAGCTGTAGTGCTGCATTGCTGTTGTATTTGGTGTTGCGTTTCTGGGATCTAAATTATGTGTAATGTTTTATATTCTAGACACACAGAACATCGGTGATGCCAGCTCCACTGCCACTGTAAGAGGAGGCGGCGACGGCTCAGTTGCAGGGGGAGAAGCGGCAGCAGGGATGGGCACAGGTAAATCACATATTTCCTGCAATTACTATGCTCACTAGTGAAGGAAGTGGCCCGTTTAGGGTCACTCGGGTCACTCACGACCACCTCTCAGCCTTCCATACCAAATGAAGAGTCTGTCAGACAGTAGAGAATACAAACAAATATCTGTTTATTCAGTTACACTCAGAGTGGAGCCTAGTCTGCCCAGTTGCTTAGGAGTGCTGCAGAGGGACTAACATCAGCAAGCATAAAGATACATTATGTACATTTCAGAACCAACGAAGGCACGCCCACAATGGAATTTTCCAAGCAGATGCAGAAAAACAGTGAAGTACAAAAAATTTAGTTTCGATTCTGAGGCTGGCCACACACTATCTACTATCTAAGGTCGTTCTGCCCGTGCCCGCCACTAAACAAGTGGGAGAAGGCCTCTATCTAGAGGGAAAGGTATGCACTAATAAGAACAGTGTATTCATTAGCGAAGCAAAACCTGGCCTTGGATAAACATAACCTAACAGAGGCCTTTTCTCAGAAATAGCGGAGTATAAGTTTCGGTTATAACACAAAATGGCGCCGGCATAGAAAATGGCGCCGCGAATGCTAACATACATAGAACAATGCGCAAACATGAATTTTTCTATTCTAACAGGCCCTCCTTTTAGCATGAGCTAAATATTTTCTAATAATAGTAAAGAACATATAAATCCAATAAGATCATAGGTGACCTTTTTAGGAACACTCCATATTTCAGCATCAGGAAGAGAGACCGTAAGGAGGGAAGAAGTCTCAAAGATGCCCTCATCTATCTGCATGAGGTCATCAATTTCCTACTGGATCATAATTGCAGCATTGGTGTCATGAATCGATATTTTCCTCTTAGGAGTGAGAAGAGTGGTGCAATAAGAACTACAGAAGGGAAGGCATTGAACCAAAACACAACTAGAGACCAAAATCACGATGAAATAAATCACCTTTTCAAGGATCCAACCCCAGATGCCAAAAGAGACCAACTCCAGTTCCCACTTTCCATTCCTTTAACATTTTCTAGGCTGTCTAAAATGTGTTGGGTGATATTTTTTTCCATGTTTGTGATCACAACTACACACTGGTCTCCTACTACTGCGCACACACCACCACTTTTAGCTAAGATGAAATTGACTGCATGTCTTGTCTGCTCGGAATATATTCGTATACTTTCCAATTGGGTGGTGATGTCACGCAAAGCTGCTACTGTGGGGTTGGACAATATTTGTAGCTTACATCCAAAATATTCTCTAGCTCTCTCGCCCCTGGCCATAGCAGTTCCACCAAATGTAATTATGGAGGAAAGAATATATCCAAAAGTAATACCATTGTTATAATTATTGACTTTGAGATCTGTCACTCCTTCACAGAACTCCTTGGTCAATGTCCTTTTAACCCATCTTACTTTAGGCTTCGCATGTTTGCAAGGCACACCCAAAGGCAGCACCATCCCAAGTGCCACATCATGTGTACCATTATGGACATTCGAGTAAGTCCTATTAGACAAAAAGAAAAATCCAGGGTGTGCATAAATCGGTCTATCATAATCAACAGCAGAATACCTGGAGTTCCTCCCAAATGTACTAAGGTTCTTTGGATCTACCAAAGAATATGTGCTTTTACGCAATACTATCCCTGACATACAATATGAGGTCAGTAAAATTGACAATTGGACAGCAAGCAGGGTAATAACCAGCTTCTCAGGTAATTGTTAACTCCTTATACTGGTAACCCACCAGAGTTACATTCTGTTTTTCCATATAGAAATTATCAAAATAAGTATTGTTATCGCACCCTGGATAACCCATGCCTCGTGGCTTTCTATGATATAGACAAGGACCTGGATAGCCAAACCCAAATACTCCTTGCACTTCTACGAAGTCAAGGGGCAGAGTATAGGTGTAATTGACAATTGACAATGGATATGCTGTCGATAGACTAGTGACAGATTCAGTGGGGTAACAAGCAGTCCCTTCTCCAAAGAAACTCTTGTGTGTATCTAGAAATACATTGCTTGGGGCTGTCCTTTTCTTTCCTTTTCTGTCCTTATCTTTCGGACTTGGGGAACAACCTTATCCTTACCTTGTAAAGGTACACTTCGATTATTTTCCAGAACCCATGATACACCACACAACATGATCAACAACAAAATAACAAGGGCAATACATGTTAACTTTTGTTGACGAGTCCACACTGCATTGTGCTGGGCAGCAAGAAACACTGTCTGCTCTTTCTCAGCAACCATTCTACCAAAGGGATGCATAACAAATGATGAAATGGGGGGGGGGGGGCAAAATGCAAGCAAGAGAAACACACGAGTTCCCAGTGTCCATCAGAGCCTCACTGGTACAGGCTCCTATTGTCCATCAAAAACGTTGGCGCTCTTGAGCACTGGCGGTGGAGCTTGCTCTGTTCTAAGCTGGTATCCCACATCGACCAGGATAATATACCCCCAAGGGATACTTCGATCTATCCTGTCCAATGTTCAATCAGTGCACAAAACTCTCATCACCCTAAACTAACTCCGTTGGTACTATAGCAAAGTACACCCTGACTTACCCAGTCCATCCCTGACTAATCTTTCTTCTCTTTTGGTGCACCGTCCCTCAGCCGAGGGTGCAAATTGTACCTAGTGGCTCAAGGCACAGAGGGGTCAACAAATAGGGGCTCCTGGATGGCTCATATTTCCGGAGGAACTGCTGCATTCAGCACATTATCATTTTCCTTTTCCGTTTGCGTCCAGGTCAATTTGGCATCACTGAAGGGCACAAACTGAGGCACCGTCTCACACTCAGAGTCCCCTATTCCATCCTTCACCCACTGGTCGTAGGGCAGGGGCAAAGGAATCCTGCGACAATGAGTCACATGAATCCAGTTCTTGCGGCCAGTGACTTCCATGACCTGCTGGCCCCCTCCAACGCTGCTCCAAACTTTTTTCCGCTGAAAATTTCTGATTAAGATGAAGTCACCAGGCTAAATCTCATAGCCGGGTCCCTCTGGCGTAGGAGGCAGGGAATCCCAGACCTGTTGCTGAATAGAATGTAAACTTTTGGTTCACTGGCCAAGATAGTCAATCAATAACGGGTACTCAATATCAGAAAACCGCCGAGGTCGCGGGACGCCCCAGACATTTGCCGGGCGTCCAAACACGACCTCATACGGTGACAATCCTGTCCTAGAATGTGCTGTTGTTCTGGTTGATAAAAGAGCTAACGGCAAAGCATCTGGCCACTTTAACCCTGTGGTCTCCTGAATTTTTGCCAGTTTGAGCTTGAGAGTACCAATGTATTTCTCAACTAAACCTGCTGACTGTGGATGATTGGCAGCATGGAACTTTTGCTTTATGTGTAAACCATCACAAAACAATTGAATCACTTTTGCATTAAAATGACTTCCGTTATCACTCCAGATCAAACGGGGCAAGCCGAAACGAGGAAAGAACTCCTTCAGGAGTTCCTTTGCAGTCGTAATGGCTGTATTGTCTTTAGTGGGATAAGCCTCAACCCATTTACTAAATGCACAGACAACCACCAAAACATACTTCAAATTATTGCATCACTCTAACTCAATGTAGTCCATGTGAAGGACCTCAAAAGGAAAAGTGGGTCGTGCAAAATTACCAGGCAGTGTAGGGGTACCCTTTCCAGGATTGTGCATCATGCACACCATACAGTACTTCACTAAATGTGCAGTTGTCTTCAGAATATTATCATTCTGCCATACAGGGTCTAACAACTTGAAAATACCCTTAGCACTAATATGGGCTGGGTCATGGGCCATCGTGACTACAGGAAGAACATATGTATCGGGCAACATCCATCTCTGCTTTCCTGACTTGTCAATCCAACATCCCTCATCATTCAATTGTGCCGTACTTTCCTGCCACACTGCTAACTCTTCTATTGTGGCTTCGCTTTGTATCTCTTTTACATTCTCAAGTGCGTCCTCAAACATGACAACTTCAGGCACCCACCTAGCCGGACCTGCTACAAACATTCTTTTCATCTTTGTTTGGGCTGTTTCCTTAGCTGCCCGATCTGCAAAAGCATTTCCCCTACCCACATCATCAGTGACCTTCCGGTGGGCACTACACTTCACTATGGCCAATTTCTTAGGGAGTGTCAAAGCAGACAAAAGCCTCAATATAAGGTACCCATGCTGGATTTTGGTGCCATGGGAAGTAAGGAACCCTCTCTCAGCCCAAAGTCACCCAAAATTATGCGCGACCCCAGAGGCATACTGGCTGTCAGTATAAATATTGACAACCAGTCTCTCGCTTAATTCGCAAGCTCGAATAAGAGCAGCAAGCTCAGCAGCTTGAGCCGACTGATAAGGGACTCGTGATGTCTCTACTATTGTGCGCAGTGTTGTAATAGCATAGGCAGCAGTTGTAGTGCCATCTGGTAATTTGAAACAAGAGCTATCGACATATAGTTCCCCTTGTGGGTCAGATAAGGGAACATCAGTCAAGTCTACCCGTCCTTTCGTCTCTTCTTCCGTCCGGAAGATACAGTCATGTTTGTCGACTTCATCACTCTCGGAAGGGAGGGGTAGTAACGTGGCTGGATTCAGAGTAGCACATCTTTTGATCGTGATATGTTTAGCAAACAATGTCAATTCATAGCCAGTAAGACGTGCACTGGTGAGGTGCTGTGTCTTTGTCTTATTCAAAAGTGTATCCACAGCAAGGGGTACCATGACTGTGAGGTCAGTATCAAGTACGAGTCCAGCCGATTGTCTGATCGAAGTGGCCATGGCCGCGACCGCTCTTTGAGAACTCGGATGGGCTCTCGCAACTGAATCAAGGATAGCAGAGAAATAAGCACAGGGCCGTTGCTTATCTCCAAATTTTTGTGTTAGGACAGAAAGCATGCAACCAGCCATCTCATGGACGTACAACACAAACGGTTTGTTATAATTAGGGGTGCCAAGTACTGGAGCCGAACAAAGCGCAGTTTTCAATTGCTCAAAAGACTGCTGACATTCAGGTGTCCAAGGCAAAGGCTCATGCACATCTTTCGTTGTTAGTGCAAGCAAGGGTTTAATTAGTAGGGAATAATTCGGTATCCACTGCCGACAGTAGGAAGTGATACCTATAAAAGCACGCACATCTTTCTGAGTCTGTGGAACGGGCATTTTAACAATGGTACTGATGCGCTCTGGGGTCAACCTCCTACCCTCCTTCGACAGTAGGTAACCTAAATAGGTGACATTCTGTTGACAAAACTGAAATTTAGAGAGAGAAACCTTATCTCCATGATGAGCCAAATGTAACAACAATTTAACAGTGCTATCTTTACAACCCTGCTCGGTATCAGAAGCAATAAGGAGATCGTCGACATACTGCACCAATACATTACCTGCAGGAAGCGAAAGGGAATCCAACTGACTCTTTAAAGCCTGACTAACTATAAATACTGGGACTCTCAGTATAGCCCTGAGGAGCTCGACAGAATCTAAAGCTTCTGCCAGCTAGTGTAAACCCAAACAAGTACCTGCTATTTGGATGAATAGGAATATTAAAAAATGCATTTTTCAAATCAATGACAGAAAAGAATTTAGCAGTGGAAGGAATCATCGTCAAAAGTGTGTTAATATCTGGGACCACTGGAAACAGAGGAACCACTATTTTGTTAACTTCGCGCAAATCAATCACAAAACAATAAACATCTTCATGATCATCAGGGGAACGTGAGGGTGTCCGTTTAAGAATCGGAAGAATGGGACAATTACAAATTTTGGCAGACGTCTCTTCAACCACTCCTTTCTTAATCAAATCCTGGATAATTTGCTATAGAGCTCGCTCTCCTGCCTGTGGGATATTATACTGAGGGATACGAGGCAGAATAGCATTCTCTTTGACCTGTATTGAAACCGGTGGTATGTGCAACAGCCCTACGTCTGTATCACCTGTCGCCCACAAAGTGGGTAGCACATCAGCAAATTCAACAGGAAGAGGTGCATCCTTGGACAAACACTGTTTAACACCTACTACATATGGGCCCATTGTCATATAGACACCTGCCGGAGAACAATAAATTGTAGCATGCAATTTCTTCAACAAATCCAAACCCATTAAGTTCTCACCACAATTAGATGTCAGCAAAAATGGCGAATCCACAGTGAAAGGACCAATAGTCAATGCAAGGGGTCTTGAAATGGGCCTCACAACCGGTACACCAGAAAAACCTACCGAAACATTATTATGGCCAGACAGAGCCGCCCCAGGGACCATGTTTCGAGAAACAGAACTTTTTGTCGCACCTGTGTCCACCAAAAATTCCTTAGTCAAACCGTGCAGTTCTGCTGTTACATAAGGACCACGCTGGTCTACAGGTATGGGAACTGGTCCCCCACTCTGCCCCTGGCTGTCATAGCTGTAAGACATTCCTGTCACTTCTTCCATATCATAGTCATCATGGTAGTACTGTCCATCACGAGGGTCATCAAAGTATTTATTATCAGACCGACCCTGTGAGACTGCAGCGTTCTGAGCCCTATCAGCCCCACCAGCTCCACGACCCCGTCCACGAGAACCTCGTCCTCTAGGGACCGCCACCTTCTGCAAAAGCACAGGACACTCGCTACGCCAGTGACCCTCCTCCTTACAATATGCACACTGATTCGGCCCAAAAGGCGTTGTATTCGGCTGCCCACTAGTACGTGGAAGCTGTCAGGCAGGACCACCTGTCTTCTATCGTTTCCTCTAAACTCTTGCTGCAACAACACCTTAATCTTTAAATCCTTATTCTTCTTTTCTATCTTTTCTTTCTCTTCTTGATCACTATGCTCATAGTATTGAGACATATTCAAAATAACAGAGGGGGAAGAAGTGGTCCAGGTACTCTCAGACACCTTCAAACGAGTCGCAATATCAGGAAGTAGGTTAGAGACAAACCTGTCGACAAACAATTGAACACCTCCTTCAATAGAGATATACTGCCCACTACAATCCAAGAACGTATCTTCAAACTGGCAGAAAAAATCAGACACACTTTCATCCTTCTTCTGTTGACAAGCCGTCAACTTGTCCCAACTTACTTTCTTCAGCGAAATAAGAGAGTGCATATATGTAATAATGCGACCTGGCAAAGCAAGTATCTCAGCTCGAGGCTTATCACCTGGCTTCCTTTCCTGATCCCATCCCTTAATCACATCCCATGTACCTCCCAGTTCCGCAACATAGTCCTGAGTATGAACCTGTCTCCAAATATCAACCGGAATGAGAAGACCAAAGAACAGTTCAATATCAGCAAGAGTCATTACAGTAGAAGAGGCAGCTTCAGTCAGTTCTTTATAATAAGCAGTAGGATTTTTCCTAGGATCGGGCAAATGAGCTTTAAGAGACAGAACCTCACTCCTTTTCCAGAGTATAAACCCACTGTTCTTGAAAACGGGCCGCTACACCCGCTCGAGTAACATTACCTCGCAGATCCGTTAACTCTGGTATCTCTGGGTGATATATAGGATGAACCTCTCGAATCGGAAACTGGGATACCATGGTTGGACTCTTCTCATGCAACCTGCCCCTAGAGGCAAACAACGTAGTAATATTGCCAAAAACGTGGCCTGGGTCTAAACCACTGGCATACACAGATCTCTAATATTGAATAAAATTTGTGGCGCATCATCCCCAAAATGCTGCTGCCAAAGGCCAATCAACGTAGAGGACATATGCTTAAGAACATGCTGCTGTATAAAAGGCTCATAATCTTTCATTACATCGCAAATATCCTCCACACTGTAAATGGGATTACGACCCCACTGCGCAGCCTGATTAGCTACTACCTTCTTCTTCTCAACCCCCACCGCTGACCGTACCAAAGGGCCCAGATGCTCACTAGATTTAGTCAAATCTCTATCCTCAAATCCACGTTTCGGCGTCTCAGCACCCAATAATGCTGGGAAATGAACCATTAAAGATGGAGAAGCAACAGAAGCACTGGGCAGAATCGTCGCAGGCGGGAGCGTCGCAGGAGAAAGAGCTGGAGACATGGATGCCGAGACAATAGGTGTGGTAGGGGTGCTAACAGTCACAGTTGCCACAGACAGCGAAGACACAGAAGTAGGAGGAGGAGCCAAAGCCACGGCCGTCGAAACAACAGCAGTAGATACAGGAGCAGTGAGAACAGCTGTAACAGGCGGCTGTGAAGGCACAGGGACAGTGGGATATATCCTTTGCGGGGCATATGGGTGCGGGTCGGGTGTCTAACAATTCTTCCACAAAAGTATCAGTTTCCTCCTGAGCCAAATATGATTTATCAACACGCAATCGAAATCTCCTATTCTCATATTCGACTCCCTTTTCCTGTTTTTCTATATCATATGCTACAGCTTTCTGAGTCAGCGTCTGCATCTTCCCTTTCCATGCCTCTTTCTCCGTCTTCAATCGTCTCTGCCTAGCTGCTTTCTGCCACGTTCTGAGGGAATCAAACATAGACTGTCTACTTCATCTCTTGAACAACTGTTCCTGTAAATACCCAATCTTTTGTTCATCGAAAGTGCCCGTCAATGGCCACTGCAACTCGGCATTGTCCCTCGTATATTTTTGCCATAATGTACTAAACATAATAGGGCCAAGACCATGCTTCACATATATTTCAAAATTTGGAGTGCCTTCTGGAGGCGCCGGCTGAGTTTCTTCCAATCGAGCATCTGCAGAACAACAGCAACAGCACAAAGAAAACAGTTTACTGATCCCAGGCATTCTCAACAGAAAACAAGTTCACTATTTATGCCTGGCAAAGCAATTGCAAATGCTTTTATCCCAAAGACGGTCCTCAGACCGTACCAAATGCAAACCAAAATGGTACCATATCCACAAAGAACTAAAACAAACTCACCTGATATATGCAGGTCAAGCAAACTAATTCTCCACTGCCGACTCTTCAGACCAAACAGTCAGATCCAAGGGTTTTGCCGTTTTTTTATCACTCCAGTCGGGATGACCGCGGGGCGAGGCACCGTCCGGCAGGACGGAAGGGGCAGCTGTGAGCAAACAATGCTCCTCATACAGGGATCCCTGAACCGTCAGTCCGACCCGACAATCGCCTCGACCTCCCCCCCTTCCGCGGAAGGGGATGGGTCACTCACCCTAAGAAGTCCCTGTTCGGGTGCCAACTGAAGGAGGTGGCACATTTAGGGTCACTCACGACCACCTCTCAGCCTTCCATACCAAATGAAGAGTCGGTCAAACAGTAGAGAATATAAACCAATATCTGTTTATTCAGTTACACTCAGAGTGGAGCCCAGTCTGCCCAGTCGCTTAGGAGTGCTGCAGAGGGACTGACATCAGCAAGCATAAAGATACTTTATGTACATTTCAGAACCAACGAAGGCACGCTCAGAATGGAATTTTCCAAGCAGATGCAGCAAAACAGTGAAGTACAAAAAATTAAGTTTTGATTCTGAGGCCGGGCACACACTATCTACTATCCAAGGTCGTTCTTCCCATGCCCGCCACTAGACAAGTGGGAGAAGGCCTCTATCTAGAGGGAAAGGTATGAACTAATAAGAACAGTGTATTCATTAGCGAAGCAAAACCTGGCCTTGGAGAAACATAACCTAACAGAGGCCTTTTCTCGGAAATAGCGAAGTATAAGTTTAGATTATAACACAAAATGGCGCCGGCATAGAAAATGGTGCCGCGAATGCTAACATACATAGAACAATGCGCAAACATGAATTTTTCTATTCTAACACTAGCTATTGCCATGGTGTCGCTCGTCGTCGCCATCAAAAATGACTGTGAGGTTCACCCCCACCCCCAGCTTTATCAGCCACAGCGGTGGTTGAGTTATTATGGACCCTTCTACAACGCAGCAAAATTTCACATAATGAGCTCTGATGGCTTGAGGGAGTTTTAAAAGAACGGAAGGTAAATTAAAAGAAAGGTTATGGTATATGAGGGAAAGGGTGGGTGAGTCAGTCAGTCAAAGATAACTTTATTTCGCCAACCAAGATGGTGGCATAAAAAGTATTCTAAAAACATTTACAATAATGCAACAAGCTAAGATTACAAGTTTGACACATAATACACATTAGAAAACGAAAACTCAAATATGCACATAATTATTTACACTGTTCATATCTTTAATCCAAAGGTTAGATGGCAGATTGGGAAATTGCTCTTCTCTTCTTTAAAGCAGACAGAAAAAAAGACGCCAATGAAAAACATGTAAAAGGATCAGGCAATAACTGTAGATAAAAAAGGGCCACACAACACTGGCTAAAATTCAGCTCACGCATAAGAGGGATAATGAACCTTTTTCTTTGTTCCTGATAAAATGTACAGAAAAATAAAAAATGTAAATCATTCTGAGGAGATTGATCATCATGTGCAAAGAGGCAGATCAGAGATTACATAGGTTTTAGCAGGAAGACCCAACATCAGGGAGATATAGTTTAACCGAAATCTCACCAATATGTATCTGTGTTGCAAGTTGGTAACAAGTGATAAATAGCTTGCATTCGCATCCATTGACATGATACTTGGGACAGCGAGAAATGCTCTAACTGTTGTTAATCTAAGGTTAGAATTCTGCCTCCTTGTGTGTAATCTAGAAAGTAGATGATTTTTCAGATCTTTTTTTGAGAAAAACCAACATGATGATGGATCTACAAAGAGATGATGTAATCCAGCTGCCTTAAGCGTAGATTCCACATAGTTTAGCCAGCTGATCTTTCTCACACCATCTAACTTTAAGACATCATTAATTATATCTCTAGTTAACGAGAGAGTTTCCTTTCGCCAAACCGAATGCCACATTAGGATAGGTGAAATACAAATTTTATCACTGATGTAAGGGTCCCCCAGTTCTATATGGCAGTTAAAATTAGAACATGATTGTGGCAAGGAAACTAACTTTTTCAAAAAAGTGTCTTCAATGCTTTAAAGTTTAGGGCAGTCCACAATGCCCCACACTGCTGCTCCATACGTGGCTGCAGATACACTTTTGACCTCATAGATTTTCTTTATTACTTCAATGGGTTTTGATACAATCTTTTTACAAATTTAAAAAGAGCCCCTATATTCTTTTCCATCTGTGAACCCCTGTTAGAGATCATACATTTCCAGTTACTTAGTTCATCAAACATGATCCCTAAATAGTTAAAAGAATCTAAAACTCCCAGCTTGCCCCCTTCAGTATGGATATAAGGCTGTTTCTTCTGCTTTGCATCTGTCACTAAAACAAAGGACTTGGAGTAGTTGATTTTCATATCCAGATAATTCATGAATTTAGTATACTCCGTTACAAGCCGACGCAGTGCATTACCAGTGCGAGCTAGAATCACTGCGTAATCCACATAAAGAAGTAATGGTACCTGCAAGAAATTAATATAGGGAACATCTGGTGTAATACCCACTAAAGCGAATTCAACAGCATTAGTGTACAACGAAAATAGAAAGGGGGCGAGGACGCACCCCTGCCTTACACCTCTAGTAATTTTAAAATGTCTAGTACACTCTCCATTCTTACCAAAGCGTATGGATGCTGAAGCCCCACTATACAAATCCTGAATTACGTGAATAATCTGCATATCAAACCCCATTGCCTCCATGATCTGCCACAGCCTTTACTCTGCCACGCAGTCAAAGGCTGCTGACAGATCCATGAAGGCAGGGTATAAGTGGCCGTTCTTAGTTGCCGTATATTTTCCTATAATCAGATTCAAGTGCAGACACTGGTCCACCGTTCCTTTTCCTTTCCTAAAGCCATATTGGCACGGAATTATAATGTTCTTCTCCAGTGCCCATTCCTCGAGTCTATTTAAAAGCAGCCGACCCATTAATTTTGCAGTGGAGTCTATCAAAGATATCAGCCTGTAATTTTTCGGCGATGACCTATCTCCCTTTTTATAAATAGGGACGATTACGGTCGTCTTCCATGAGGGGGGTGCGCCAGTTTGAGTAAGGTGGGTGGGTCATTCTTGGCATGTGCCACATTTAATCATGCAATACCCATATGAAGTGATTCCAGAACATATATCATGGTTTCCCATAACAGATTAATTTACACTTGTTCAGATTTTTCCCTTTTGAATTGAACCATGACTGAATAAGCCAAAGATGATAAATCGATGATCAGTGTAGTGGGCCCTCTATTATATATAAAAAAAAAAGCTCTACCCTACCTGTCCAATCCCTCTACCCTACCCCCTGCAGTAGGGAAAATCAAGTTTCCTTTCCTTGGTTCTTGGCCAGAAAATGAATTTGTTGGAAAACGTGGTGGTGGGCGAGACCACAAAGTGAAGTGAGAGTAAGTGCATGACTTGATATCAAGTTTGGCATATGGGAAACACAGTGACGAATATGCCAAATAAAATCTATATAATCCGTTCCTTTACTTGTAGTGCAGTCCATTAGATTTATTTTCCTTAATGTCCACTTATGCCAGAGAGGATAATATATTAATATCTGCATTTCATACATGAGGTGTGTGACTGATGGAGTATCTTATTTATTATTCATCAGCCTCTTTGGAAACAGGGTAGAAAGAGAAATGTATTTGGCGAAGAGCAGGGCTATTGGAATTAGATAATTGTCAACTACAGCTGCAGCCAGTATCAAACTAGCCGAGGCGCTGGCTAGCAATGAGCATGGCTTCATTATTTTAGCACCACACATAACTTGTAGTCCATAATAGTGCATAATGCCGTACTCATCAATGAGAAGTCATTTATTTTTCAACTCAAAGTGTCTGACTCTGTTTATAGTTACTGAAAAGCCTTTAGAAGAAAAAAAAAATCCAATCACTGCTTTCTTTATCCTGTGATGTTATTCTCTGCCAGTCTGCCTCTTACTTTTCTGCCACAAAGTCACTGTTATTTTATGTTTGGCAACATGTGTGGGTAAAAGGAAACATAAAATTGGCCTTGTGATTCTCCTTATCATAATTATTACATCAAATAAATTCTAACAGCCCTAGGGTACGATCAATGTACTGCTACTGTGCCACGCTGTTATTTAAAACAATTGTTTGCACAGAGCACTATTTACAATTTGTCTTTTTTGTTTTTCTTAATATAGCTGCTCCTGCTGGTCGTTTGCGGCGGCAGAGGCTGGAGCGTTTCCAGCAGGAATACCGGCGGCTGGTGGTCCTGGAAGAGGAGGAGGAGGAAATCAACGCAAAGCTCCCGGGCCCCAGTGCTGCAGGTCCCCCTCAGCCTCCAGCCTCCTGGCCATCCCATAGCCGGTGCCGCCGCCAGCCAACTGCTGCCAACCCCCACCAGAATGGCAACAGACCATTGCTGTGCCGCATCCTGCAGTGGCTGGACACTATCGAGGGCCGGCTCACATCGATAGAGCAGAGCATGGACCAGCTCTGGACCGACATCCATAATGCCCTCTTTTAACACTTTTTTAAATATTTTGTTTTGGTGGGATGGATTTGTTGTTTGTTGGGGCTGGGTAGAGAGGGTGGGAAGGAAGCTGGGAGTGGGACTCAAGAGACTTTCTTGAACATTTTGAGGTTTGGGGATTGGGTCAGTTTTGTTTGGGAGAGGGGTGGGCATGTTGTTTGGGTGGAGAGGGTGGGTTGCTTTGTAAATAAATAAAGGGGGAAACTATTTTTTATAATCTAACTTTATGCCTGAAGTAGTTTATTTTACTTTCACTTTGAACTGCTGCCTTCAAGTAGTTTTACGCAGTCTGTTTATATGCTTGTAACTTAAGACTAGCGATAGCGTAGCACTTCAGTTATAGAGTCTAGGCTTATACTTCTCTAACTATCTTGACCATTATGGGATGACCTAGGCTATATTGTGTTGAGGGTATGAACTATCTAGATAAAAACAGTAGCAGTTAATTTATTTCTTACTAAGTTAAATTACATCCATACTAGTTGTCTTACCTGATTATACATGCAGCAATAACAGGGGAGGCATCACAACTTCACAAGCGAGGTTCCACTTCCAGTTCTACCAAGGTGAGCTCCAACTGTAGGATTGATCTGCATGATTGATTAATGATTATCCATCGTAGGCAACTAAATGGAAGTAGAAAGACTGAGTTAATGGGTTATGCATTTAGCAAAGATTTACAAACAATTGACAGCACCTGAATACTACGTGATGATGATGACACAATGAGAATGCCTGATTGTGCTAAAATAGAAAAAATAGCAATACTAGTAAGTTTTGGCTAATGTGGAGCTAGCAGTATTCTTTGTGAAATCCACAAGTTATCAAAAATGGACTCAAAGTCTGGAGTCGACAAGCTTAGGTTAGGCGTGTACGATTAGGCAACACAAGGCCTTAATGATGATGATGACGACTGATGTTCTTCATTCTATATCTAAAAAATTATGAATCATTTTTAATGCGTGGGTTGGTAATGGGCTGGTGTAGGCTACTGCTTCGAAGATTCAACAGTAAGTTGGTGTTACTTTCACCACATCCGACCCACCAAGGGTGTGATCCATTGATGGTGTAATTTAAGCCACACCTCAATAAATTGTACAGCTTGGGGGAAGAGGGTTAGGGGTTTGATGAATGGATGGGTAATGGAATTAGGGGAAAGGTTTGACAAGGACAAACACTACAACACAAGGCCAACAAACATCTGGGCAATAAGCAGCAGCACATCATTTGCCATCAATCTGTTGTTAGAATTAAACAAAGGAATGAGTATGACATAGTACAGATACATGCATTGCAAACAGTCGTCCTGCCCCCGAGAACCAATTTACCATATATCTAAATGTTGTGTCTTCTAGGTTAGGAAGTGAACCCACTCACCCACTTCTCTTAGTTAATATGTTTGTTAAAAGAAAAATTATACTGTATTGCAAAATTTGGTGGTGCGTCTGCATTCTCCTCGTGAGAGGCCTCTCTGCACTGGCCTGGTAGGTAAGCAGGAGTGTTGTTGAGCTCAGCTAGCTTTTGCCTTTCATTCATGAAGGAGACTACAAGAAGAAATGCAGATTGTAAAAGAGAAACTGTATTTTAGAGTCAAGGAGAAGGACAGAAGGATGGTAAGCTTCATGAGGAGTGTATCAATATATGAAGACTCAGAGGCAGAGCAAAAAAAGCAAGAGGGGGACTCAGAGTTTCACTTTTGCCACAAGTCCGACACACACACACAGTGAGT
>CAWUFW010017507.1:0-258603 GCA_963921515.1 Calotriton arnoldi | reverse complement strand
TTACTCTAAACACACTTATTTTAGTTCCAAAAGTGATAATTCACATACAATAGCTATTTACAGTCAAAATATTAAACATTAAAAAATCAATATTCCTGACCATCTGGAGAAGGTTTGACAGGTCCGGGGTCATCGTTTTTCATCAGAAAATTGATTTTTTGGACTGTACAAAAAATGATTCAAAATGTCAATTGGATCGTGCCTCATGTTGAATAACCACTTTTTAAACCCTCACAGTGACCAAAATTGCCATTTTTACAGACTTTTCTTCCTACTCAGAAGCTTCTATTTTGACTGATTTCAGGCAGGAAAATTACTCTAAACACACTTATTTTAGTTCCAAAAGTGATAATTCACATGCAATAGCTATTTACAGTCAAAATATTAAACATTAAAAAATCAATATTCCTGACCATCTGGAGAAGGTTTGACAGGTCCGGGGTCATCATTTTTCATCAGAAAATTGATTTTTTGGACTGTACAAAAAATGATTCAAAATGTCAATTGGATCGTGCCTCATCTTGAATAACCACTTTTTAAACCCTCACAGTGACCAAAATTGCCATTTTTACAGACTTTTCCTCCTACTCAGAAGCTTCTATTTTGACTGATTTCAGGCAGGAAAATTACTCTAAACACACTTATTTTAGTTCCAAAAGTGATAATTCACATGCAATAGCTATTTACAGTCAAAATATTAAGCATTTGGAATGCTTGCTTTTGTGACCGCTTCTAAAGCTGGTACTGGGGTTACGACAATAATGCGTTTCCCTTGGGCTAAGGCTCTTTCTTTTGCTACAGCGGTTTGAACTGAAGCGCATTGTGTACAAATAAGATTTGTATGCAATTGGTATTTGCTCACCCTCATGGAAGGTTAAGTAGGTGAATCCGCATTGACCCTAAATTATTCGGATCACCAAATTGCGTTGACTTACGCGTGTTTGTAAGTGATTTGTTGCTAACATGTTAGCCTGGAGCGAATGCAAGATTTGTGTGTTTGTCCAATTTTTGATTGAAAAATCAGGTTTGATTAATTCGTAGAGAGGTTTAACCCTTTCTGCGTAATTTAGAATGTATGTTCTGCCAAAGTTTAGGAAACCCAGAATGGATTGTAAGTTTTTTTGCGTTTTTGGAGGTTGGAGCAGCGCACATTTCTCTAGAAAGTTAGCTGCCAAGCTCTTGCCTTCACTTAAAATCTCATATCCTAGAAATAGGACATTGAGATGGGCCCTCAGAGGCGAAGCCCAGTATAATGGTGTTCACCCTTTTCAAGTGTTTGACCAGGTCATCGTCTGTCAGATAGATGTCATCGACATAGGACAATGCCTCATTGTCATAAATTTGTAGTAACTCCGTTACCCTCGCTGAGAATAAACCTGGGCTGTTCTTGAACCCTTGAACCCTTGTGGGAGTTGACAAAAGTGACGCTGGGTCCCCATTATGGAGAATGCTGTTAAGTACCTGCTTTCAGGTGCTATGTTTTGACAAAAGAAACCATTTGAGATGTCTAATGTTGTTTTGTATTTTTTATGCACAATGTTATTCATTAATGCTCTGCTATGTGCATTTTGCACTGCAAAGGTTTTAGAACAAGTGTTTAGGTGTCTGTAATCCAAAACTAGACGATATGTATGGTCTGGTTTGGAGACAGGAAACAAAGGATTGTTCATTGAGGAGGTGCATGTTTCAATCACCCCTTGGTATTCAAGTTGATCTAAGATCTCCCTGACCTGTTTTTTAGCTTCTTGCTTTATTGGATACTGCCTTTGTGCAGTTGGTTCATGTTTCAGATGTATTTTATGGTGAGGTGAGTCCTCATCCCATCCTACATGATTTTTATATAATGCTGGGGCCTGGGCTACTGCCCATTTCCTGGCATATGTATATTTTAGGTGAATTGGAATATGGTTGGAGAAGGCAGGCATAATAATGTCCTCGCCGTGTGGGCACTCCCTGACAAATTGTGGTGGCCAGTCTTTTTCTGCTAGAAGTATGTCATAGCCCCTTGATAGTCTTTCCCAAAAAAGTGCTTTCACCTGTCTAGGTATGTCTCCCTCCATCCGGAGTGTTATTTCATATAACTTTTGTGGAGTACTAACCCCACAGAGCACTCGTGGAGTGGAGGCCAGCAATCTTTGGTGCAAATGCTGCTCGGAGTGGGGACCATACGTGATCCAATGCACAGCTTCAGGAATTGTCGTGAAGTGGGTGCACTTGCAAAATGACGCGATGCACAGGGGTACAGGTTGCACGGCCCCCACGAGGGATACTAGTCTCAGAATCGCTGAGACGGTAGATCGACCTCGGGGACCTTAGGGAATCCACCTCCTGTGTTGCAGAAATCTTCGGAGTCCGCAGGAGCTCTGGAGATGCAACTGGTCAGTACCGAAGGCTACAGAGGGGCTCTGCTCATGCAGGGGCACCCTCTCACATAAAAGCCAGCACCCTGCCTTCAGAATTGATAAGGCCTGCCATAGGGGTGACTGATAGGTTTATATGTGCAGTGATTTAGAATAGATATAGTGAACCTATATCTAAGTAAGGGGTGCATGCACCACCTTACACAGGCTGCAGTAGCAGACCTGTGGTGCCATTTTGAATGGTCTCTCAGGGGTGGCACAATACATGCTGCAGCCCCTGGGAGGTCTCTGGGGTACCTATGCCCTTGGTACATAGTGTACCATATACTAGGGACTTATAAGGGTACCCCAGAATCCAATCTGGAGTGTACCTAAAGTACATGCAATCAATTTAGAGGAGAAAGCAGTTAGACTGGAGTCCTGAATAGCAGGATCCCAGTCAGACTGAGTCGAAAACAGTGATACATCAGCAAAAAGTGGGGGTAACCATAAGAAGCAGATCCTACTCTCCTACAACAGACTCCATAGTACTAATTATTAATGCTTTGTAAAAATCTGTTTTTTGTTTTGCTGCATTATTTTGGACATATTCAAGTTCTAATAATGGACTAACAGTGGACATTTCCATCTGCAGAATATACTGACTGCCCAGCAGAGGCAGTGTGCAGAAGAGAATATCTCTGCGTTGCTGAGACAAAAAAAACAAAACCCGTTCATCAGCCTTTCATCTGCAGAATATATTGAATGACTAGCAGAGGCAGTGTTGCAGAAAAGAATTTCTCTGCGTTGCTGAGGCAAAAAAAAAAAACTCGTTCATCAGCCTTCTGTACTTCTTCATCAATTTATATGGTAAGTCAAACTCGCATTTAATCATTTTGCTTGTCATTTAAGAAGTTCACAGCTTCTGACAGCTCCCAGTACCTTTTAGTAGGGTCTTCCGCGTAAATCTAATTTGTCAAGACGGTAGCAATGTGTATGACGCTATGAGTGTCATGATAGTTTATCAAAGACTTTGGCTGTCTACAAGGCTGACAAAACTTTCTTTAGATACTTTTGCTAGCAATATTCCCTCAGAGGAAATTACTCTTTGAGGCTGGAATGAGTTTTCTTAAGTTAGAGCAATTGACTTTCACATGGAAGAAAGCTCATTTAACCTGTTTCCTGCACTCTGTATGTGGGACTCTGATACTCAAGATGTATTTCTGTTTAGAATACTCTGTGTTCTTGTAACTCCAGCCAACTTTGAAAAGGAGCCCAATGTTTTCAATGGTGCAAAGTACTTTCCCATTACACCTCCTACTTGCCTTTCAGTGTTAATTACAGATAGTTACATAGTGAGTAATTGCTGATGTCTCGTCCTCCTGTGTAATCGTCCACCAGAGTGATTGGTCTAGTGGTGCCCTAACATGATAAAGCTACAGGAGGATGTCATCTGACATGAGGGCCAAACCATTACCTAGCAAGCAATGGGATATATTTATCATGGTATTGAAATGGGTAGCAGGGTAGACAGGACGCCCAGATGAAGACTAAGATGTTGAGATGAAAGAAACTCGGGCATTCTTTGAGGCTTATACATTTGTTTGAAGGTGTGGTTGATCATAATATTTAGTGTTCTCTATAGGGTTAGCTGATAGGGATGTGCTAAAATGAAGATGTTAGAATCTGTTATTCGTAGTTTTTATTGTTCGCACTAACTGTAGCATGAACCTTCCTCCCTCAACCTATCAGATCACTTATTTGTTATTGGTGTACCATGACCTAAAAGAATTGCAGTGAGAAGGGTATGCTGTCACTTGGCTGGCCATGAGATCTTTTTATCTAAGTCCTGATATAGGTGCTAGAGTTGTGTCGAGAGTGGTAGCAAATAAGACAGGATTGAGAGGAGTATGCTAGGTTGAAAAAAATTGAGATTTTAATTTTTAATGAGCTGTGAATTTTCACAATATTACAGACTCCATAGTACTAATTATTAATGCTTTGTAAAAATCTGTTTTTTGTTTTGTTGCATTGTTTTGGAAATATTCAAGTTCTAATAATGGACTAACAGTGGACTGTTCCATCTGCAGAATATACTGAATGACCAGCAGAGGCAGTGTGCAGAAGAGAATATCTCTGCGTTGCGGAGACAAAAAAAAAACCCGTTCATCAGCCTTTCATCTGCAGAATATATTGAATGACTAGCAGAGGCAGTGTTGCAGAAAAGAATTTTTCTGCGTTGCTGAGGCAAAAAAACAAAAACTCGTTCATCAGCCTTCTGCACTTCTTCACCAATTTATATTGTAAGTCAAACTCGCATTTAATCATTTTGGTTGTCATTTAAGAAGTTCATAGCATCTGACAGCTCCCAGTACCTTTTAGTAGGGTCTTCCGCGTAAATCTAATTTGTCAAGACGGTAGCAATGTGTATGCTATGAGTGTCATGATAGTTTATCAAAGACTTTGGCTGTCTACAAGGCTGACAAAACATTCTTTAGATACTTTTGCTAGCAATATTCCCGTAGAGGAAATTACTCTTTGAGGCTGGAATGAGTTTTCTTAAGTTAGAGCGATTGACTTTCACATGGAAGAAAGCTCATTTAACCTGTTTCCCTGCACTCTGTATGTGGGACTCTGATACTCAAGATGTATTTCTGTTTAGAATTCTACTAATGGACTAACAGTGGACTTTTCCATCTGCAGAATATACTGAATGACCAGCAGAGGCAGTGTGCAGAAGAGAATATCTCTGCATTGCTGAGGCAAAAACAAAAAATCGATCATCAGCCTTCTGCACTTCTTCATCAATTTATATGGTAAGTCAAACTCGCATTTAATCATTTTGCTTGTCATTTAAGAAGTTCATAGCATCTGACAGCTCCCAGTACCTTTCAGTGGGGTCTTCAGAATAAATTTAATTTGTCAAGACGGTAGCAATGTGTATGACGCTATGAGTGTCATGATAGTTTCTCAAAGACTTTGGCTGTCTACCAGGATGATAAAACTTTCTTTAGATACTTTTGCTAGCAATATTCCCTCAGAGGACATTACTCTTTGAGGCTGGAATGAGTTTTCTTAAGTTAGAACGATTCACTTTCACATTTGAAGAAAGCTCATTTAACCTGTTTCCCTGCACTCTGTATGTGGGACTCTGATACTCAAGATGTGTTTCTGTTTAGAATACTCTGTGTTCTTGTAACTCCAGCCAACTTTGAAAAGGAGCCCAATGTTTTCAATGGTGCAAAGTACTTTCCCATTACACCTCCTACTTGCCTTGCAGTGTTAATTATAGGTAGTTACCTAGTGAGTAATTGCTGATGTCTCATTCTCCTGTGTAATCGTCTCCCAGAGCGATTGGTCAAGTGGTGCCCTAACATGATAAAGCTACAGGAGGATGTCATCTGACATGAGGGCCAAACCATTACCTAGGAAGTAATGGGATATATTTATCATGGTATTGAAATGGGTAGCAGGGTAGACAGGACGCCCAGATGAAGACTAAGATGTTGAGATGAAAGAAACCTCTGGCATTATTTGAGGCTTATACATTTGTTTGAAGGTGTGGTTGATCATATTATTCTTGCATTCTCTATAGGGTTAGCTGATAGAGATGTGCTAAAATGAAGATGTTAGAATCTGTTATTCGTAGTTTTTATTATTCCCACTAACTGTAGCATGAACCTTCCTCCCTCAACTTATCAGATCACTTATTTGTTATTGGTGTACCATGACCTAAAAGAATTGCAGAAAGAAGGGTATGCTGTCACTTGGCTGGCCATGAGATCTTTTTATATAAGTCCTAATATAGGTGCTAGAGTTGTGTCGAGAGTGGTAGCAAATAAGACAGGATTAAGAGAAGTATGCTGGGTTGAATAAAATTGAGATTTGAACTTTTAATGAGCTGTGAATTTTCACAATATTACAGACTCCATAGTACTAATTATTAATGCTTTGTAAAATATGTTTTGTGTTTTGTGGCATTGTTTTGGGAATATTCAAGTTCTAATAATGGACTAACAGTGGACTTTTCCATACTGAATGACCAGCAGAGGCAGTGTGCAGAAGAGAATTTCTCTGCGTTGCCGAGTCAAAAAAAAAAAAACCCGTTCATCAGCCTTTCATCTGCAGAATATATTGAATGACCAGCAGAGGCAGTGTTGCAGAAGAGAATTTCTCTGCGTTGCTGAGGCAAAAAAAAAACTCGTTCATCAGCCTTCTGCACTTCTTCATCAATTTATATGGTAAGTCAAACTCACATTTAATCATTTTGCTTGTCATTTAAGAAGTTCATAGCATCTGACAGCTCCCACTACCTTTTAGTGGAGTCTTCAGCGTAAATATAATTTGTCAAGACGGTTGCAATGTGTATGACGCTATGAGTGTCATGATAGTTTCTCAAAGACTTTGGCTGTCTACAAGGCTGACAAAAATTCTTTAGATACTTTTGCTAGCAATATTCCCTCAGAGGAAATTACTCTTTGAGGCTGGAATGAGTTTTCTTAAGTTGGAGCGATTGACTTTCACATGGAAGAAAGCTCATTTAAACTGTTTACCTGCACTCTGTATGTGGGACTCTGATACTCAAGATGTATTTCTGTTTAGAATACTCTGTGTTCTTGTAACTCCAGCCAACTTTGAAAAGGAGCCCAATGTTTTCAATGGTGCAAAGTACTTTCCCATTACACCTCCTACTTGCCCTTCAGTGTTAATTACAGATAGTTACATAGTGAGTAATTGCTGATGTCTCGTCCTCCTGTGTAATCGTCCACCAGAGTGATTGGTCTAGTGGTGCCCTAACATGATAAAGCTACAGGAGGATGTCATCTGACATGAGGGCCAAACCATTACCTAGCAAGCAATGGGATATATTTATCATGGTATTGAAATGGGTAGCAGGGTAGACAGGACGCCCAGATGAAGACTAAGATGTTGAGATGAAAGAAACTCGGGCATTCTTTGAGGCTTATACATTTGTTTGAAGGTGTGGTTGATCATAATATTTAGTGTTCTCTATAGGGTTAGCTGATAGGGATGTGCTAAAATGAAGATGTTAGAATCTGTTATTCGTAGTTTTTATTATTCGCACTAACTGTAGCATGAACCTTCCTCCCTCAACCTATCAGATCACTTATTTGTTATTGGTGTACCATGACCTAAAAGAATTGCAGTGAGAAGGGTATGCTGTCACTTGGCTGGCCATGAGATCTTTTTATCTAAGTCCTGATATAGGTGCTAGAGTTGTGTCGAGAGTGGTAGCAAATAAGACAGGATTGAGAGGAGTATGCTAGGTTGAAAAAATTGAGATTTAAATTTTTAATGAGCTGTGAATTTTCACAATATTACAGACTCCATAGTACTAATTATTAATGCTTTGTAAAAATCGGTTTTTTGTTTTGTTGCATTGTTTTGGAAATATTCAAGTTCTAATAATGGACTAACAGTGGACTGTTCCGTCTGCAGAATATACTGAATGACCAGCAGAGGCAGTGTGCAGAAGAGAATATCTCTGCGTTGCTGAGACAAAAAAAAAACCCGTTCATCAGCCTTTCATCTGCAGAATATATTGAATGACTAGCAGAGGCAGTGTTGCAGAAGAGAATTTTTCTGCGTTGCTGAGGCAAAAAAAAAAAAACTCGTTCATCAGCCTTCTGCACTTCTTCACCAATTTATATTGTAAGTCAAACTCGCATTTAATCATTTTGGTTGTCATTTAAGAAGTTCATAGCATCTGACAGCTCCCAGTACCTTTTAGTAGGGTCTTCCGCGTAAATCTAATTTGTCAAGACGGTAGCAATGTGTATGACGCTATGAGTGTCATGATAGTTTCTCAAAGACTTTGGCTGTCTACAAGGCTGACAAAAATTCTTTAGATACTTTTGCTAGCAATATTCCCTCAGAGGAAATTACTCTTTGAGGCTGGAATGAGTTTTCTTAAGTTGGAGCGATTGACTTTCACATGGAAGAAAGCTCATTTAAACTGTTTACCTGCACTCTGTATGTGGGACTCTGATACTCAAGATGTGTTTCTGTTTAGAATACTGTGTGTTCTTGTAACTCCAGCCAACTTTGAAAAGGAGCCCAATGTTTTCAATGGTGCAAAGTACTTTCCCATTACACCTCCTACTTGCCTTGCAGTGTTAATTACAGATAGTTACCTAGTGAGTAATTGCTGATGTCTCGTCCTCCTGTGTAATCGTCTCCCAGAGCGATTGGTCAAGTGGTGCCCTAACATCATAAATCTACAGGAGGATGTCATCTGACTTGAGGGCCAAACCATTACCTAGGAAGTAATGGGATATATTTATCATGGTATTGAAATGGGTAGCAGGGTAGACAGGACGCCCAGATGAAGACTAAGATGTTGAGATGAAAGAAACTCTGGCATTATTTGAAGCTTATACATTTGTTTGAAGGTGTGGTTGATCATAATATTCTTGCGTTCTCTATAGGGTTAGCTGATAGGGATGTGCTAAAATGGAGATGTTAGAATCTGTTATTCATAGTTTTTATTATTCCAACTAACTGTAGCATGAACCTTCCTCCCTCAACTTATCAGATCACTTATTTGTTATTGGTGTACCATGACCTAAAAGAATTGCAGTGAGAAGGGTATGCTGTCACTTGGCTGGCCATGAGATCTTTTTATCTAAGTCCTAATATAGGTGCTAGAGTTGTGTCAAGAGTGGTAGCAAATAAGACAGGATTGAGAGAAGTATGCTAGGTTGAAAAAAATTGAGATTTGAATTTTTAATGAGCTGTGAATTTTCACAATATTACAGACTCCATAGTACTAATTTTTAATGCTTTGTAAAAATCTGTTTTTTGTTTTGTTGCATTATTTTGTAAATATTCAAGTTCTAATAACGGACTAACAGTGGACTTTTCCATACTGAATGACCAGCAGAGGCAGTGTGCAGAAGAGAATTTCTCTGCGTTGCTGAGACAAACAAACCAAAACCCGTTCATCAGCCTTTCATCTGCAGAATATATTGAATGACCAACAGAGGCATTGTTGCAGAAGAGAATTTCTCTGCGTTGCTGAGGCAGAAAGAAAAAACTCGTTCATCAGCCTTCTGCACTTCTTCATCAATTTATATGGTAAGTCAAACTCGCATTTAATCGTTTTGCTTGTCATTAAAAGAAGTTCATAGCATCTGACAGCTCCAAGTGATCAAAATGACCAGTTTTTATACAGTTTTCCTCCTTCTCGGAAGCTTGTATTTTGCCCAATTACGAGCATGAACAGGCGTCTAAACACACGTATTTTAGTTCCAAAAGTGATGATTCACATCTGACAGTCATTTCGAGTCAAAAGATCAAACATTCAAAAAATCACCATTACTGACCATTTGGAAAAGGTTCGTCAGGTCTAGGGTCATTGTTTTTGATCAGAAAATTCATGTTTTTTGACTGTACAAAAAATGTTTCAAAATGTGAATTGTATCGAGCCTCATGTTGAATAACCACTTTTTTAGGGCTCACAATGGCCAAAATTGCCATTTTTATTGACTTTTACTCCTAAGCTTGTAATTTGCCTGATATCGGGCATGAAAATTACTCTAAAAACACTTATTTTAGTTCCAAAAGTGATAATTCCCATCCAAAAGTAATTTACAATCAAAAGAATAAACATTCAAAAATCACTATTACTGACCATCTGGAGAAAGTTTGTAAGGTCCGGGGTCATCGTTTTTCATCAGAAAATAGATTTTTTGGACTGTATAAAAAATGATTCAAAATGTTTATTGGATCACGCCTTATGTTGAATAACTACTTTTTTAGGGCTCACAGGGACCTAAATTGCCCTTTTTGTAGACTTTTCCTCTTATTCAGAAGCTTGTATTTTGACTGATTTCAGGCAGGAAAATGACTCTAACACACTTATTTTAGTTCCAAAAGTAATAATTCCCATCCAAAAGTCATTTACAATCAAAAGATTAAACATTCAAAAATCACTATTACTGACCATCTGGAGAAAGATCGCCAGGTCAGGGGTCATTGTTTTTCATCAGAAAATAGATTTTTTGGACTGTACAAAAAATTATTAAAAATGTCAACTGGATTGTGCCTCATGTGGAATAACCACTTTTTAATGCCTCACAGTGACCAAAATTGCCATTTTAGAGACTTATTTTCCTGCCCGAAATCAAGCAAAATACAAGCTTCAGAGTAGGAGAAAGACTCTCAACACACTTATTTTAGTTCCAAAAGTGATAATTTGTAGAGGTCTTGAAAGGAAATGGCGAAAACACTACTCTCCTGAAGACAGGAAGACTTATAAAGTAGCCCTGAAAGTGCATTATAAAAAAGTGAGGGAGGCCAAGAAGAACTTCCTACAAAGTAAAATTGATATAGCTCACAACAAGGGTAAAGAAATCTTTAACACAGTGAAATCTTTCATTTCCCCTATGGCAGCCAAGAAGGAGGTCCCTCTTTCAGCCGAGTGGCCCAAGCAAATAGCAACATCCCTCCAGAAGAAGATTGCTCTTATTCAAAAGTCTTTTGACATATCAGAGGAGGACTTGCTCCTCTATCAATCCCTAAATGAAAAATTAAGTCCCGTGCAGCCCCCTGCACTGTTAGAGTTCCCAGAACTGCAATTAGAGGAGTCACTCAACTACCTCTTGAGCCTTAAATCAGGTTCCCCCACAGATGCCTACCCCGTCAAACTAGTGACACCTTTAGCTCCTATTGTTACCCTATAGTTAACAAGGTGCTGAACATATTCCTCTCTTCCAGCATAATGCCGAAGATCTGGAAGTAGGCAAAAATCCTACCTCTCCTAAAAAAACTACTGCAGATCAGACTGATTCAAACAACTACAGGCCTATCTCTCTCATCCCGATTTTCTCTAAGGTTTTAGAGAAACATGCAAACAAAGCACTCTGAGTACATTGAAAATAGAGAACTGTTGCACAGCTCTCAGTCCGGCCTCAGGTTAAACTATAGTACAGAGTCCGCCCTACTGGAAGTCACTGAATACATCAAGGATAAGCTTGATCAGGGTGGCAGGGCAGTTCTTGTGCTACTCGACCTCTCGGCGGCCTTCGATACGGTTCCGCATGAGAGACTTCTCGACAGGTTGAGGAACATAGACGTGGGCGGGACTGCCTTGGCCTGGATGACGTCATTTCTGAATGACAGATCGCAGGTAATATAGACACCCCCCTTCTCATCTCCCATGCCAAATCTGAGCGTAGGAGTGCCACAGGGCTCCATTCTTTGCCCCACCCTCTTCAATATATATATGTCACCCTTAGCAACTCTGGTAGAGGAAGAGGGAGTTAAGATTATCTCCTACGCCGATGATATACAATTGATCTTTACTTGTGAAAAAGGAGCTGATTTTGTCGGAAACAGCATCAGACTCTGCCTCACGAAGGTTTTCAACTGGCTTAAAATTAATCAGTTAAAAAGCAATCCGGACAAATCTGAGATTATTTTCTTTGGGCAACCGGCAGTGGGTAACTGGAGCGATTATTGGCCAACGGAGCTGTCTCCCTCCCAAGAAAGGGTTAAAAACTTGGGCGTTGTCATTGAATCTGGGGGCCAATGAAAAGGACGTTGTCAAACACTGATTGGCTCATGTTTTAGCATACTCCGCATGCTAAAACAAATTCTCCCTTTGTTGTCAGTGGACACTAGGAAGATCGTAGTTCAGGCCTTAGTGACATCAAAATTGGACTACGCTAATAGCCTGTACCTTGGCCTACCCCACTATCTCATTCAGTTTCTACAAGTAGTGCAGAATGCAGCGGCCAGAGCGATCCTTAGGCCAAAACCTAGATCTCATATGACTCCTATTCTTAAATCTTTTCACTGGCTCTGAATGAAAGAAAGAATTAAGTTTAAAGCCATGGTGATATTTTTTAAAGCACTCCATAGCCAAGGCGCTAAGTATCTTAGGAAGCACGTTATCCGCTACATTCCAACAAGGACCTTAAGATCCTTAACTGCAGATCTTGCACACCTCCCCAAAATACGCTTAGCGCGCATAGGGGGAAGATCCTTTGGGTTTTTGAGTGCACAAACATGGAACAGCCTACCCGCCTCTTTGAGAGCCTCAGCTGACTTGGCAAAGTTCAGAAAACACCTTAAAACCTGGCTTTTCAAGACTTAGCCCGAGCTTAGCATCCTGCCACTATGTCCACCCTAGCCCTGATGTTCCATCTTAGTGCCAGGACACACTAGCCGGAGTAGCTGTTTGCGCTATATCAAATCCTTTCTTTTCATTTCATTTCATAATTCCCATCCAAAAGTCATTTACAATCAAAAGATTAAACATTCAAAAATCACTATTACTGACCATGTGGAGAAAGTTCGTCAGGTCCGGGGTCATCGTTTTTCATCAGAAAATGGATTTTTTGGACTGTGCAAAAATTATTCAAAATGTCAACTGGATTGCGCCTCATGTGGAATAAACACTTTTTAATGCCTCACAGTGACCAAAATTGCTCTTTTTTTAGACTTTTCCTCCTACTCAGAAGCTTGTATTTTGCTTGATTTCGGGCAGGAAAATGACTTTAAACACACTTATTTTAGTTCCAAAAGTGATAATTCCCATCCAAAAGTCACTAACAGTCAAAAGATTAAAAAATGGCAATTTAGGTCACTGTGACGCCTTAAAAAGAGGTTATTCCTCATGAGGCGCATACAATTGACATTTAGAATCATTTTTTGTAGAGTCCAAAAATTTTATTTTCTGATAGAAAACGATGACCCCGGACCTGAGGAACTTTCTCCCAATGGTAAGGAAAGGTGCTTTTTTAAAGTTTCATCTTTTGACTGGAAATGACTGTTGGATGTGAATCATCATGTATGGATTTAAAATAAGTGTGTTTACAGTCATTTTCATGCTTGAAATTGGACAAAATACAAGCTTCCGAGTAGGAAGAAAAGTCTATAAAAATGGCATTTTTGGTCACAGGGAGGCCTTAAAAAGAGGTTATTCAATATGAGGCGCATACAATTGACATTTTGAATATTTTTTGTAGAGTCCAAAATATTAATTTTCTGATGAAAAATTATGACCCTGTACTTGAAAAGCTTTCTCTAAATGGTAATTAAAGGTGATTTTTTAATTTTTAATGTTTTGAATGTAAATGACTGTCGGATATGAATCATCACGTATGGATATAAAATAAGTGTGTTTAGAGTCATTTTTATGGTCGAAATTGTACAAAACATAAGCTTCTGAGTAGGAAGAAAAGTCAATAAAAATGATAATTTAGTTCCCTCTGAGGCCGTAAAAAGTGGTTATTCATCATGAGGTGCGATACAATTGACATTTTGAATCATTTTTTGTAGAGTCTAAAAATAAATTTTCTGACGAAAAACAATGACCTTGGATCTGAGGAGCCTTCTCCAAATGGTCAGTAAGGGTGATTTTCTGAATGTTTAAACACCCTTATTTTAGTTCCAAAAGTGATGATTCACATCCGACAGTCATTTACAGTCAAAAGATTAGAGTCATTGTCATCCCCGAAATTGGACAAAATACAAGCTTCTGAGTAGGAAGAAAAGACGATAAAAATGGCAATTTAGGTCACTGGGAGGCCTTAAAAAGTGGTTATTCAATATGAGGCGTGAAACAATTGACATTTTGAATCATTTTTTGTACAGTCCAAAAATCAATTTTCTCATGAAAAACGATGACCCCGGACCTGAAGAACTTCCTCCAAATGGTCAGTAATAGTTATTTTTTTAATGTTTAGTCTTTTTACTGTAAATGAATGTCGGATGTGAATCATCACTTTTGGAACTAAAATATTTAGAATAAAGTCCAATCCCCTATCGGTGCTGTTATATGCCGATGATGCGGTTCTAATTTCCCGCACACCTAATGGGCTTCCGGCCCTAGTTGACAGCTTTGTGTCCTTCATGGATTAACTGGATTTAGATACCAACTTTTCCAATTCACATTATATGGTGTGCAGCCTGCTGTGCACCAAGGTAAGACCAATATTTATCAAGGGAGTTAACATCACCAAGGTCAGTGAATTCCCTTATTTGGAAGTGATTTTGATACCAACAACAGTTTTGTGCTCTGCCTTTCCAACCGCTGCTCTTGATTCAACAGTGTACTGGGGGCTCTCGCTAATGTATCCATCAGAGTTGGTGGTAAACCTATTGTCCCTCTGTTGGAAATTTATAGATGAAAAAGCCTACCTGTTCTCATATACGGGGCTGGATTATGGGGCTTCAGAGACTGCAGCAGCCTGCAGAGGGAGGAAAACCCTTTCTGCAGGAGACGTCTTGGCCTTGGACTAGGCAGCTCACTGCACTTTACACATGAGGAACTGGGACCGGCTTATGTCACGGATTTAGTGGGGCTTGCCTCCCTCCTTCTATGGATCTCCATCTGGAGCAGCCAAGGGGCCTCCTCTAACCGTGAAATTTTAGAGGATTGTTTGTCTTGTCATTATGACCTACGAATCCAATGGCTGAAATATATACACAAAATAATGGAAGCCTTAGGTAACCCGTGCCCTATCTCAAAGGGGGAGTTTGGAAAAATTAAATAACTGTTCCTAAAAAAAGGCAGCATCTAACAGGGAAGATAGAGAGGTCATGAGGCCTGACATAAGAGAATTGATGAGTTTACAAATGACAGAAGGAATCGAGCCATATTTGTTGCATGTCAATAATATAAGGGAAAGGGCATTACTGGTGAAGTTTCATCTAGGTACCATCAGATGGCACTTGAGTTTTCCTCTTGGTCAATATGAGCCCAAAACCATTCTGCTGTGTCCTTGTGATGAATCACCCCCCCCCCAAACCCTAGCACATTTTATATTGTTCTGTGAGTTTTATGATGTACACAGGAAAATGTTTCTACTACCAATAGTTAAAAACCAGGGTTTCTATCAATATCGTCCTACCATTCACTATCTGCAGATGCTTCCGAATCATTATGTAACTTATTCTGTGGAAGCCTTTTTGAAACCTGCACTTTATTGGAGCAAATCTTTTGCTTTTTAGGCTTTATTAATTGATAAGTGATTGCATTGACTTGTTTATGATAACTTGTATTATGCTTTGCTGTGTTTTTATCGTTTAAAATCATTTTTCTATGTATTTTATATAAACTTTTTCAGATGAATTACCAATGGTTGAAATACTGTATTTTAAAATATTTGTTGGAACTTTTATGATTATATTGTATAGTCAAGTTAGTCAAAAACATCTTTATTTGGATAATCAAATATCCATAAAAGAAAAACCACATTAAGAACACATAAAAACATATAAAGTATAAAATATGGAATAAAACACAATTAATCACACACAAAAGTGAGATATAAAAGCACTACATTTTAAATGGGGCAATCTTGACCGGGAAACATTATAGAGAATAAACACAATTCATTACACACAAAAATAAAAAATAAACGTATGGCAGCATGTATAATCACTACAATTTCAACAGGGCCATCTTAATCAGAAATAATGGTGCGCCAGGCCCGAACTGCCACTTTAAGAAAAGAGCCAACATATAAGCTTGTCTCATCATCCGGCATTTGTAAGAGACAACTGAATGGCACCTTAAAATCCCTGTTTTTGTGTTTTTTAATGAGCGGAAGTAAAAAGTGCTTCATATATCTTAAATAAAATTTGCAAAGAAGTGCAAAGTGCTGCATGGACCGACCAGAACTCTCATCACAGGGGCAAGGGCAGGCATCAAGGTTCATTTGAAAACTCGGGGGAAAGCATAATAAGTATTTTAATATGCCAGCCCCAAACCGAAACAACAAATTAAGTTCCCAGTGTCCGCTTATAATCAAATAAAGAACCATTAATTGAGTTTCTAAAAGTGAAAAACTTACCATTTGCTGTGGGTTTTACCCTTGGCAGGTAAAGGCTAGTGGAATTCTTGCAGTAAAAACTATGGCATCCCAAGATCCGCATTTCGGAATGTGGGGAAAACACTCAGTTTTACTTTGTTATTCCTCATTCCCATGTGTGGTCCAAAGAATGGTGCAGTAATACAACACCCTGTAAATACTACACACTTTAAAACTGGTGCTTACTGGATGCAGTTTCTGCAGCAAAATAATGGTCCGACTGTAATGATGGCCAAAGGGCACCATAATTATTAGTATCAAAGACAACTAATCGCGCAAACAGGGACAGCTTCCAGACAATATAATATGGCAACAAAGCAAGTTTTTGTGGAGGAAGTAAAGACATTAACATGAATAAACACAAATACACCTTTCTTAAAAAAAAGACATTTTATTATTATTTCCAAAGACCATAGACACCATACATCATAGCAAAACCAGCTAAGTAATAAAAATACAAAGTAAGGCATTTGTCTTCAAGTTTAAGGCATTTTCATCAAGAATGTGCTTCTATTTTGGAGAGATAACAAGAGGATATGTAACATATTTGGTTGTTTTTGTCTACCAAATTTGAATACCGAATTGTCCTTCTGGTACCTCACCTACCCCTAGTATTTCATAAGGTCTGAATCAGTAATAACTGATATCCCAATCAGGAATAATTTCCTTTTGATATGGGATCTTGGGCTTCATTGCAATTTAATAGAAAGGCCATGGAGTGTACATGCAAATTATAACTTTGCACTCGTTCTAGAATGTCTATTATTAATGTAATGCACGGCTCACTATAATAAAACATAGAAACAAATATTGGGATTTGAAAGCAATTAGGAATATGATATAGCAGACTCGTGCTTCCAAAATGAGCACGTTCCAGTGCCTAAAACTAGCAAAATCGATGCTAAAAAACCTGCAGGTTGTGGCTTCTGGAACAAGCAGATAATAGGTTTTGAATTCAGTAAGACCTAAACTCAAGAACAGCATGATCTATGTTCAGACTCAGCATGCTCTAGTTTCTATATCTAGGGAACTTTAGCACCTAGAACACGCAGAATCAATGGCAAGAAGGCTGTATCATCTAAACCTTGTAGCCTGTTGAAAAAACAGAAGGGTTTATGTTGTAGAATGGCAGGCTTTACATTCTAGAACCTGGAGCTGCTGTGACAAACCAAACTCAAAGTGGAGGCTTGTAGTGGGCAAGCGGGCAAGCAAAAGAGAGGCCATACATGAATGTTTCCTTTCTATGTTTGCATGAGTCACATTTGCTTCAAAGTGGACTCCCTCATGGTGCTTATCAGTCATTGTTTTTAAATATTGGGGGGGCAATAATTAATGTATGGAAAAAAGAATACCACTGTCTTTATCAAAGATACTTGCCAATGTCAGGGCTTACCTCCAATGGGGGTTTTCTCTTATTGAAAAACACTGGCCAAATAGTAACAGAATAAAAATTGGAAAACAGCTCGCTGGGAGTTCTGGACTTTTCAAAAGTATTGCTAAGGTGCCCTTTGGAACACACAAATAATGTCATGGCAGGACAGCGTTACACTTGACTGCATTCCACAAAGTCTAGCAGAGAATTCTAGTTTCAACTTTTTTACGATTTGTCCATTGACTTAATCGTCCATCCTACAGTCTTGTGCCGTATGTGCTCAAAGATCTGCAGTAAACGGTCTCTTGGGTCTCAGAGGATTAACAGATGCAGCCTAGTGGCCAAGTTGTTGCTATGGGCCGTGGAGAGTTGGGAGATTCGGTTTTGTCAATGCCAAATGACCAAATTGTGCAATCCTTGGCAAATCACTTTATTGCCCTGTGTCTCTGCTCCTTACCTTTGGGGCAGTTGGAATCAGCGCAATGACCACTATTGGCTGGGCAGGAGGACTGGAGCAAGCACAAGGATAATGGAGGCTGAAGGGTTGGGCATACACATGAACAAGAAGAAGCAAAGCCTACGAAGCAGACAAATAAGAAGCACTCAAATGAGAGTGCCAATGAAGTCAACCAATGCTAAGCAATGAGCTGCTTTCTAAGTCCATTACAATGTAACAAAAGGTTACCAGAGACACTACACTAGGAGATCTAAAAAAGAGCATCTCCTATGGACCACATTCCCAAAGCATCCTTCCCAAGGAGCGTATGGTAAGACGACGACACATGATGAAAAAATCTCACTCCATGCAGGCAAACGTTGCACAAAATATATTTGACTCTGAAGGCCCACAGTCAGCCATATCTTTGGTTTTAGTCTACAATTAGTAGTGAAACAGCATGAGGAAAACCTTTCGCCCACACTCCTTACTAACACCTAAATGATGATGTTGCAGGTTCACAGGAAATCATAGGAATGAAAATGGTGATGTTGTTATGCTCTTCAGTTATTCATGATGGGACTTGAGGTACGGTTTTGTTTTGAATTAAAAGTAAAAAATAAAATACAAAACATGGGAAAACTCACATAGCAAACATTTTGGGAGTTGTGGACTAAACAAGCCGTTTGGAAGAAAGAGCTTGTTCTCCAGTGCATGCTTTCATCGATTACACCCGCTCTGTTATGAAGCCCCATTTACTCTTTTTAAAACCATAACAAATAGCCGTAGAAATGCACCTGACTCCATTTTGTTCTTCAGAAGAAGTAAATGTCAATGTTCAGAGACTAAGCAATCAGGTGGACACCACCAGAAAATCACTGCTCCCATTTCACAGAAAACCAGCTAAAATGTTCAAGAGCCATTAGTAGCATCTATAAGCACAAGAATAATCTCTTAGATTAACTAAATTAAAGGCAAGAACCACGTGAAAGGCAAAATGCAGTACTATCTCAGTGGAATAAAAAAATATATACAGGTCAAAATCTCTACACTTACAACAATAATCAAAATAAATTTCTTTAAAATAAAATCAATTTTTTAATTAAAAGTTACTTTAACAGATAGCCAACATAAGAAAATAAGGAAAAATAAGTTTGCTTTCAGGATGCAAATATTGCACGTTTGCGTGAATGGGATATTTTCACACAGGCTATTGGTGTCTGACTGCATCATTGGAAATCCTTTCTAGAAGGCCCATGCATTGAAATTCACTGATTCCTGCACTTCTGTATTGCTCAACAGAACCCCAGACATATAATCAAGTAGCTTAAGCCGGTCCACAACTCTGACCCTCTCAGGGCACATATTGGGCCAGGGCACAGTCCAGTGTACTTGCTAATTTATTTTCATTGCTATATTCAGCAGCACGGTCAGCTGGGCCTCACCAAATGTTAAGCGGGTGACCAGCCTGCCTACCAGGTCATTGTTCTCTGCTTTCGCAGAGGACCATGCTTCATATGGCTTCATATGGGCCATGCTTCATATTTAGAGATCTCCGCCTGCCTGGTGGTGCTCAAGATAAAGCTGCCTTCAAATAATTCTGAATGTTATTTTAGAAATATAAAATTGCCATAAAATTTATCCCACCTCTTTGTTTCTCTGTTTGAGAGTGGGTTAGTACACAGAATCTCAGTACTCTTCCTATTTGCTCTGGCATTCCTCCTCTGAGCAAAGTGTTCAGTACTATGGGCTCTACTGAACATGGGAATTCATAATGACTCTGAAATCTCAATTTTCACAAAGCATAAGGCTATGCAAAAGAACTGATATAGTAATGTGCTGATTCCTTATATAACCTTCTTAAGAATGAGTCACATTAAAATTTAGATGAACCTTGTCTTGGGATGGAAGACCATGTATAGATGTTAACATTGTGTCTTCTTCCAAAATGGTCCAGACGTACGTTATCCAATTTATAGAAATGAAAGGCAGGAAAACCTTCTCCTAAATATAAAGATGCCAAGTACAAAGAACGTGCAAGGTCAATTGTGTATGCATTTCTGGTCAAATTGATTTATGCCCTATCTAGTCTCAAAACGTCAAAAGTGGATCACTAAAACACTGGCCAATAGAGTTGTCTCATTTGTAATACAATAAATGAAGGAATGTACCCTGTAGTTCCACTGTTTGCTATAAATGCACAATTTATACGAGCAGTAGAAATAGACAGTTTTACACGGCCCAGTAAGTAAGCACCGCTGTTGGTCTTTTTGACCAAGATAGATGCCCTCTCAGAGATCTACTGCTTACACATTTGCACATTCTTTGGCTTCTTGAGCCAGTAGGCAAGCACACCGAGGATTGAGCTGTCAAATAGGATTCAACAATTCCAGTAGTCTGTAGGGTCCCACACTCAATCACCCTAGTGCCAGGAGCGAATGCATTATTGCTAAGACCTCCATCACATAATGGGATAACTGAATCTTTTGAAAGGCCTAAAGGATCCACTTTCCACTGGGGTTGCACACCTGACGGTTCCACAGCTGAATGGGGGAGTACACATGATGGTCCCATATCCATGGTCCCACTCTCCAGCATGGACGTACACTCATGGTTCCTACTACAGAGTACAGAGGCACATACTGGTTCCCATAATTCAATGGGGGTGCACATATACTGGTTCACCTCTCCTACATACAATGGTACAAATGTCCAGGGGGGATGCCTACTCAATGGTCCGACTGTCCAGTATGGATGTATACTCAATGGTTTGACTATTAAGTGGGGATCAATTATCAGCTGTCCAAATATACTGTGGGGAAGTGCATTCAACTTTTCTTTTTTTTAAATTATTAATGGATGAAACATTAACACCCAAATGATCCATGTGCCCAGCTGGAATGCACATATGATTGTCTTGCTGCCCCGTTACAAAGCACTCTTACTGGTCCGACGGCCCACCATTGACATAATTGCCAATTCATGTACACATTCATAAAATATCATACAGAATATCAAAGCAACTTACAGTTCATCAGTGTTAGAGAATGAAAATTCCTTGTGGACCCACAAACGTACCACAGAACCAGGATATTGTACAATAACAACAATAAACTGCGAAATTCTTATTAAATAAAGAATGGAGTTGATTTTTTTTATAAAACAATACTGTACACTAAAAAATGCCCCGACAGTAATACACAAGTTCCAAGGCGCAAAACCCACAGAGTGGTTTAAAACAGGAAAGAAAATAACAAATCTGCTTTGTACTGCTGTTACTGATCTGAAAGACATATACCTACCCATTTATGGCCCACCCAACATTTACCACAATGGATAAATATCAACAACATTTGGGAGGCTTTGGTTGCCCTTTGGATATTTGACCTACGACTCCCTTCATGTGCTTTAAATTTCACCTTTGAAGAAGTAGGCAATGCTAAAGGTCTAACTTCAAATCATATGGAAGAGCAGCCCTAAATGCAATTGTAACAAATTACATACAAACTCCTCTATGGAAAGCAGTGCAATCTCAAGAAATCAACAGCTTGCAATGCAAATAAAACCATAAACGGCCATGCCTATGTAAACCCAGGGAAGAGGAGAAATGGACTGGGCCACAGAGACATGGGGCAAATTCCCAACAGGAAGGCACCTCTGAAAGACATTCATGGCTCGTTTAGAGACCGGCGGAGGCTGACATGAGCTCTTCTCTGACCAGGCAGACTAGAATTTCTGAGTAATTTTCCCATCGGCTTGCAGGCAGAAACTTCGCAATGTCGCATAGAGCAGGTAATGGAAGGGACCTTGCAGGCCTTAAAATGTAGAAGCATCATGAGTATTCACAAACCAACAAGTGACATTCAGTGATATGACATAAATGCAAAATGAGGAAAGGAGGGATGGAGAAATATCAGTCATACATTCCGAATGATCATACAGTAATAGAAACAGAAAACTGAGCAAAATCTGTCACAGTACATAAGGGTGTGCAAAAGTACAGCAAATCCTCAAAGGCTACAGAGGAAATCCAATTCCGATGTTCAACAGAAGCCATGTCTTTGCCCCAACAGTGTTTGATCCTAAAATGAAAAAGTGCAAAACATTAAGAAATGGTATCATGTTTTAGAATCAAGAATAAAGGCAGAGAGGAGGGCGCTAGCCGGCGGCTGGAACTACGGAAAAACCGATGATGAAGACAGAGCCAAGCTCTACCCATTCAGCAGTCAGGGTAAGAAGTCAAACCAGAAACAGCAGGAGGCTTTTGAATGTCCTCTTTGGGGATGATTCGCTGACCATACCCACTACAAGACCACCAGTTAAAACACAAAATCCACGTTACAGTGTTGTGACCACATGGATAAAAGCTATGATGCAGGCCCATAAACCAGCAGTAAGCTTTTTGCATTCATTTTTGGTACAGTTCCGTTTGTAGTGCAAGTCGAGCCCTTATATCCCTTTTCAATGCAGAACAGTAGATTTGCCGAGCTGTTAAGCATTATTTTGCACTTGATTTCCTCCGGACTGTTAATCAGGTGCACAAAAACATTTTAAGAGCCATAAAGACACCACCATGTGAAATCCACTTTAAGGCAACAGACGCAGGTAGGAAGAGAGAGAAGCAGCAGATTGCATGCTGTCATAGGTAGTGGTCCTTGGTAATGCTTTTCCTGTCTTCTCTAGAGCTCAGGCCACCGCACCGTGTGCTTCTTTGGACTGGTGAGGAACCATCACTGCAGTGAACAGAGGAGAGGGCTCCAGCCCTTTTGAATGCCGACCCTGAGAGAGAGGTAGGAGGGGAGCCAAGTGCTGCAGGGAGGCCTTGCTTAAACAATGCACCACTTGGCAGACTGCAGCCAAGCAAAGGTCCAAAATTCCCTGTTTCCTCCATTTTAAATTGTGCAGATGCAAACCCCTTTCCATGTATCTGCATGGGTCCTTAGGCCCGTTTAGGCGTTCACTTCCCTTCTTTGTAAGCCACAGTGTGGATGTGTCTGCTACTTGGCCTCTGGTGGGTTATACTCAGTTTCCCCAGACGACACCTGGGAGATTCGTCGTGTAGAACCCCAAAGTCTTCTGGAAAACTGTCCTGTCTTAACCTAAAGGAAATAGAGCAAGAATGAGTTAGAGAATGACCTTAGTGGTTAGAAGACACATCATGCATAGAGCATTTTTACATCAAGATCTTTCCTCGTTCCACATTATTAGCTTGCGAGTCCTAAACTGTGCAGGTATATGGTGCATGTGGACTGTATTGGGTGTGTCTTCTTTCCGTAAGATGGAGCTGAATGAGAGGAAAGCGAATCAGCTGTAAGGGAACAAGGGCAGTTTAGATGGAAGCTTTTTGTAAAAGAAACCCAAGCTTTATGCTTTGACTAACTGGTTTTGCCAAGACTTATTTGCCCTATGTTTTATTTCTCTTTATGGGAGATTTTGCAATTATTAATTATTGATTTAGCTTCATGCTAAGCTTCATGCTAAGCTCACTCTTGCTTATATTTCTTGAACTCTTCATGAGTTCTGACTGACATCATTTGTGCCTCATTTTCTTTGAATAGGGATTCTTTCCTTCATGGAATGCGCTGTATGCAACGATGATATACTCTGTATTGATTCTATCTTTTCTATTATCAATTCTTTAACCTGATTGATATCTGACTAATGAATGAAGAGTCAGAGAATCTTAAATTTTGATTGGAAAACAAATACATTTAAAACTACTCACAACTCTCGTTATTGCCTAAAATATTTATTTGCATTTGATTATTTGCCCATGTTTATGAAGGAGTTCTTTGGTCATACACGGTGGAAAAGATCCATCGCATTGAGCGGAAACATGGGTAATGGTAATAAAAGGTAATGGTGCTTTTGCAAGGAGAGATTACCATGAGATTTCCGTGCTAACACTGCCCAAAGATTCTCTGCGTGCCTTTGCTGCTCACACCATCTTTACATCTACTCAAAGGTATCCATTATCTGCCACATCCTCTCTTCTCCACCTTACCCATGCTGCCCACATCCTCAACTTCTGTGCACTTTCCCATTCATATTTAAGAACCAAAGGAGAAGTGCAGAGATTATTGAATATTTGGTCTATCATAAAACCTCCCACCGATTATAACAAAACATCAAGTGTATGATGGGCCATTGATTCTTAGAGCATTATTACACAGATGACACAATTTCAGTAACAATTAATAACCAAGGATGGTTTCCCTTCTTTAAGGCAGGGGCGGCTCCTCCTTTATGGGGGAGGAGCATCGTCCCCCTGCTGAAAGTCAGCAAAGGCAAAGGAGTCAGGACAAAAATAAAATGATAATAAAACATTTTTATTATCATTTTATTTTTAGCCCTGCAGGCTGCGAGGGAGGGGCATGGCCTCTCATCCTGACGCTGCAGCTGCAGCACTAGGGAGAAGGGGGGAGTGGTGGGCACTGCAGAGTGCTCATTACAGTTTGGCCGGCCCTCTGGGCTCGGCCAAAATGTCATGCACATTTAGCCTTTCTCCACCTACCTGCGTTGTACAGCTGGGTGGAGAAACCAACATAGGCTCCCACTCTATGTCTGAGCACTGAACCGAGGTGCTCAGACCAATCCTGTTACTTCTCACATGCTGAGAATAGCATTCCCAGCATGTGAGCAGCGCTAGGATTGGGAGCTGGGAGCCTGCGCAGTGTGCTGCAGGCTCCTGGCAAGGACGGGAGGATCAGGAGCAAGGTGGCGGCTGTCGGAGCAGGTAAGTTTTCTTTTTTATATATATACTTGTTTGTTTGCTGTGTTTACCTCTCCCCACCCCACCACTTCATACTACGAGAGACCGCTACTGCTTTAAGGATGCTGGATCCTCAACCAACCGGTCCTAGGATGCTTGTTTCCGGTCCAGTGAGGACCTGGCTTGGCAGTTCGGGCAGGACTGTTCCCATGAGGCACAGGGTCAAGACTGATTTGCATATGGCCAGGTCTAAACTGGGGTGGCATGGTGAGCAAAAGAATGATGGATTTAACCCAGATCTCTTGACTGGGGGTGAATGTTTTGATTTGTTCTGCATTCCGTCCATCAATTGTGTGTCTTTTGGATCCTCAACCACCAACACAACATGCTTCTTCATTCTGAGTCCATTTCTCACTCTGGATTGAATTCTCTTTTATCGAGGGTGGGCTCCAAACTAGGAACTCTCTAAAGGAGCCTTGTTTGATACTCTAACTGAAGGTAGCTTGCGTGTATTGCAACCCTTCGTTAATGCGCAATCTAAATTACCAGGAAATCCGTGGGAATCCTGCATACATCTTAAAATATATAATTTGATTTAGAATAAGCTTTTTGTATTTATGAAGTGATGCAGATAAGTAACGGTGTGTAGTAGTGGCAATGTTGAATAATCATGTGTAGAAGTAAAGTACCTCAAGAAGTAAGGGAACACTCCATGACACATCTTCGTATTTGAAGTGCCTCTACTCACTAATGTAGAAATATTACATTTATATGATAGGGTAGACATTCCTCATGTTACACGCTCAGACATCACATAGTGTAAAAGGCTGAAGTTGAGGAGGAAAAGCAAAGACTCTAGCTGAACTGTGGAAAGAGTGAGGGAGAGAGAACAAAAGACTTGCTGGGAGAGATGGTCAGATGGAAGAGGGCAAAAGGGCTGGATTGAGAGAATGAAAACAAAGTGGATTAGGGGGTTCGACTGTGAGAAGGAAATGAATAAGAAAAACTAAGAGTGAAAGGATGCAAGGGTAGCTAATCGTGAAATATTGATAACATTTTGAAAGCATTAGAAAGTTATAGAGAAATTATTAAGATTAAGGACAGAGGGAAGAATGGCTTAGAATGCAGGAAGTAACAAGTGAATAAAAGGGATCAGAAAAGACAGGAAACCAAAAAAAGGGGAAGGGAGGCTGGGTGAGACAATACTTATGCCTCAATATACCCAGCCCCATATCTCAAGGAAACAGTGCTGAATTCATTTCTCACCTCAGAGGGCTGCCCAGCGCCCACCACAATCAGCTTCCCATCATCCAGCCCAACAAGGATATGGCTATTTTCTTTGGTCACAGAAACACAGTGTATTGGTACCTTCATGGGCATCGGAGGCACTGCCACTTTAAGACTGAAAAATACAAGAAAGGACCCATGACAAATCCAGAAAATCTGCATGGAAAGACAAAATAGCATTCATGCACTTTACGACTAGGAACTGGAGGGAATCACTGAATTAATTTCCTAGAATCACCCCAGAATGCAGAGCCCACTCTAAAGGTTGATTGCGGCCCTAATGGCCCACATCCAGACATTGCGACAAGAAGTGATCAACCATGAGAAGTATTACCTACAGATTACTTACTGTAGTGATTCTTTCACATATAGTCCTTAATCTGTCTCCTTTCTATTGACTTGTGTGGTTGTGAAGATCATATATGTATTGTATAAGAGGTTAGAAATATAAAGCCTGGATGGCGCCATGTTCCACCATGCCCAGATCCTTTCCCTGTAATGGCCCATGAGACCAAGAGAATTGTAGGAGGGTAGGTGGTTCAGTACAAGAAGAAGTGTACTACATAATTTGTACTCAAAGTAACTTCCAGTGCCTTTTTGTCCCCATGTGGGAATATTGCAGAGAACCCCATCTGACCAAGAATTACATGCAGAACCTCTGTAAAGAAGAAAAGTGACATCCATCGAACACTTGTAGAGAGAAGGGCTCATAGTCCTTATGGAGACCTCTTGAACAACAGGCAAGGCTTTAATGCAAAGGCATTGTCTAAAAGCAAGGCATCAAGATTATTCCTTAAAACAACCCCAAACGTGAAGAAAAGGAAAGATACTAGCTATAAAAACGGTCCTCACTCAGCAGCCAGTTAAAGAAAAGTCTACTCTGAGTTAGCCTGTTGTCGACAAACGTGCCCCCCCAAATCCCTATGAGCCCAGGGATCTCAAACACACACCACAAATTTACCAACCAAAAGTACCTCCTAGCCCACTAAATAGCCACAGCCCTCTGAGGCACATAGACATTAAGGAGACCATCAGAAATGGATCTCGCCTTTAATAGAAGAAACTGGAACACAAGCCATGACTTCAAGGGGTCAGTAGAAACTGTCCATAATCCTGCCTCAAAAATCTTCAACAAATGATGGACGGAATGCTGAATGATTCAAACACTCACCCCCAGTCACAGATCTGGGTTGAATCCATCATCATTCTTTAGCTCACTTTGCCACCCCAGTTCAGACACAGCTATATGCAAATCAGTCTTGACCCTGTGCCTCATGGGAACAGTCCAGACCGAACTGCCAAGTCATGTCTTCCCTGGACCGGAATCAAGCATCCTGGGACCGGTGTCGGGCTAACAGCCCTCATCAGCCAGGCTAGCTTGAATCCAGTGGCAAAGTGAGCAAGGGACCCACGTCTGGGCATACCCTGCCAACTTAGGGCGAACAAAGCAAACACAAGGAGATGATGGACGGAGTGCTGAAACTTTTCAAACACTCACCCCCAGTCACAGATCTGGGTTGAATCCATCATCATTCTTTAGCTCACTTTGCCACCCCAGTTCAGACACAGGTATATGCAAATCAGTCTTGACCCTGTGCCTCATGGGAACAGTCCAGACCGAACTGCCAAGCCATGTCTTCCCTGGACCGGAATCAAGCATCCTGGGACCGGTTTCAGGGTATGTCGCCCTTCATCAGCCAGGCTAGCTTGAATACAGTGGCACAGTGAGCAAGGGACCCACGTCTGGGCATACCCATCCCACTTAGGGCGAAAAGTGTAACTGAAACAAATGGACAGAATGCTGAATGAATCAAACATTCTCCCCAAAGTCAAGAGATCTGGGGTGGTGTGGTGAGCAAAAGAATGATGGATTTAACCCAGATCCTTGTGACTGGGAGTGAAGGTTTTCATTGACCAGCATTCCGTCCATCAATTGTTTCTTTTGCATATGTCGCCCTAAGTGGGAAGGGTATGCCCAGACGTGAGACCCGTGCTCACTACACCACTGGATTCAAGCTAGCCTGGCTGATGAAGGGTGACGCCCTGAAACCGGTGCCAGGATGCTTGTTTCAGGTCCAGGCAGGACCTGGTTTGGCAGTTCGGGCTGGACTGTTCCCACAAGGAACAGGGTCAAGACTGATTTGCATATGGCTGGGTTCAAACTGGGGTGGTGTGGTGAGCAAAAGAATGATGGATTTAACCCAGATCCTTGTGACTGGGGGGGAATGTTTGCATTGTCCAGCATTCCGTCCATCAATTGTTTCTCTTTCAAAAATCTTCAGCACCTAGAAACCCATCTTTCCACAAGGAGCTGCACTTGAGAGCACAACCAAAGTAGAGTCACAGACAAGGAAGAGGCACTGCAGGGTCCTTCAGAGTGCCCATCTCACCAGAGAAGATTCTCACCACCATTTACTGCAAACATGAATAGAAACCACTACAAAAGCCTGATAATTCCTGGCAAAAACAGGAACAGCAGAAGGTGGGTGAACAACAATGACTCCTCAAATTAATAATGACCTCAAAAAGTTATTCAAAGACTCCAAAATGAAAATTCTACAGGACTTCAGGAGAAAAAAAACAATATGAAGTTCCTACAGACTCAGTCGGGAGAAAGTATATTGGAGGACTACCTGGAAGCCATTGAGCAAACAAAGTTATTCCTCTGGAGGGAGGAAGAAAACTGTCTTTTGAAAGCATGCACCACTTCAAGAAAATAACATATCTGAAGCTAGAACGTCTGGCAAAAAACACACAAAAACCCTTCAGCAGGAGCTGGGGAGATGGTGGATGTCCAAGAGCCCTGGACTGCTCTGTCAGCGAGGTGCATAAAAGTCAGAATTTGTAAAGGGGCCATGCTTGTTCCCAGGACTCAAATCAACTATTTTTCTTGACAAAAATTATCCCACATGCACGTCCCCTAGCATAGGTCAGGAGAAAGAGGCGCTGGTAATGATAATAAGCTACTGTATCAGACAATCTGCATTGTGTTATCGCCTAGGACCATGTTTACACTTGAAATATCCCATCTTAACTTACAAAGCTCTGTTACAGGCAAAACAGTAAATTTACTTTTATTTGGAAAAATATATGAATCTGTGCTTTGCACAAATATCCTGAAATCTCCAAGTCCTAATTTTACATGTGCAATATATCACATTGTGATATAATCACTGAGGTCGTTGGTGATATAATGCAAGGTCATATATTTTCAATTTGGAGAATATTAAGGTTCTAATAAATACCAAGATGTGTGACCTGTGAGGTTTATAATGCAACTTTTACGTGCCCTAGCTTAAGGTGGTTTTAAGGAATATCTTTGGCTTCTATCATAAAATACTAACAAAGCCCAGCAAACCATGCAACATTTTTTGTTAACTAAACTTAAGATTTGTTTGTCAATATCTTTGTTTTTATAATAATATACTTTGAGAAGGCATACGCTATTTCTGTGCTTTTTCAGCAGACCCTGGGCCGCACATATGAATAGGGTCTATTTCCACATAACAAGTTTATCTTACCTAGATTACAGACCACCTACTCACAGACATGAGTCTGCCTACCTGGATCTGGGTCCACCTAAGCTGAGCTGGGTCTATCTCCACAGACATTGGTTGACCTGTGTGGGCCTGGATCGGACAACTGCAAGCGGGTCAACCACACAATCTGAACCTGTGTAGACCTCCCTAATAGTCAATCCACCAGCTTAGTAGTTGCTAAGTTGACAGATCACTACTGACAAACGTAGCTGCTGTCAAATCACTTTCATGCACATACAAGTACCATTTACTGCAGTGTTTTAAATTAACCACTGTATAACAATTTTACTGCTTCAGGTCATCAATATTAAATCTGGCTAGACCTCATGTGTTCATTCATTGTTGTCCTTCATTGACTGCTTTCAAACAAAATTTCTACAATTGGTACACAAAGTGTTGTCATGTTTATTAAGCGATTAAGCTCTATATAAAGCTTAAAATAATAAATAAATCTGATTTTGCTGCCACATGTCCTACTCAGACATTTGCCAGCAGAACTGGCTCACACTTTTGCAGATCACAGTTCTCCTGTGCAAGTCTCTCTCTCCCTAGACAACTGTTGCAGTCTTTTTTCCACTTCCGTAGATCAAACTCACAATTCACAATGTGGAGAAGTAATCACTATGGCATCAGAGTCTGCCAACACAAATGAAATCGGTACCAGCCATAGCCAAGATCTGAACATTACAACCTTTAGAGAGTGGGGAGGGAGGGTAGGTTGAAATTGACAATTTAAATGGCAAGTTGGCAAACTCAGATCATCTCCATTGAACAAATTAGAGTCATTAGTGAACCTTCTCAATGTCCTTTGTCTGCAGAAAAACTGTTCAGAATATCACATAAAATTGTGCGATTTTGTGTGGAACATGTTCTGAAGTGCCTATATGCCAAACCTCACAAACTGTGTTCCATAGACTGTCAAATAAATAAAGTCATTTATTATATGGTCAAGGTCCAAATTGGTAGGCTCTGAAAGAGGCGTGTACAGTCAAAAGATATGAAATTCAGTTTTCCCATTATTCAAATGTCTTTTTTCTCAGCCTTCCATCAACCATGCCCATTTACGTATCTGAACTGTTAGTAGACCAATGTAGAATTTTAGTTTTACAATTTCAGTTCCCAATGATACACTTATCCAAGACATGCCGAGCGCAGTGTTATTTGATTTTCTTCACAGAACGGCAGAACCACAATACATCATTTCCAGGAAAAAGGAACAATTTTGAGCAAACTTTGTCTAACCATGTCAAATTAGTTAAGATTTGCTAGCCATTTCTACATTCTCTCAAACTAGTACTTCTATGGTACACTGAGTAGGAAAGCACAACCTGGGAACCCCAGAGTAACCGCCCCCAGCACTTCACCTTGTCAAACACATGTATACATCTATGACCCCACTTAACTAATCTACCAATAATGTTCCACAAAATGTAGATGTCTACCAAATGTTCTGAAAAAATTTGGTGTGCATTGCTATTTTTTAAAGCAGACAACACTTTTGCAGCAACAAAATATGTTGTTCTTTACTCCCAAAGCAATTGCACAAATTATTAGTGCTGACGTAGGGAGCGCAGCGGCGTTTACCAGAACATTTGCCTCCTGAGGTTGCATCATGCTCATTTGTTAAAAGGAAACCTATCACCTAATGCAAATGAATCTCAAAGCTCTGTGGTGTAATTTTTTAGCAACTAGGTAGGCCTTGGATGCCAACTGTAAATGGAGTTTAATATTTGAACCAGCATATGCCTCAAGAAGCAGCAATATTATTTACAGGGTCAAAATTCCAAGGCTGCTAACGTCTCACCCAGGACTAAGTCACCTGGGGTCTTAGGATCTGGAGACCATGGTTTCATTCCATAGGTTCATAGTGTAAGAACTCAACTCAAATTAAATTATTTGTGATTCTGTTGATTCCTTTTCAAAATTGGGTGGTAATTTGTTGAGAATTCTTTCAGACTTATCCAAAGATATGGTTATCTAACCATGATACTTGATGAGGGACGTGGCCTGGCGGCGATGGAGTAAGCAGCGAAGCTCCGGAGCTCCGTCTGGCCGACTGCCACTACGATCCATCCTGACCACCACCCCCCCCCCCCTCGAGGGCCGAACCGGACCCAATAATCGATCCAGACCCGCCCTTCGGTGAGGGGGCACACTTATTTGGCAAGAAGTTTCGTGGCAGCAATGAAACGAGCGCCCTCAAAATGGCGGTGACCCATGGAAATTGAAGGAGAGAACCCCCGGCATCAGGGACTGCCCCCGGAGTGTTGGCGGCGCCGAGAAGGTACGGAGCCCGCCACAATCCAAGGCTGCAGGGTGCGCTGGGTCCCGGAGAGCAGCGGAGAGAGTTCGGCGTGCAGAGGACCATCGAGTCGCGAAGAGAAGGTGGACCGCAACTGAAAAGGCGACAGAGGAAGGCACCCTGCGAAGAGTGAGGCGCCGAGGGCAGCGAGTGAAGAAAGGAGCCCAGCGGTGTGATTCCCTTTGTGACGCGGTAAGCAGCGGCTGCGGGGGGACCCAGGAGAGAGACTACCGGGGACGCCAGGAGGACAGAGGAGACGGCTGCCTCACCCAAGATGGCGGACACCCAGCGGGACGAAGCGGACGACTGAGCGGGTGCCAGGGACTGAAGAGCAAACCAGAGCAGCCCAGGAGATGGCGAGAACCTGGGGGACACCCCAATACAGAGCACCGGTGCCCCCCCTTCCTTGGCAGCGAGCAGGACGAAGGCGCCCGGAGGTGGAGAGAGCTGGTGGGGAGCACCTGTGGCCCCACTCCTCAAAGTGCAAAAATCAGTGAAGGCAGGAGCCCGGGGGCGGCAGCGAAGGGCATCTGTGCCTCCCCCTCCCAAAGTGTGCAGACAGGGGATGACTGGGGGCAGAGGAAGCCAGGACAAGGGAAAAAGGACTAAGGCCTGGCCGGCCGAGAAGCTGGGGGAGGGTTACAAAGCCCCCTGAGCCCTGAGACAGCCGGTACACACTGCAGAACCCCCCAAACAAGGGACGGGGGCTAAGACCACAGCGCAGAGCGGCGAGTCCCTGCAACCAACAGAGGACTCTGCCCTCCCTGAAGAGAGGCACACAGCTGAGAACGGCGGCGCCTGGGGGGGAACAATCCCCAGAGGTGACAGATAGGGGGAAGACCATACCCCTGCACAGGAGAAGCCCACAGACAAGCGGACAGAGGACACAGTAAGGCGCTGAGCACCGCAAACAGCGCAGGCAGCGCGAAGAACGCTGCCCATGAACAGTAAGCATGAGGAGAGCTGAGCTGCCCCTGAAGGCGCACTGAAACCAGAGCAGACACCCAGGACTCGCAGTATCGCGCTGGGGAGCACGATCCCCAACCGAAGTAGAATAGCAATGCCACAAGCCGCAGGGACACAGGACCCCAGACACTAGAAGATGCCCAGCACGGATAAAGGAAGGCTCACCCCCCTTGGGGAACAGGCTACAGTAGTATAGACCCTGAGAAAGGCGCCCACACAGGCCTGAGGTGGACGGAGAGGGAGAAATGGTGCAAAATCACGAAGAAGAAGGGCACGGAAGGAACCCCGCTGGAGATAGCGATGGAGGGAGGTGAGACACCCCAAACTCAGCAGGACTGCCCTCGGCACCGACCCAACAAGACATCCTTCAAGCAATAACCAGCTCCAGTGAGCGGCTAGAGGCAAAAATAGACTCGATAGGCGTGGACCTGGGCATATTACGAGAAGACCACAAACGCCTAGCAGAGCGAGTGACGGCGAACGAGCGACAGCTGTCAGAGGTGTCCCTGGGTATCGCAGCCATAGAAAAGAAGATGGCTGCATTAGAAAGCAAGGTGCGCACGCTGGAACTCAGGGCCGAAGACCACGAAAACAGGTCACGGAGGAACAACATAAGAATCGTGGGACTTCCTGAGAAAGTGGAAGGCGTCAACATGGTGGACTACCTCGAACAGTGGATAAGCACGGAGGTGGCACCGGAGGGACTGTCCGCGTTCTATGCCTTTGAAAAAGTGCATCGAGTGCCGGTGAGGCTGCCCCCGCCGCGCGCGCCCCCAAGAGCGGTGGTGGCAAGGCTCCTCCACTACCGCGACGTACCACATCCTGACAAGAGCCAGACGCAACGGAGATCTCCAGGTGAACAGCACAGTGGTGCAAATTTTTCCAGAGATGTCCAGAAGCAAACAGGAGCGTACCACAGCATGAAACAAAAGCTCCGCCAACTGGAATACAAATATTCTATGCTCTATCCGGCCAGGCTACGTGATTACGGAGAACAGAGCGGAATTCTTCCAGACCCTGCGAGAGGCCTGGGACTGGCTAAAGCGCAACTGAGAAGAACTCCCCCCTCCAGAACCGAGAGGGCAGCGGACACGCGGCGGCAGATCCAGGGGCAGATGGAACAATGGAGACCTGCCCATGCCCACGTGGGAAGAAGTACAAATCGAACGCAAGAATGTTGTGAAGGAGGTGCCGTTGATCAGTGGTAGAGGAGGGGAACGACCGTCCCAGAGGAGCGGAGTACAGCAGCAAGAATTGAACTCTGAAAGCTCATCCACAGTATCAGAAATTCCAAGTGTTGAACTCCCGCAAAATAACCCCAAGATCAGCTGATGATATAATCTGAGAACATATCGAGAAGGGCGGGAAACAAAGCAAGCTGAGAGACATGATGCAACTGCAGGTCAGGAGGGTGGTAGCGGGGACGCCTGAGGGGTCTAACAGGGGAGATAACCTCTATCTCATCAGAACTGGAGGGCGGTTCAGGCTGGGCAAGCACTGGGCCACACCCTTTAACGGGCCGATCAGCGAAGGAGCTGCTGACAGTTGATATTACATGGTTTGGACGGGAGGCACACACCTACTTGTCCTGGGGAACGGAAGTTGGGGAGGTTGTTTACAGTTACATAGTTCGGGGGTCTTGGGTTACACCGCTTACTAGAGCTAAGACAGGACGACTGGGAAACTCCTGCATGCAGAATGGGGGGGAACGGTTGAGGAAATGGGGAGTGCTTCATTTAAGTGTAAGAATGGCGACTGGGGCACACACATATAAATGCATGTCATGGAATATCCGGGGAATGCAGTCTATGGCAAAACGTTACAAAGTGCTATCTTTTCTCAGGAGAAGGGGAGTGCAAATAGCACTCCTCCAAGAAACACATCTCACGCAGGAGGAGGGGAGGGCACTGCAGAGATGATGGAGGGGCCAGACATACTTCACCACATACTCAGCTTACGCTCGGGGGACATTGATCTGGGTGCAGGCTGGGGTCCCTTTCCAGATGCTGGACTCCTTAGAAGACCCCGAGGGATGATATGTGGTGGTACGAGGGTGACTAGGATGAGACCTCAGCATAATAAGTGTATATGCTCCAAACACGGACCAACCAGCGTCCTTTGAGCGGTTGTCCCGTAGATTAGCCCCATACTTGACTGGCCCTACACTCATAGGGGGGACTTTAATAGTGTGGCTGACGTAGGATTGAACAGACCCCATCCCCCGCTGCGCAACTCAGTAACAGCACGCACTGCACAAGCATTCGCCGCCTGGCAGAAACACTGGGGACTGCTGGACTCTTGGAGGAGACTCCACCCTCACGAAAGGGACTATTCTTACTTCTCGCCCATGCACAAACTCCACGTCCGACTAGATACCTTTATGTGTACGGCGGATGTACAGAGTGCGGCGTCCTCGACCGAGTATCTGGCCCGAATGATATCGGACCATATTCCAGGATTGCTAGGATTCACATGGGCACAAACCCAACCTGTAATCCCAACATGGAAGCTCCGCCCGGAATCCAGAAATCCAGACAGAAGTGCAGGATGCTAGGGAGGAAGTAGCAAAGCAAACGGAATGCCTGAGAAGCTTCAATTATAAGCAATACCATAGTAGGGCACACGCGGATAGAGAGAAGTCCGGATCTCTACTAGCATGGCTGGCTAACCCCAACAACAGACATTCCCCGATAGTGGAATTAGAGGACCAAGTGGGCACTAGATGCTTTACCCAGGAGGCAATTAATACCATCTTCGCGCAATATTATGCAGGACTATACCGCAGCCCCGCGGGGCAAGACGGATCCGCAGCACTGGAATACCTAGAGGGGGCACAATTGCCTAGACTAGAGCTAGATGAGACGGAGGAACTAGGGGACGACATCACAGAGCAGGAGGTACGTGGAGCCATAAAACACATGGCACGTAACAAAACCCCCGGCACCGACGGGCTGCCGGCGGAGTTTTATGGGACATATACCGAAGAATTGGCTCCTAGACTAACTGCACTGTACAACGCAGCCCGCGAGGCCAGAGTTCTGCCGGAGAGCTCCAGAGAAGCACTCATTGTTCTGATACTAAAGCCAGGGAAGCCGGCACACGTCCGTACAGCCTATCAACCCCTTTCCATGTTAAACATGGACTATAAAATAATAAGTAAAATCCTAGCAACCCGACTATTACCCTACATGAGAAAGTTAGTGCACCCGGACCAGGCTGGGTTTATCCAGGGACGAAACACAGCGATCAACATACGGCGGCTCCTAGCTATCATGGACTCATGGGATCACGACATACCTGAGGCAGCGGTGTTCGCAGTGGACATCGAGAAGGCCTTTGATAGCCTTGAGTGGTCCTTTCTCTATGTGGTGCTGGACGCAATGGGTCTGGGAGGTGGTTTCGCTGCATGGTTGAGACTGTTGTACACCAACCCTACGGCAAGAGTGCGCATAGGTAAATTGATATCCGGAACGCAGGCGGTACAGCGGGGAACGCGTCACGGCTGCCCCCTCTCCCCACTGCTGTTTGCCCCAGCTATGCAGCCCTTAGCTTCCCGAGCGAGACAGGGACAGGCCTTCAGAGGCCTTCCGGTGAGAGGCGTGAGGCACCACATAGCACTATATGCGGACGATCTACTGAACTTCCTCCGAGACCTAGAGGGGGACCTGCAGGGAGCACAGACCATGCTCCGGGAGTTTGGCAACCTGTCGGGACTCAGTTAATTGGCAGAAGTCGAAACTATTCCCCATGGTGCCAAACGCACCACCGCCCCTGGTATTGAATAACCTCCAATGGGAGCCCCAATGCCTGTCATATCTGGAAGTAAGAATCTACCATGAAACAGTGGACCTGCTGGAGGGCAATGTGGGCAGCGCAGTAAGCTCTCTCAGAGCTTCTATGGGCTTCTGGGGAACCTTGCCATCGTCTATGGCTGGCAGGGTCGTCCTGCTGAAGATGGTGGCCCTGCCCTGCCTGTTGTACTTCTTTGGCACCCTCCCAGTATGGATCCCAAGGGCAACGTTTAAGGACCTGGATTCCATGATCACATTGTTCCTATGGGGAACGGGACGCAGGCGAGTGGCTCTAACCATGCTGAAACGTTCTTCGGCGACAGGAGGGATGGCGGTGCCAGATTTAGAGCTATATTACCTGGCGGCGCAGCTCAACTGGCTGATCCAGTGGCTGGCAGCGGGGCGGAACCCGGAAAGGACCCAGTATCCATTAGCGCCGACAGAGGCAGAACAGGCAAAACTGGTACTGCGAGTACGAAGGCAGACAGCACAAGACACTATGGAAACCAAGGTGATTAAAAAGTGCTGGTCAAGGTACCTTCAGCGCGCGAATCATAGAATACCGTACTCACCGAGTTACCGATGGCACTACTTCGAGGCCTCCCGCACTGAGGGAGCTGAGCAGGTATAGAAGACTGGGAAGAGGCAGGAGTACAGAGAGCGGGAGACCTATACCGTGACTCTGAAATGCTCCCCTTCAAGGACTTTCGGTCGGAATATGACCTGCCCCAGGGTCACTTCCTACTACACAGGGCAATCACCAAGGGTATGAGGAAACACTGGGAGACAGGAACAGTGGAGCCACAAGCGCTGGATGGCTGCTGGTATGTTGCCACGTCTACAGGGAGGATAAAAACAGTCTCCTGCCTAAACAGGGCCATGAACCAAGACATTCAGAAGCCGATGGAGCGATTGTGAACGCAATGGGAGGAAGATCTAGGGATCCCGCTCCCGGAGGAGGCCTGGGAGAGTATAGTTGAGAGAACATTAAAAGCAACGAGAAACGCAAGGTTCAAACAAATTAACTATTACGTCCTACAAAGGGCCTACCTCACTCCGGCACGCATCAGGAAGCACTTCCATGTTGAGGAAGCAGCATGCCCTAGGTGAGGGTTTAGAGAGGCACACATACTACACATGTTCTGGGACTGCCCCAAGTTGACTCCATTCTGGGAAGAGGTCCTCCACATCTTAGGAGCAATAATGGCTAAAGAGATCCCGCGCACCCCAGGGCACTGCATACTGGGCTGGTTCCCACATACAGTCAAGACCAAAACAACAGCGAAATAACAGGATTTGGCATTGGAACTAGCCAAACAGGACATCACTAGGAATTGGAAGTCGGCAGGGGACCAAGGGTTGGAACATGGAAGCACGAGCGAGAAAAATGGGCAAGTGCGGAAGGGAGGATACTATTGGCAGAGGCAGGACGGGGCATAGGCACCATTAACAGAGCAAGAGCATGGGGACAATTAGTAGAAGAACTGACGGCGCCCGAGCAGGAACAGGAGCAGCCAACCCTCGACGGCTCCCCACCACGAAACCAGACAGTAGAGAAAGAACAAGCCAGATAGAGAGGAGACAGGTCCTCCCCAGGAAACCCCTCAACTGACACAAGACACAAGACACACACGAACAAAAGATCCTACTATAGGAATATACTAATCGTCAACCACCTGCGGAGATAGAGAACAATAAGCGGAAGCGACTCAAGAGGGAGAGAGGGTGGGGGAGGTAGCGGGGTACTAGTCGAAAAGTTTGAGTATATAATGCCAGCAATGCATTAAGATATATTTATGTACCGTACAGATAGGTTTGTATGTACTGTGATGGATTTGAAATGCCAATAAAATCTGGTTTAAAAAAAAAAACATGATTTGATGTAGGGCTAATAGAGTTAGCTCTAAAGTGTGAGCGTTTGGGGCAGTTTCTAAACAGGCTATCAGGTCAACATGTATATGTTATGACAAATAGATGGATTACATTTTTTCTTGGAATGAAGATAATGGTAGGCAGGATCCGGGTGGCCGGCTGGGAAGTCGAGTGTACAAGAGGACTGACCCTGGTCTGCCATAGGGGAAAAAGTCAGAACAACGTAGGCAGAGCCACGCGTGTTCCAACAACGCAAGCCTTACCACACTTGCCTTAACCACGCAAATGCATGGTTAAGGCAGTGCGCGGTCTGGCTACTACTGGATGGAAGCAGGAAGGATCAGGAGAGGACGCAGTGAGGTGAGTGGGGCTGGGGCTCGGTTTTAGGGGAGCCGGGTGGTAGTTTTTAAGGGTTGGGGTTGTTTTCAGGGCTGGGGGGGGGTCAGGGTTGTTTTCAGGATTAGGGGGGTCGGGAACGTTTTTAGGGCTCAGGGGTAAAGTAGTTTTTAGGGCTTAGGGGAGGGCAGGGAAGTTTTTAGAGTTCGGGGGAAGGGTTTGGTTTTCAGGAGGGAGGGGGCAGTTTTAGGTCTCAGGCGGGGGTTGGGGGCCATTTTATGGCTCAGGGTGGGGGGCAGGATTCAGGATACTTTTTAGGAAGGCAGGGTCGTTTTTAGGGCTCAGGGCGGGAGGCAGGGATCAGGATACTTTTTAGTGTTTGGGCGGGTAGTTTTTAGGGCTTGGGGGCAGGGAAGTTTTTAGAGCTCGGGGGACGGGGTTGGTTTTCAGGAAGGAGGGCTAGTTTTAGGTCTCAGGACGGGGGCAGGGGTCGAGGGTACGACTTACCTGATAAGTCTTAACAATATATATGTCTTTGCAACAAAATATGCATTGTTAAGGCATGTATGGCAAAGGCATGTGTGGTAAAGGTATATGCATGGTTAAGACTTGCGTGGTTAAGAACATGTGGAACCAGCATGCGTGGTAAACGCATGCGTGGTTCTGTCACACAACCCTGCCATAGTGTTTTCACCTAAATTAGAAACTTAATGGCTCATAAATTCACAAAAAATTCAGAGGGTTTATCATGGAAGTCTGCAGGCTTATATATGATGCTTCTAGAGTCATATTCTTCTGAGCAGATTTATTCTGTTAATGTCCTAAGTTTTAAAGAAACATTGTGCAGAGGAAGCTATTCCCAATAGTTGGTCGATTAATATTTTTGTACCCGTCATTCGGAAATTCAAAAGTGGGTAGGCAGTGGCACAACACAGGCCCTGTGGCGCAGGGTGCCCCCCAACCCTTTAAGGGGCCCAACCCCTCAGGGGATCTCATTTCAATCAAGACCAATGAATATCTGTGAGATATGGGGCCTCTCATTTTACATTACACCACTGGTTGTGGGATCACTAGTCCGAACATCCTATATACAAGGCTTGTAGAATCCAATGAGTACTCTGCTGGATCTGTTCTGGGGTACATCTCAATGAAGACTAGCAGGTTGCTACTAAAATATACCCCAGATTGTGTCTCTCTCCAAAGAGTTGACAAAATGGGTAAATATTTCTTCCAAGTCTTAGATGCTCTTCATTGAAGAACTCCGAATGGGTGTTTCTCTTGACACAACTGTATTACTTACACTCACCTGTCAGTAAGCCGTCAGCCAGTCAAAGACTATACTTTATACCTAATGTTTGTTCCACTGGTGCTTTGAATTGTGCATTGAATCTGGAGTGTAATGTGACCATTTAGCACAAACCGTAACCATAAGTCAGCCTTTTCTAGAAAAAGCAATTTTAATCTCTCTGTATGACTGAGAGTATTGACCAAATGAAGACATTAAACAGTTGAAGCTGACATCTACGGGGAGGGGTGGTGGGCACGTGCAAACAAAATTAAAAACTTACCTCACATGTCCTCTGCAGTGCGGCAACAGCAAACTAGCTTGCCCAATCCTGGTGCTGCTCACATGCAGCATGAGAGCAGCGCCCCGGTTGGTGGGAGCAGCCTCTCTCGGCACTCCGCAGTGCATTGGAGGCCTGCACTTGCTCTTGTTTCAGGACAGCTGGGTTGAGAGGTTTCAAGTGTCATGTCTGGCTGGCCGTCGCAAGACGGTCATCAAAAAAGACATGCACACTTTAAACAGTGCAAAGGCAGCCTCTGCCTACCTCTCCTCCCTGATGCCACTCAGCAGGGCCTGCCCCATCCTGACACTCAGTTCAGGATGTGATTAAATATAAAATGGTAATGAACTACCATTTTATTTTTCATCTCAGAGGTTTGGGGGGCATTTAAGTGGGGTGACGCTCCTCCACTCAAACAGAGAAGCAGCCCCTGACATTGAAATGAGGAAAAGTCCCAAGTACAAGGCTAGATACATGGAAAGAGATGCCAGACACTTTAGAATTACTGAGTCTGATTGATGAGACAAGTGGCTGTGTCATGTATGGGTCTGTATGGGATAAGGCCCTTGAGTTGTAACTCTCTCATACGATGCCACAATTTTTTTACTTGAAAACATCGATCTGTCATTAACCTTAAAAAAGCCACATGGCATACTCATGCTCTAAAACCCAAACAGTCTCTTATCAACAAATATTTCATGCAAGTGTTAAAACAACCAGTAAGCCAGTTAGCCTTACCGAGGGTAGACAATTTGGGTGAGCAAAAAAATCAATATGGAAAACAAATGGTTTGAGATTAGGGTTGCCACCTTTCCAAGAGAGAAATACTGCTCATTTGTTGTTGTTTTTAGAGTCTGCAAATGCCTGGACATGATACTAAATAGGAATGTAAACAAATTTGTGTGTATTGTATTTTAACTAACCCTGGGCAAAGCACTACGCTACGCTCGCGTAGTTTGCGAAGTTTGCGCTACTTCGCACTACGCGAATTGCACGTAGCACAGTGCAAACACGCGTAGTGCAGCGGTCATTTTTTGCTTGCTCGCGGTCCTCAACGTCAAGTTGGCGACCGCGAGCAAGCAAAATGACATCCTGGCGAGACTTTTTCCTCGTTCGCGATCAGCAACATTAAGTTGCCGATCGCGAGCGTGGAAAATAAACCTCCCGGCGAGATTCTCAACGCGGGGAGGTCAGGTTTCTCATTGCGAGTGGTCGCGTATGCTCGCGACCGCTCGCGATGAGAAACTACCAGTCCGCGTTGAAAAAGCTGCCGCTCGAGTAAAAATCTACTCGAGCAGCAGTAAAAGACAGCTCGCACTGTGCAAGATGCCGTTTTCAATGATTGTACAGTGCGGACAAGCATCCGGCACTGTGCAATCATCGCGAACAGCGCACTACGCAGTTCGCGTAGTGCGAAGTGCACTTCGCGTAGCGCTACTTCGCGAACTACGCCCAGGTTTAATTTTAACATGACGTTTCTGCCTTTGTTTAGTGTAATTATTAGTTGTGGATCATTAACGAAGCTCTAGAACACATTTAAACGTTTTCTATTTGTCTCTGTTGTATGCTATTATTCTATTGTATTCTATTATCATTGTGTTTTGCTAAAAATACCGACTTTAGGTGATTTTGATTATTTTTCTACCGGTCGGGACATCAAACTACCAGTAGAAAACCGGTCAGATACACATATAATACACAGAAGCCTGCAATCATAGATCACAAATCTGTCTTTAATTTCCTTAAACATTTTGAGTTGTGACGCTTGTAAAAGAAAATGACGTAACTGCTCAAGTGTAACAACTTAGCACAGTTGAGTTGTGATGTCATAGCGCTCGGTGCCAGAGCCAGCAGCCAAGATGGAAGGCAGATCTAGTGGCATCATTGAAGCTGCAGTTTAAACGAAGAAAAGGAGAATTGGCTTTTTGCGTTTGTGATCTATTATTAAAGTGAACAATAATCAGCAGAAAGGAGATTTTTTCAATGTGTTTATTTCTTTCCTGTAATAAACCCCTGTGCAAAAATAATCTCACAGCAGCATGCTGCTATTCATTCTGAATACTTTTAAAACCAGATTTACGTTAAAACTGGTTCTAGTATATTTTTTAAATAAATGAACTGCATTTTGGATAGTTCAATTTCCTACTACAGATCTGTTTTTATTCTTCATGACTGCAACCATACTATCCCTTTTATATGAAGGAGCAAGACTTCAAGAATTTAAGACGTTTGTGGGAAGAGCGATGGTTTGACCATGTATTATAAGGAATAAAATACCCTCTGCTGAATGTTATAAGGATATTGCATGTCACCTTGATGTTACACAATTATAGAAAGGAGCACTGCATTTGGCCTCATTCCTCTATATGCTCCGGGAACTCCTGGATGACCTGCAAATTGTTTTAATGTACAGAAGGTGTACTTTAGCCCATATTTTGTAAGACCCTCCTGAGTTTTGGGCTTTTGCCACTTCACAGGGGGTTGATCACTAGCTTTATATAATAATACTGCTCTGGGAGAATGAGTTAATAATATTACTTAACTTCATTTTACAGCCGAGCTGGATACTAAGCCCATCACATTTAAGCAAGGCTATTAATACGATTTCATAACGCATAAGTAACTGGAAAAACTACAAAAATCTGTTAAGGATTTTATAACAAATTGAGCACTTAGGCCTACTGGTGCCCTACTATATTATTTAAAAGTGATCTTAATTAATGGGCCAAATGGTGAAATCTGTCTTATATCTACTTATTTATTTATATAGCGCTGGCTAGACCCGAGGGTATCAGATCGCTTTACAAGACATGTGAACAGAGACCACAGCATTATTACAAGGATTCAAGGTTGACAAAGTATATCCAGAGGGAATAAAAAACAATGCAACATTATATAGGTATATCAAATAATACAACATTATTCATTGGCCGCATTAGTGACGGCTTAAATGGTGTATTTGGTCAAGCGAATGATCTTGTTAGTGTGCTGAGCAGTTGTATCCTCTTAGAGGAATCAGAGACTTGGACAGTTAATTCTAATCTCATTCCGTTTTATTGACGGGTGAGAGACCAATTGGCATTACACTTACAGATCCACAATTAGCTACATTAGCAGAAGTCATTATCGTAAGCCTGTTTTGTAGACTTGAAAGCCTTTGATGTTCTAGGGGGTAGACAGAGTCCGACTACGGCATAGTTGACATATGAGCGTATACCATAAGCTCTGCATGGCAATACATGGGTTAGGGTCAAGTTAGGGAATGGTTCTAAAATGTCTGACAACATTGATTCTACCTGTTTTTCGAAACAGGAATGACTTCTTGCAACCCTGTTAATTAGTTTACATACTGCAGACCTCAGTCAGGAGTTAAGCTACTAAGATATTTCCCTTCCAAACTTGACCCTTCTGTGTCTGTTACAATATGCTGATGACACAGTTATTCTGAATTGAAATGCAGTTGGCCGTTTTAAAAGAATAACCTGGCTAATGTCCTGAACATCAAACATTTGATGATTTTCAAAGTGTGAGAACAAATAGTGCCATCTTTGGCTGTAAACCTAACGAGGCAGGTGTGGTTCCTAGGTTTAAGGTTCAAGGAGCATGGTAGCATAAAACACACATAGCAGGCTTAGAAAATACATCTGCTGGCTAGGTACATGCCATTAGAAACCTTTACACTACCTCAGCCCCTCATTAACTCTCATCTGTGCGGTCATAAGAGCTAAATTCCAGTCCTCTTTGATGAAAGGGAATAAAGCTTATCTTTTTTTTTTACGGAGTTTTATATAGCGTGAACTTGACCCGAAGGTATCGGGTATCAGAGCGCTTTACATAGCACCAGTTCCGTTACATGAGGACACATTCATTTTTGTTAGGCACGGGGAGATTAAGTGATTTGCCCAGAATCACAGGATGTTCAGCGTCATTGCCGAGACTCGAACCCAGTTCCCCAGATTCGAGGTCGACCGCCCTAGCCGTTAGGCCAACTCCTCTCCCCTTGTTAATCTATGTTAATCTTTGTCCTTTCTAGACCTATCCCAATGCACTGTATATTGGTTATTTCGCATGCCATTAGGTTAGATTTCAAAAATGACAAACCCTGGACTTGGAGCCAAATTTTTGAAAACCTGTTTTAAGGCTAGGTTTGACATTAATACTTTAATACTACCCACCTTTCAGGTGCTGCTACAGCCTTAGTACTATTGCTGCAATGAATAGTGTTATTACTATTGGTGCCCCAATTGCAGCTTTTAGTAATCATAGTATTGCTGCCAGTACTACTTGCCCTACTACTGCAAGACCTGCTATTACTGATACTGCTACTACAAGTTAAACCTTCAATACTACACGCCCACTGTAGCACAATTACTGCAACTAGTAGTATTGCTTACATTAATACTATGGATACATCCATGCTAATACTACCTGTACAACTGCTGCTGCTACTATACCAAATATTTCCACTCATACTACTCCTAACGTCTGCCATAAAATCTATCGTGATAATATTGGTTATACTACTAATAGTACTATAATGTTCTTCTCAAATTAGTTTCACTAGAAATACCTCATTATTAATACTAATACCTCTACTGCTTCTGTTGCTACTACTGCAACTTCTTTTACTGCCAGTAATGGTTGTACTTCTATTATCAGTATCACACTAAGTAACACTATGTAAAATTGTAATACTATGGGCAGTTCTAACAATGGAGAGGTGTGGTGCAGCGGCCAGGGCAGCTGACTTCGGAGCACAGGGTTCACGGTTCGATCCCTGGCTCCGGCGGCAGCTCAGCTCAGCACCATGTGACTCTGGGCAATAGCTCACTTAATTTCCACGACGGCCCCCAGCGCCTTGAGACCCGTAAGGGTGAGTAGTTCGCGCTTTACAAATACGGATTTAGATTTAGATTTAACAATAGCAAAAGTAGTATAATTGCTAGTGCATCTTGACTCATAAAAATGGTACCAGCATTAGCAATCACAGAACTAGCAGTGATACTATCAGGTGAAATAATGTGTGTAGTACTACTACTAGTAGTATCCATAGCAGTAGTAATAGTAGAAGCATCACTAGTAATAGTTCACCTCCAGCAGTATTAGTACTGGTACCTGAAGTCTACTTGGAGGAGGAGCTCAAGCTGCACCTGCTTGGAGAGAGGTTCTGTGTCTTGAAATATGGCCAATGATGATTACAATAGCAACTGTACACCAGACAACACTTCCTGTGTCCACGGCATGAGTAAAATATCATAGAGGCCTATCATGGTGTGATACTAGCTATGCAAACACAAGGAGATGATTTGGGGTGAATGTCTGAAAAGTTTCAGCGCTCCATCTCAGTCACAGATCTGGGTTGAATCCATCATTGTTCTTTAGCTCACTTCGCCACCCCAGTTCAGACACAGCTATATGCAAATCAGTCTTGCCCCTGTGCCTCATGGGAACAGTCCAGCCCGAACTGCCAAGCCATGTCTTCCCTGGACCGGAAACAAGCATCCTGGGACCGGTTTCGGGCTAACAGCCCTCATCAGCCAGACTAGCTTGAATCCAGTGGCAAAGTGAGCAAGGGACTCACGTCTGGGCATACCCTGCCAACTTAGGGCGAACAAAGCAAACACAAGGAGATGATGGACAGAGCACTGAAACTTTTCAGACACTCACCCCATTGGGCACAGGGTCAAGACTGATCTGCACATGGCTGGATTCAAACTGGAATGGCATGGTGAGCAAAAAATTGATGGATTTAGGCCCAGATCTCTGTACTGGAGTGAATGTATGACATTGTTCTGCATTCTGTCCATCAATTGTTGTTTTTGCACGTGATACTAGCTATGCCAGAAGTAGAGGAACAGGTGTAAAAAGATTGCAGATGAATAAACAACCCAGGTTTAGTGAAAAAATAAATGAATAGAAAAGTAGAATTCCTAGTAGTAATACCATGAGCAGTTGTAGCATTATTAGTAGGAGCAATAGTAGTGGTGATAGCAGTATACGTCATAATTTTCTTTTCATTTATGTTTATAGAGTTGGGACAGGATCATTTTGTAAGCAATGTATACAACTGTGCAAGGGTAAAACTGCACTACCTAGGAATCTGTATGGAGGGACATGATTACTAAGTGAGTAAACTTGCTACCGGAAAGAAAAAGAAAATGTAACCTTTTACTTTTCATCATTACTGCTCCAATGGATTTGAATGAAGTTATATTTATTAAGGTATTTTATCCATAGGGCAACCCAGCGCCAAGTAGCCTCAAACCCGAAGAGGGCAAGAAAATTATGGTAACTGAAATAGCCAGGATTTAAGATTGTTTTGCCTAAAAGTACAAAATTCCACTAGCTCTGTGTGAACAGGTATAGAGTTCCAGAGTTTAGCAGCAAGATGCATGAAAGGCCTACATCCTTGTCTGGAAAGCCTGATCCTGGGCATTGTAAGCTGATGAAGAGATGCAGAGCGGCGACGTGTGAGAATTGAGCTTGGTGACAAGATCACCCGCAGGGACCGCACCAACGGAGTCGGAGGAGGCATCGCCATCGTCCACAGGAACACCCTCAGAGTCTCAACCAACACCGACGACACCCTCAGCACCGCCGAACACATGCACTTCCAGATCCACAACGATCCCAACACCACCCTCAGAGGAACCCTCATCTACAGACCCCCGGACCCCGACCACAGTTCAGCGATTCCATCGCTGACTTCGTCAGCACACACGCCATCGCCTCCACGGACTACATCCTCCTCGGGGACCTGAACTTCCACCTCGAGAACAACAAGGACACCAACTCCACCACCCTGATCGACAACCTCGCCACCCTCGGACTCAGACAGCTTGTGACTACACCCACCCACGCCGCCGGCCACACGCTAGACTCCATCTTTTCCGCAAGCCCACACCGTCACCTTCAACCACACCTCCGAACCCCACTGGACTGACCACCACTGCATCCACTTCACCTACAGGAAGCCCACTACGCACCACCGCACCGAACAAATGCCTCGCCGCTGCTGGAGCAGAGTCACGGAAGACCAGCTAACCACAACCTCGCCCTGAGCCCACCCGCCGAACCCTCCGACCCCGACACCGCCGCCCGCAACCTCAGACAGTGGATCGACGACTGCGCCAACACCCTCGCCCCGCTCAAGAATCCGCCCAACAGCCACACCAGCAAGAAAGCCACCTGGTTCACCGAAGACCTCCAGGCCTCCAAACGAACATGCCGAAAACTGGAGAAGATCTGGCTCCACGAACGGACAGCGGACAGCTACGCCGCCCACAAGAGCGCCACCCGCAGTCACCATCACCTCATCAGATCCGCCAAAAGGGCCTCACTCAAAGACCGCCTAGACAACAACGCACACAACAGCAAAGAGCTCTTCAACATCGTGAAGGAACTCTCCAACCCCAGCTCCAACACCAACGACATCCAGCCATCGCGAGACCTGTGCGACTCACTGGCCACCTTCTTCCACCGCAAAATCGCCGACATCCACGACAGCTTCAACACCACGACCGCCCCGGCAACCACCGAGACCACTGCCCCCACAACCACCAACCGCCTGCTCTCCTGGACCAACATCAACGACGAGGACACCAGCGAGATCATGAACACCATCCACTCCGGTTCACCGCTAGACCCGTGCCCTCACCACATCTTCAACAAAGCCAGTACAGCCATCGCGCCCCATCTCCGGAAAATAATCAACATCTCCTTCGAGACAGCAACCTTCCCGGAAAGCTGGAAGCACGCCGAGATCACCGCCTTACTCAAGAAACCCAAGGCAGACCCCAAGGACCTCAAGAACTTCCGACCCATCTCTCTGCTCCCGTTCCCCGCGAAGGTCACCGAGAAAATCGTCAACAAACAACTGATCCGCTACCTCGAGGAGAACAACATCCTGGACCCTTCCCAGTCCGGCTTCCGCAGCAACCACAGCACCGAAACCGCCCTCATCGCCGCCACCGATGACATCAGGACCCTGCTAGACAACGGAGAAACAGCAGCCCTCATCCTCCTGGACCTATCAGCCGCCTTCGACACGGTATGCCACCACACACTACGAATACGCCTTCACGACGCCGGGATCCAAGAGAAGGCCCTGGACTGGACCACATCCTTCCTTTCCGGCAGAACACAAAGCGTCCGCCTCGCCCCCTTCCGATCCAAGGCCACCAAGATCATCTGCGGCGTACCCCAAGGCTCCTCCCTCAGCCCAACGCTGTTCAACATCTACATGGCACCCCTTGCCCACGTCGCCCGACAGCACAACCTCAACATCATCTCCTACGCCGACGACACCCAGCTGATCCTCTCCCTCACCAAAGACCCTCACACCGCCAAAGCCCACCTCCACGAAGGAATGAAGGCCGTCGCCGAATGGATGAGGACCAGCCGCCTGAAGCTGAACTCGGACAAGACGGAGGTCCTCATCCTTGGTTCCAACCCTTCAGCCTGGGACGACTCCTGGTGGCCAACATCACTGGGAACAGCCCCGCCACCCACCGACCACGTACGCAACCTAGGGGTCATCCTCGACCCCACCCTCTCCATGACTAAGCAGGTCAATGCCGTTTCCTCATCCTGCTTCAACATCCTCCGAATGCTCCGCAGGATCTTCAAGTGGATCCCCACAGAAACAAGAAAAACAGTCACCCAGGCCCTCGTCACCAGCAGGCTGGACTACGGAAACGCCCTCTACGCAGGAATGACGGCTAAGCTCCTGAGACGGCTGCAACGCATCCAGAACGCCTCTGCACGTCTTATCCTCGACATCCCCCGACGCAGCCACATCACACCCCACCTGAGAGACCTGCACTGGCTCCCTGTCAACAAGAGGATAACCTTCAAGCTCCTCACCCATGCACACAAAGCACTCCACAACTCCGGACCAGCCTACCTCAACAGACGACTCAGCTTCTACACCCCCACCCGCCAGCTCCGCTCGACCAGCCTCGCCCTCGCCACAGTCCCTCGCATCCGGAAAACGACCGCCGGCGGCAGATCCTTCTCCCACCTCGCCGCCAAGACCTGGAACACCCTCCCCACCAACCTCCGACAGACCCAAGACCTACTGGCCTTCAGAAGACTCCTCAAGACCTGGCTCTTCGATCAGTAGCAGTACCACCCCCCTCTTCCCCCAGCGCCTTGAGACCCTCGCGGGTATGTAGTGCGCTTTATAAGTGACATGATTGATTGATTGATTGATTGATTGAATCTTCTTTTTATGCAAGCAGGACCTATACTGTGTACAGCTTTATGTGCAAAGCAAAGAGTTTTGAACATGATGTGCTTCTGCACTGGGAGCCAGTGTGATGCCTTGAAATGGGTTCTAACTGAGGTTCTTCTAGGAATGTCAAGTATCCTTCAGGCTGCAGTGTTCTGGACAACCTGGAGATGCTGAAGGGTGTACTGAGGGATGCTGAGATATAGAGAGTTTCCATAATGAAGTCTGGATGCTATAAGCTCCTGTACCATAGTTTTACGTGAACCATTATGAACTTGAAGGACATTTTTTAGCAAGGTGAGCACTATATTGGGAACAGGTGGAAGCCCCGTGATTTATATGTGATGAAAAGAAAGTTGGTTGTCGATATGATGCCTACGTTTTTAGCCGTTTCTCTGGACACCATTCAGGTGAATAGACAAAAGAATTCCAGCAAGCACAATGCACTTTTGGCCCTCTTCTGATGTTACTTACCTTTTAATGGGATGGAGGCTCGTCAAAAAATAGCCAACGTAACAAAAATGCTTGTAAGGAACATTTTATTTTGCAAAACTACCATGTTCACATGACAAGGCCAAAGTTATAGGCTTTCCAAAATGGCCTTGGAGGTAAGATTTGCTATGTAACCTGATCAAGGTAGTTGCTTTTGCGGATGCCGTTATATCAAATGGGTATATCAGTCTACGTGACTCACAGCACGAAGAGTACATCTTGGTTTTGTCATGAGTTCACTTATTGAGTCCAATTACTACACCATGCGCCTATTTGGTAATTTTTCCTTGCCTACCTCAAAAATGTTATCTATACCTCCTATCCGCTACTATGTTTGCAGGAAATTGAACTTTACCTCTGAAGGTCTCTGATGTGGAGAGAACATTGCATAGTGCCCAGGACCACATACTCTTGAGTGATGCACATGTCGGTCACCTGCTCATCCAAGGGGACAGAGGAGAGATGCTTGCCGTTGACAGAGTACAGATGCAGGGCATATTTATCCTAAAGAAAACCACAAGGGGGAAACACAAAGAAGGTCAAATGTACCCAAAGGGAAGGGCTTTGTAAAATGCCATTACGTTTACTCTATCAAATACTCTACAGCTCAACAATGCAATACAGGTTATCAAGCAGGCAGTGCTTAAAGATGCAAAGACACTGTTGAATCTTTAATACATATAGGATATACTTGTTCCAGATGACCCTTTAATTCAGGTATTAATGAGGCTGCTGCAGTGTGAGACCTATGCATATTAGTATGAAGAACCTTGGATGTAATATTTCATTTGTTTGTTTGTTTGTGATTTCCATGAATGCTTGACGCTGTTGCTACCACTGTCTTATTAACAAGTGACAGAAAACAAAGTGAATAATGTCACTACATGCATCAATAATCAATATGGTGAGGTTTATAGACACAAAGCATTTACTCCAAAAGACTGCTAACGGCCAACTGAGAGCAAGTACCAAGCAGACATCTAAATGAGGCCAGCAGGCCGGGGTTTTGAATTCAGGCCTTTTCAGATACTATTAAACAATACAAAGGTACTACGTATAACACAATATTTGGAGTGCTTCGAAACAACAATTTTATGGTATAAAACGAGCCATATTATGCACTACTAATACAGTGTAAGCATTCATGATCACAGTTTATTATCCCCTTGTCCGCTTTGCATGGAGGAATTGCCCCTATTCTTCGGTGGACTCAATGACATTAGAGGTGTAATGTCTATTTGTATCACCTACGGTAATCAATAAACATGCATACCACACTGATCCAATGCCCCACCACAATCATTTAATTAATGGGACACCTAATGTCTTACATCACTAATGACAGGAATTTGGAATACTGGAAATGGCCATTACAAATCATACATTGATCATATAAAGTTTTCACTGTCTCAGGATGGTCCCAGGAGAAAGCCCCAAGGCTGGTCTCATGTTCTTAGTTAAAAATGTCAAAGAAACAATGATTCACTGTAAACTTATTCTAAATAAAGTTCATATTCAGGGGATGCAAAATCCATCCTAAAAAGATATGTATTTGCGATTAATGTAGTCTCTAATACTATGAGCAAAAACAAAGGTAAGCCAATGCAGTAAGCAGGAAAAGGGGGCCTTGAAAAAACAAGGTTTTCAAAACTCTGTTATGAAATGTTCAAGCAGTGATCACATGGTGCTGAAAAAAAGTGAAATGACAATTGCCAAAGGAAATCACATCCACTCCCAGAAGACATGATTTCCTCCTACTGATTTAGTCACCTCTCGAGTGCCAGTTCCCTGCCTTGGTGTCGGCCTACTAATGATTTATGACTAGTAACTCTCTTTTGTTGCCCTAAGTAACTCATTCAATTCATTGTTTTGGCACCACCCTGATTACTGAAAACTTATTTCTGTGGAACTAAATGTGTTAAATAACTATTAAGTACTCGTCCACTTTGGTTGGCTCATTGAAATCTGCTTTGACCTAAACTGCTTACAAGATTGTGCTTAATTTTTGGATGGATGTTGCATTCCTCAACTGTGAAACTTTATTGCTAAAAATAAGTCTCAAGTGAACCATTGTTTCTTTAACATTAGCATTGGCCCTTTTCCTGCTTAGCGCATTGGCTTACCTTTTTTTTTAATCAAAGTCAAAGAGAGAGAATTAATCACAAATTCATATCTATATATCTTTTTCTAGTAGATAGTCATAGCTTCAAATTGTGTGGAGTGTATTGTAGAGTAGGATTCGGCTCTCTCTGACTTGACAACAGATGACCAAGAGTAAACTGATCAACTTTGGTCAAGAGGCTGATTAAGGTGAGCTTTGTTTACAAAAGCCTCGTGTGGTGTTTTGTTGCACAGAGGCAGTTTTCCTGCTTACCAAACTAAGCAACCAGCTTCAGCTCATCTATTTGAGACAGAAATATGTGCAGTTCAGTTTCTACTTCACCCAACTGACAGATTCTACTAAATCTTTGATTCCATGGTTTCCCTGTCCCAGATGCAATGTTTTGAATATTTTAGTGGAGATCTTGTTGCACTTATTAAATTATTTGATTAATTTCAATTAATATAGTAACATAAGCACTGCTTCTTGTTTAATCAACATTCTATTTATGAAAGGTGGACACGAATTCCAATCAATGCCCAATATTTTCTCTGACTTCCTAGCAGAGCTCTGATTTCTGTAGCCAGAATATGTTTAAGAAATCAAATCCTGTATATATCTGAAACCATGTATTCTTAACTACATACTAAAAATGTATCTTCTTTTTACTGCAAACAAATAATACCATTAAGTATTGGTTTCTTGCTAATTGCACCAAAATAAAATTGTAATATGAAAACGGTTACATGAGTAATCCGTCCCTATATTGCCCTATCTAGCACTGAGCCTTGTGATTTATGACATCATCAGACTTATATATTGCACATATGTGCCTTAATGAATTCGGAAGATAGGAAATGTATCTCCTTAATTGGTACATTCTGTGAAAATTTTAATGAATTGCTGTTTTTTTTATTAATGTTAATTAATTATAAGGATATTATTCATGATGTAAAATTGCTTATATGGTTTATGATTAACCGAAATAAACAATTAATAAACTATACCTCACCCATTAACTTACACTGCAACTCACTGAAATATGTTATTGATTACTGATTGTTCTGTCATCAAAGTCTCCTTCATTCACTTTTGATCTCCCACAAAGAGCGGCAACCCATTTTGGCACGTGTCCCACAGTGACTCTCCAACTCACACATTTCTGCTACTTCAGCTTATCGCAATCTGCATTAAGCATATGATTGGGCTATAAACACAATTTCCAGTTCACTAATACATATATATATATATATATATGTACTCCTGCCTTTACCTCTTAGTCTATTTCCAACCCTTAGCCTCTCATCCTATTCAAACTTTATCCCTTTCTGAACTCACCTTTATGGATGATCTGTCTTCAATGGTGGTTTGGGCCACAATCTGTCCCTCCAACCCAACTGCAAGATGAGAGATGGTCATCGGTAACGTGCTTTCACTTGGAGGTTTTATGGACTTCATGAACTGCCCCCGACGTAAAGTGTGGACAATGATGGTGCCATCCTGGGAAAGTAACAGACTATGTTAACACAATGAATGATAACCAATGTCTTCATGATATAAGTATGTTCTTCCGCAAGGATGGTCTATTTTGATCAAAATATCTGATCATATTAGAGTCATTTACAGATTCAAATGATTTCGAAAGCTTCTTTCCCTCTCCTCTTTCCAACAGAAACAAAAACAATTTATCACATATGCTGAAGTGAATTTCTTCTAGACTTTTAAGAGAAGACGAGGATGCTTGAGATCTATCAAACTTCCTAGCAATTGTCTAATTACACAGATGCTGCACTGAATAAAGTAACAATGACCCAGTGCCATTTAAAACATCTTCACAGGCCACAGTAATTCCCTCCCATACTCACATACTCTCTGAATAAGTAAAGACCTCGTAGTCTTTGCCCATGAGCTTCTCATCTCCATGCCCAAACCACAGTGACTATATCACTCCCAAAATAATTTCAGAAAATACGATTTGAATACTTAATGTATAGGCAACTATATTCAGTGAAGTGTTACAACAAAATCACCAGAGGCCAGTAGTAGAGATTAAAATGTACATGAACTTTAGTTCAGTTACTAGCACTACTCCTACCAAATCTTTACCTTTGATCCAGACACAGTCATGTCCAGTTCTGTGCTTATGGCAACACATGTGACCTCTTCATCATGTCCATACAATACTTGCACAGGTTTTGGAGCTAAGCCACAGGAGAAACCACCCTGTGGGAGACAAATACACAATTGGAGAAGAAATACAATTCTCATTAAGCTGCATAGCTGTCAAGACATCTAAGAAAGCATATTCTATAAGAATGCCCCACAACCAATACGCTATCTCTGGAAGTAAATTGTATCAAGTTGCTTTGTGGGAGTGAACCATGAAAACAAATATACATGCACAAGGGCATACAAACAAAATCTGCAAAAAACAAAACACTGGTCATTATTGAGCTAAAATTTAAATTGAAACATTAAGAAAATCACTAGATAAGCACAATTAGAACTCCACCTCCTTGTGCACCAAAGATCTCACTCTGAATTATATCACATGGACCAGAGCATATATAGTAGCTTGGATACATAAAGGGCTTGCGTTGAGTGGTCACTATAAACAATTACAATATGCACTACATATAACAATATATCTCTTGTGATGTCACATTTGAGATCATAGATATTGTGACAGTTGGTGACCAATCGTAAAAAGTTAAGGTTTGGTAAGAACAGAAATTTTTTAATAGTTTACATTTTGGATTTTGAGAGAACATTGGTGGTACTTCTTATAATTGTTCCAGAGTTGTTTGAGGTTCATTGTGTACATTTTGCCAGACCAGTTCATCAAACATGCAGAATAACCATAATTCTTGATTTCTAGATTTGTTCACCAAATATTGAGATTTATAATGGACATGGTGTTTATGGGACTGGTCCATCGATGTCACACACAGTGATTTTTGATGTTATGGATATTGTGGCAATAGGAGGCCTGATGAAGTTAAGGCTTTCAGAGAACCTTAAACAAAAATTTTTAAATCAGAGTAAAAGATTTAAAAAAAAAACAAAAATAGCATTTTCAAAAGTAGTATTTTAGCAAGAAATGTATGTACTTAAATACCTCATATGAAATTTTCTTCAGGGCTTAAAACAAGACTGAGCTGCTCACCTGCTGCAGGACCTGCCACACCATGCAGGTGGTATCCCTTGACCCAGAAATGAGGTAGATTCCACAGAGGTCAAGAGCGAGGCACGTGACAACATCTGAAAATAGAAGGAAATAAAGGAATACTTTAAGTCTCTGTCATACAATGTGTTCTTTATGATGACCAGTCGGGTAAGCATATTGGAAGTGTCAGCACATAAAATTAAGTGAAGTCACGTTTGTTGCACTAATAGTTTAAGCAGTCCTCACCTGATGCCTGTCCCTTGATGCTATTAGTGAGCGTGGCATAATTAGCATCACTGGTAGAAAATTAACCAGACAAGGTAAGTTGAACATGCTTAACTATAACACACTGACAGCTGGAGGAGTGGAACACATTGTCAACATGACAGACAAAATAGGAAGGATTGGTGTGAATGGAAAACAGTACTAGAAGAAAGGATTGACGGAACATTATATATATGTATAGTGAAGAAAAAAAAAAGGTTAAAGGGGCATTATAGTTAGCTGAAAACATCAGTTAAAACATTCAATTTTAAACAAACAATACCACTTAAATTCACCAGTTTTAGTGATCTATGTAGTGTTGTTATCAATGATGTCAATTCAGATGTTGCTGTATGTGATCAATGATGGCACAAACCATGTTATGAATGACGTAATACGCGAGGTAATTAGCTATGGCGCATGGCGAATCACAAGTTGCAGTTACTATAGGGCAAAGATTAACACAAAAGAGCTCAGTCAGGATGGATTTTGTCATGCACTTAGTTGGATGTGTCTGTAGCAGATGTTATGCTCATATAAGGCATTAACTCATGATTGGCAAGCCCACATGACACTTTCTAGAAGTACCAGGAGATCTTGGCTGAACTTTTCAAGCATAGATCCAGCTTTCATTGACATTTTGTCCTGGCCACATTATGTTACCTATGTGCCTGGTGATGTGTCCTATGACCTTCCCTTTACTCAGTGAGGTGACACGTAGGCTGTTGTCCCAGTGTCCAGCACTGAAGAGCAGCTTCCCATCATGTGACACAGCCAATGTTTGCGAGGACAACTCCACACCCTGGGCGAAGGGACCATACAGGAAACGCTGCATTCTGTTCAAGAGAACAAAAAAAATCACACATCACTGGCTCCATCCAAGACATAATTGTCCCATCCAACTCTCTGCTTCTATTTCACAGCATCTCTTCAGATTTTCTACATTCACTCTCAGTAGGCACCATTTGGCAACGTGTTTCTGTGTTAGAAATTATGTCACACATAAATCTGTTATCAGGAATGATTACTTCAATTACCAATGCTTTAAGGTTCTAGCACGCCCCTCGCAAATAAAAAGTGATGTCAGAGTCCCCTAAAATACAATACAAACTCTCTGGTGTGTCACTGTTCCATGAATTGATATTGACTGTGTTGTCTATGTTATTAGTTTTTTGGTCAATCAAAACACAGCTAAAAGTTTTGGAAGTCAATTAATCTATATTAACCAAATTCTAGATATAACAATGTGTATGCTGCTAATCATTAAATGAGTGAAGTAAAGTGAAATGCAGGCAAACGGAATGGATGCTGAAGTACCAGCATAACAAACAACACAATAGAAAGCATGTTTGAATTAACATCAGCCACTGGCGATGGCACAGGGCCACATTCCAAACCATTGTTTTTCACCAACTATGCCCTTCTAGACAGAGACCCACCTTTTGTACAATCATAGGGTGCAAACAACAAGTACTGTATATTGAATATGTGGAGTTTTAAATTAAGCTTTGTAACAGTTACAAAAAGTTCCTTAGATGTACTGTTTTTTAAGCACCTGTAAATCTACATAGAAAAATACACAACAAAGTAATCTTTATTGAAGCATTTGTGTTTGTAAGATATGTAGATTCTGCTACTGATCATTATAGTAATTCATAAATTAAACGTAAATTTGTAATGATTTTTTAATAATGTTTTATACATATTTTAAGAACCCCCTTGCAATTATGCTTTGTAAAGCAGGTCATTATGTGCTGTGACAAGAGGCAGCTGATGATGAGATACATGCACTTAAAATGTGCATTTTTCATATCATGGCCTTTCAATAGGCTGTAACTTCCAAACAAACATTAGATCTTTACAGGTAGGCCTTTGATAGTGCACTTTGGAATTCAGCATCTGAAGTGGTGTAAAAAGCTTTGTGCTGGAGCACGTTGCCATGGGAACACTAAAACTCTAAGGAGAAAGCTGATATTTGCTGGAAATTCTCTTTTGAAGTCCACAGTTCTTTTTATTACACAATAAGTTTAGAGATGAGATTTCATCAACATGTTTATGCCCAGGAATATTTCTACAGAAGCGGACATACATTTCAATAGAGTGGGTGCAAATACTTTTGGCTTAAGAGAAGTGCAAGGCAGACTCCAGAAGCTAATCGTGGGCCCAGAAATTGAAAGGTGTATAGATCAAACTAAAGTAATGCATTTTGTTTACATTAAATGCGTTCAAGGCAAACCATAGGTATTTTTAGAGGTGTAATCAGCATTCTATTTTACACAGATTTTATCAACTTAGTTATTCTAACAAGAACAGAGAAAAGATTTATTGTTGTATTTCATGTACTCACTGCAACAGGAAAACTTAACTCTAAGACAGATCTAAATGGCTTAAAATTTTCATTGTGTGTAACATTGTCTTTGTCTGCTAAAAGCATAAAAGTTACTTCAAAGCTTTTCATGACTTTCAAGAAAAGTATATTTCAGAGTCATATCACCAGATCTAGTTGATGTTTAACTGAAGGGAAAATCTGTTTTACATAGACTAAATATACCACTTATGTACTTTTGGCTATGGAGATAGAAGCACACTATATAAAGCAGCAACAGATTATTTATGTAAGATGTGTTTAATATTTAGACATTTCAGTAGAAGCAATATGAATATACTAATTCAATATTTTTTAAATGTATGTGTTACTCATCAAAGATTGACATGTGAAGTTCAGTTTATTCCCTCAAATAGTATGATAACGTATGTACTTAATAAGAATACTATCAATGTAGGAATGGTTCTAGCTATCTCAAACAGCACCTAGAATCTTGCAGAGTGGAGGCAATATCAAGTAATGCATTTGTCCATGTATTCAATGTATGCATCTGTTAGACTCTGTAGATATTTTTACCATTAATGTTTGTATCAGTCCTTGTGTTTGCTTTGTTCGCCCTAAGTTGGCAGGGTATGCCCAGACGTGGGTCCCCTACTCACTTTGCCACTGGATTCAAGCTAGCCTGGCCGATGAGGGGTGTTACCCCGAAACCGGTCCCAGGATGCTTGTTTCCGGTTCAGGGAAGACCTGGCTTGGCAGTTCGGGCTGGACTGTTCCCATGAGGCACAGGGTCAAGACTGATTTGCATATAGCTGGGTCTGAACTGAGGTGGCGAAGTGAGCTAAAGAATGATGATGGATTCAACCCAGATCTGTGACTGGGGGTGAGTGTCTGAAAAGTTTCAGTGCTCCGTCCATCATCTCCTTGTGTTTGCCACGAAAGAAGTTAGGTCAACTGATCCTTTGGAAACTAAGAGAGTAAGAGAATGAGCTTCATTAAAAGTAAAACTTGCATTTGTAGACAAGGATGTCCGCTTCAGCAGAAAATATTTTCTGATGAGCAAAGAATTTAGACTGCTATTTACGTCATTCTTTCATCTTTGCTTCACTCCCTCTCAGCTGTTTTGTCCTCCTTTCTGTGTTTTCCTCAAGATCTACCTTGGTCTAAACCCTGTGCCACCTCCTTTATCCTTCAAACGGTCCTTCCATCCATGAAGCTCCAGGTTTCAAGGAACACTGAATAATCTCTCAGTAAATTTTATGTTGTGCACCTAAGAGCTGAGCATTGCGTCCCATTTAGCTACTCCAGTTTACAACCTTTATCATCTCCAAAAAAGACCTAGAAGTTATTTTATTCAACATTAAGTTCCTTTACATGTTTTACAGCTCCACACAATAAATGTGCACAGTGGAACCCTCACTGTAAGCAACCCATTTGCTAATACTGCATCCTGTGCTGACCCTGAAAGATGCAATTTTATGCAAAATTGTAAAAAATCTTGACTAGCTAATTTATTTTTTGTAGTAATTTCTTGAATCCATGATTCTTTAACATGCTTTCTTTATGTGCTATTCTTTCCTTAGGTATGTACAGCATTAAGACACTTTCTTTAGTCTTATTGATGCACTATGAAATTGCAAAAGATTTTTAAAAAATTCTTGGCTGGAACAATTTGCCTCTTCCAACCCTTAAGACAGTAGATAGAACAGTATTTACCTATGATTGTTCAAACAATCTATTTTCTCTAAGCAAGAATTTTCATAAGTGCACCTCATTTTAACTTGGATTTTCCCAACTGGAAAAGAAAACTTTTACACAAAGAGAAGGAGCAGCGATAGTATGTTTGTACATTGATTTATATATGGGACTACCCTATGCAAATAACTAAAAGCAATTAACCTATGACCAGGTTTTGAACTAGGTATGCGTTCTAATGCTGTTCAACTGAACTTTCTGATTGTGTTTACTAAGGCATTGTATCCCACAATTCTGAACATCATATAATTGTTATAATGGCATGCTGATTAATATACACAGGAGATTGCAGGCATTTTTCTGTTCTTTATGTATAGGTTTTAAAAATCTTAATGAAATTTAAAGAAAGTCATACCATTTATTTAGGAATACTAAATATGTTGGGATTACTATAAAATAGCTAATATCTTAGGACATACAATATTGGGGTTATTAGTTAAGAGTTATTTAGGATATTATTTAATGATTTTTGGCCTGTTTTATTTAAAATGGTGTATTGCCTTTTGGACACAATGCCCCAGTTTATGTCAAATTCCTTTTGCAGAAGTGAAATGAAATTCTGAAATTATGGGACAGCCATTTTACATAAAGCCTGGTGTGAAACTAAGTGGATGTATTGTATCTCTCCGTTTAGAAATGGGAGTAAAAATTGACCTTCGTGTGTGTACATTTTAAAGAGTTCTATAAAGAGTGTTGTGGATTGCAAAAAATGTAGATTTTATTTCCAGGGATTTTGTATTGTTTACCAAAGAGATGTATCACAACAATAATGGCAGAGTGGCCCCTGGTGGCACGCCACAGCTCATTTCATCATTTGAGTATCAAAATATGCAGTAGAGCAATGACAGTACAATTGTGGCAGACTCCAGCATATCCATTTTATGTTGGGAATGCCATCATTCCCTGTTTGTGTGACTGCTTGTTTTTCTCCCGGAAAGCATAACACTGCTCTTTCCAGCAAGGGTTATCTGAATCCCTGTGTGTGCCTGCCTACAGAGATATGTGTGCTGACCCAGGTCAATTCTGATTAAATATGTTGAATATTCTTCATGCAATATGGAGCATAAACGAGTGAGACTCTCAGGTAACAACTTCTAATTGTTATCAACAGTATTGGCCAATTCACAACCTGCACACGTTAGACAAAATTGAATTTTGTGATAGTTACCTGATGTTTGAGACGGTGGGATCCTTGGTGAAGCTGAAATAGTTGGAGATATTTTTATCATACGGTAACCACCCATGGGTTCCCAGCAAGCCATTTGCACTAACAGTGACCTGGGATGAGAGAGAAACGATTAAAAAATGGGGACGAGAGGAGTACATGTTACTCTTTTGAGTGGGCCATCCACCCAATGAGTCTTCCTACCAGTTTAAACTAATAACTTTAACATCAATTGGTAATGTGTTACTAGATGAATATGCACCACACAGTACCCCACAAATAGAGTTATTGCATTCTCCTGGAGCAGAAGTTCTTTTAGAGCTAGAAATTTATTTTAGAACTAGTGGAGGATAATTGGAATGCAAGATCCTTCATTAAGGTGGTGGCACAGTAGTGCCACAGGCCAACATCTGGATATCTCTAGTTAGGCACTGGGTGAGCCTTTATGATGCAAGTGGATAGCAATGGGATATTGGTGCAGTGTCAGATCACTAGTGGAAGCACCAAGCAGGTGATGGCTACATTGTATGCTAGAGACAAATTTTAAGTGTGTGAAGCAGTGTCAAGATGCCAAGTGCAGTATAGGGGTTGTATAGACAGCTTCTTCCCACAATGTGTAGAAGTAATATGGCCAATCTGAGTGTAAGGGGCAGCACCCAGATGCAAAAAGCTGTGGTGATGTGCAAGGACACTATTGGTGTGCAAGGAGGGTCGGACTGGGATAGCAAACCAGCCCTGGCAATTACGTCCGACCAGCCCTTGGACCACTGCTGATGTGCTTTTGTTACAAGGGGCCGATTTTGCAGCACTGTAAAAACGGCTCCCAGTAACAAAAATGTCCTTCACCGGTTAAACCGCCCCCAGCCTTCCAGCTCACCGGGGAGACGCCCGGTGCCCGCTACGGCCAGTCCGGCCCTGTGTGCAAGGGCAGTCTCAGTGTGCTAACAGAGAGACAGACCTTAGTGATTAATGTGAGAGGCAAACAGAAATTAGCAGAGAAAGGTTGCTAGCACTCAGATGGCAGTGGTGGGATGATAGGGGCAGGGTGGGAGTGGTGGAAGGCACCTCGTACATTTCCTACAGTGGATTAACTCAAGTATTAAGTTTCCATCCAGGATGCTTTGAAACTTACCAGCACATCTGGGGATCCCTGGGTGATGAAGGAGTGTGCCTGGTTTTTAGGGACCACAGATTTCACCAGGGGCTCTCCATCCATCATTCCCTGAAAAAGATTAGTCACAATAAGTATATTCTAATAAAATATATTATTGTGACAAAGCAATGTAATAATAGAATATTCAATTGAGCATTCATAGAGTACAAACTTTCTCTACAGATCCAACTCAAAGCTATCCCCGTGCTTGATGCTTGCAGAGATTGGAAGAAAATGCATGTGCAAATGAACACAAGGATCTTGCACATGAGGAAATGTGGAAGTGTTGAAAAAACTAAACTACATGTACACATCTTTGCCGTGGCAACATTTTCATTTCATTTGTGGTTGGAGTTGGGGTTGAGGCAGGCACAGAACAGCGTGCATCACACTTTTTGAGAGGGATGCACATGGATCCGAGGCTGCTCTAAATTACCCTCCTCTTCTATCCTGTCAGCACTCTCATACCAGGGATGATACAAATGTTCCCTGTCTACATTGCTGGCACTGACTGCCCAGCTCTAAATGCTTACTGCGTTTATGTAGGTTTAAGTGTTGTTTGCCATCTGTGGTAAGAGGAAGCAAATCAAGAGGCAGATCTGCCTTTTTCATTGGATCGGCTTCTCCTTACATGTCCCATAAAAACTGAACAGCAGGCTGTATCCCAAAGTGTTCCACTGACTGCTTGAAACTCGTGTGCAGGCTGGTAGTCTCATATCAATCTGTGCTGGGGCTATTCTGATTGGCGGTCAGCTACCAGAATGGTCGTTAGACAGGGTTCTATTCTGATTGCTTGAAAGGGTAATCAGTATTTAACCAAAATCAAGTCAAGAGGTATTTCTAGAGTACAACTTGTCACCCGTGAGGGTATCCAGGCACTGACAGCCTGCTGCAGGGAGGATCAGTTGAACAGCAAGGTCATGAATGAATAGTTCGGTGTGTTAGGGCCGGACAGAAGAGCTGTGGGTAGTGTGAGTCCATAGACCACGTCTAGAGCGACACATGCATCCAAAACACAAGTTACTTTCTTCAATTGGGCATAGAGTCCATACTATAATCCATTCTGCACGTGGTGCCAATTTTGACTGTTTAGAAAACAAATTCCACCCTGTCTGTTTGCTTATCAGATAATAATTTTACAGATCCCATTGCATGAGCACAGATGCTTTGGATTTAATTTCTACCACTAATTTAAGTGTTGAAAATAAATGACAAATCGTTACATGCAAACCACCTTTATACCTGTGATATATGTGGAGCGTAAGCACAGCAAAACTGGTGTCAAATGCTATATGGAAAAACAAACATCTCCTTTGGCACACACCATGAACAGATGTCTAGTGATATACCTCTTATCATGAAAGGTACAGTATCTGAACAATTCACTGTAGAACGGCAAACTGTAAGGGCAAAGATGAATTGGATCAGCCCTCTATCTTCCAGTTTGACCCAAAATGAAGTGACATGCTTCTATGATGCATATTTGTTAATTTTGTTATCTAAGTCCCCTTTGACCGTGAGATATTGAGAAGACAAATTACCTCAGCAAAGAAGGATTTCAGCTTCCCGAGGTTTTCAAAGACACTGGGGGAATAGGTATCCAGACGGGCCAATCGTCTAGCAGCATGCAAAGCAGAGAGACGTGCTGGGTGCGGCTCCTTTGGGGGTAAACACATTAGAAACATCAACCATATATTTACTGTTTGAGCTAAGCTATTCTAAAGTCCCCAGTTTGAGTTATCTAGCATTGCTACACCCATTAATGTCCTCCATATATGACCATACAAAAGAGACCCACAAAGCTCACACAGTGGCAACAAATAAATCAGATTTTTGTCATTCTGATAAATAAGGGGATTGACACTGCCCTACCGAACCCTCACTAACAAATCCGTCCTGAAATATTAGTTCATATTGAAATTTTCATTATCAAGTATGACAAATTTAAGGCATATTTCTGTTAAATGGTTTCATCATGGTTACCTAATGAGGGTAGACCCCCCAAGCTCTCTTTCTTCTATCTCTCTAGTTTGTAACTCCTCATTCTTCATTCATGTAGCCCTTCTCTTCCCACCAAGAAAGAAAATAACATGTGGTAGCAAAGGAAGAGGGCTTGTTAGTTACACACCAAGAAGAGGTGTGGCGCAGCGGCCAGGGCACCTGAATGGAACACGGGGGCTCACGATTCGATCGCCGGCGGCAGGTTAGCCCAGCACCATGGGACTCTGGGCAATAGCTCTCTTAAGGCGCTGGGGGCGGCGGGAAGATTGTAAAACACGAACAATTACCCAAGGGTGTTAAATACTGGATTTCATTTCATTTCATGTACATTCATGTTTTGCACAAACCTCTCTCCTACTCTGCCTCTTTTTCCCTTTCCTGCTATGCATCCATTTAGTTATGAGAATGAACACGGTTTGCCTCTGTCTTCTACTTCCATCTCCTTCCATTTTCTTTCTTACTCTACCTTACATATTTTGGCCCTGGAGCCTCCATCCGGCCAGAACATAGTAGACATAGAAAATGGTCTACCACCGCTCTTTTACATTTTAAATATGCACTATTCTGTTCTCCAGACCCATTTTAAAAGTTATTTTTTCAATTAGCCTTTAAATTCCGGCCTTGTTGAAAATTCTAAAATTGTTGAGCCTTTTTTACATTTATCTTTAAGCTACAACTAGTGCTATTTTGTTCATTTTGATCTTTTGCCAAACTGATATTTTTGATCTTTTGTCAAATTGACATTTTGAGATTCATCAGTCTCAGGGTCACCAGAGATTTTCTACTACATGACCATTTGCCAAGTTGACATAACTAAAACATAGCAGCCTGGCTAGCCCCCTCCCTTTAGATTAAATTATTTACAATCAATAATAGCATAACACAACATAGGAACAACATAATACATCAAGCTAGTGCAATTGGTCAAACTGTACTTCCAAATCCCATCAGACTATTACTAGCCCATTAAACAAATCCAACTGAATTTATATGCAGTAAATATTTCACTTGCTGAGGTAGATCTGTAACCACTCTGCTCTCTGAATAACAGTAATATAAATACAACTATCCAGCTTTTTTCATACAATACCCTTAAGGCAGGGATTAACCTGTTCATTTTGACAAATACTGGGGTTGATGCAAAAGAAACTATAATGTAATTTGCCCAGGATAACTCTTTCCAATATAGAGGTATGGATGTGGGGTGGCATTTGCCGGTTTTAGTTCTGTCAGACCGTCACATGATATTCTAGTTAAAAAGGAAAAGCTGGGAGCTTCATCCTAGGAACCAGTATACCACTGTGAATGTCTGAATAAACCACTAACCCATGAGCAAACAACCCCTGCTGAAACTCTTGTAAACTCAACTGAAAACCAACCCCTCTAGGTACTGGCTCATGTTCAGTACATGACATGTTGTTCTCCTGCCTTTTTTGGAGGGGGTTACAAAAGTTGGAAACAGTTAAAATGTGCAAAACGTATGCTTGGATAGATTTGGAGATTGTATGGCATTAACCAACATCCTTGAATTCAGAGTCAGAGCTTGAAGACATTCAGGCAGAGTGTGAGCAACACAATAACCCATGCATTCCAAAATGTTCATTCTTCATTCTTTAATAATGATGCAAAGTAATGCCAGCTTTCTATAAATCCCACATACCTTGAGCAGCTGGCATGGGGTCTGTCCAAAGTTACTGATGATTCCCTCTAAAGCTTTCCGCTCTGTCTCATCTGCAATGGCATCCAAATCAACGACACCTATAGATTGCGGAAAAAAAGATGTCAATCTATGCAAGAAACAATTGCTGCAGAATCACATTTTAGGCTCAAATTTAGGCTCAAATGTTCCCATTCTTTAGGTGATGGTCTGTCATCAGAGCTACTTCATCACCACTAGTGAGTCTATGGGTGATCACAGTTGGAGAGTTACCAACATTTCTGAAAGCTGTACAGTACCACCTCTGCATTCTGACAGAAATTATTTGTGTACACTATCAAAGGAGCTACAAACATCAAGGTTTTGCACACATCTAAGCAATGTGTTCTACTTGGCAACCCCTTACCCACATCATGCAGCAACTTGCTAGAGCAGCACCCGAGGCTCATGTATGGCAGTGCTCAACAGAACTTTGACATGCAGTGACATTTTATCTACTTCATCCTGCAGCAAATCACAACCATCAAAAGTGAAGAGGATCAGTGAAATCACTTTTGCACAAATATCATTCAAAGTGCCAGGGGGATCCTCCATTTTACCTCATGTGGTCCACATCTGCATTAACCCACTGGTACCCATACTAGAACTGAATATTTTCAGATCCAGATGCATAATGATGATACCCACCTAGACATAAACATTTAAAACTCTCACTCATTTTAGGAGCTCTGCACATGCAATGAGATGTCCCAGGACAGAGAAACTGCACCTGTCCAATGGTCCCACAAAATAGTACAAATTGTTCATTGGAGGAAGCCATAAAGTAGCCTAAGCCGTTTAACTTTGTATATGTTCTTTTAGTAATATTTTCCAATCTCAACTGTATAACATTTCAGCAAAAAGGTAAATACGATTTTCACTTAAGGCTACCCAGCAGTTGGAGAGGCACGTGTAGATAGCCTGCATATGCTTTTTATGGAGCTGCCACCTCTGCGCCCCTTCTCTCTCTGTAGGGAGAATGGAGAACCTACAACTGTACATACTGTTACTTGGGGAAGGCCTACATTGGCATGCTTGTCAAGAGAAAGCAGCATCACACAAGTAAAAGTGATCAGGTGTAGATAATCTGTCAAAGCACACACCCACCCATGCACACTTTATGCACAAAGTCACTCACAGGAGTAAATGTCACTAACAAAAAAGAAAGTATTCTCCGAGTGTGTGCTCTCCTTGGTCTCCTTATGTGGTACTACTGCTCATGGTGAAGCATACTTGGGGTCTAACATGATGGAATCCTATTTTTGAGGGGGGCGAGGGGAGAACTGCAGCTACGTTTAGGATTGGTAACGTAGATAAATGGTTGGCCTTACATGGCTTGGCTGTCAGGGCGTGTAAAACAAGAGAGTGGTTGGCCAGATGGATGCATGAAGTTTACCTGGGTCATTATTCTCTGAAGTAATAAGTCAGTTTCTTAAGAGAAGAAAGAGACTGCCAAAAGCAGAGAGTCTCTTAGGAGGTTTATGTTTCACAGCCCTCCGCATGAGACCTGCCAGTAAGTCCTTACATGGGAATGGTCTCTACTCTCTTAGAGGAAAGAGGTGAGCATTAAGCTTATCCTGAGCCATTCAAGGGTGACCCATTTGGGAAACTTAGTTCCACTCACCACTCCAAAAGACAAAGAGGCCCAGACTCACTGGTGACATCAACTAGGGCTTCTTAGAGATGTCAGTAAAAGGCCATGTAGCTTCATGACCAGCCTGTGGTTCATTTTGGGCACTGTTCACTCCCCTTTCAATTCCAGGAGTGAGTGCTACCCCAGTCCAAAAAGAAAGCCAAGTCATCGTTCTGATCATGATATTGAACAAGGGTTATAGGCAGTCTATTGTAGTTGGTTGAATTACCTGGTGCTTCAAAAGTTTATTCACCCATAGACCGTGCACTGACTGCTCCATGACAGCCCCTTCTTGTTCACGAGCAGGATGCTCCAGTTTAGGGAAGCTGTAGAGACTCGGATAGCTTATACAGGGAGCCTACACTAACAATCAAGTAAAGTCATGTGTTCTCCTGTGACTCAATATTCTGCTTTTTTTTTAGGAGACTGCTGGGCTGGAACAAGTGTACTCTTTATGTGAATGTGTCTGTAGTGTGAAACTAAGTCAGTTACACATGGCATGGAAATATCTTATCCCTGCCAAATAGGATTCCATCATGTTAGACCCCAAATATGCTTCACACACATGCATGGAATGGCTGTGCTGATCGGTGGAAGGGAAGGGTGGCTTTATGACACTGTTTCTGACCTTCTGTAACATAGTTTAGGCACTAGTTATGGCCGGTTTGTGAGGTTTCTGGTACATGGAGCACTACACATTGTTTGCATCCCTGCTAAGGCATCGACAGCCACATTTGATCCTTATGAAGGGCCAGGATGCCCTGCTATGCCCTAAGACCCTCATTCTGGCCACAAATAGTCTGGGGTAATAGGGGGGCTATAAAGGCTACAACAACCACCTATTCAAATTACTATATCCAGGGATAATCTACTCATAATCCTCTCACATTTCAAAACTGTCCAGCTTTAGAAAAAAATTGGATAAAAGTTGAGGCCATCCATCCTCCAACTCACTCCAAGCTGCTCCATTTGGCACAACACACTCAGCAAACAAAAGACTTGAGTTCATACAGAGTTCAACCACTAAAGGGTGCCATCAACAGTGATTAACCGAAGATATCAAAGAAATACATTAGGGTCATGTGGCCAGAATGGTCTCCATTCAGAGCGAATAGGTGTATGCCAAACCTACAATGCAGCAACCGAAGCAGCTCTGATTATCGATCTCATGATTGGACTCCGAGTGCCCAGCAAATTATCTAGACCATATCCAACTCCAACACACTAAATACCTCGCCTCCCCTCACTTGCACTGTATTCACTGGGACCATCTAAAAATAAGAACAATGCTTATTTTTCTGCCTCACTAACAACCTTTAGTGCACATATAATTTTAAAGAATCACGTATCATTTATCTGTACTTTAGAAACAACCACAAGGTGACATGTCCCCACCATACAAAGCACTGTAGAATAAATATTTCCACAACATGTGGCCAATGTTTGGCTAATATCTGAAACGAAGGACCTGCATATTGTGAGACACCATACACACTGCCAAAATCCTTGATCAGACAATGAGCAGAGTAGATGTTTCTGTCAACCTAGAGTTGGAAGGGTCCCCCAGGATCAAAAAATCTCGGTTCACCAGAATAGCCTCACAAGTGCAGCTTACATTGCAAGGTGAAGCACAAGAAACAAAAGATTAATGAAATGCAAGTGAAAGCACAGATGCAAGCAATCTTGTGACAGACAAAATAATGCAAGCCAATAAACGGTAGAGTGTACAGCTTTGTAAAGTTGGACGACTACTGGCAACCCTCTGCAATTAAAATGAGTTCTGTTTGTGGTGTTATGTGACCTGTTTGATGCTAGCCTTCCCTGAACTCCATGGGCACCTACGAACCAGCATGTGTTAGTAGGACCAGCCAGCTGAGAGAGACTGACTTGCACCCCTTAATGGCTAGAGCTGGTGTCTGATGAACCAGCACCCTCTTACCCTCATAGGTGCAGTAGTAGAAGACGTTGAGGGCCTCCACAGCTGCCGGACCCCGTTGCTTGTATCCAAATATCAAGTCAATCCACTCATGGAGGTGCTCAGACACGTACTCCGATTCCTATTTGAAGATATATAAAAAGGAAATCAATCGTATAGGCTTCAATGCAAGAGCTTGGAAACGAAATATGGGTGTCAAATGAAGAGAGCACTAAAATCTGGAAAGCACAAAAACTGATGAGCGTTATTTTATTTACCAAACTACTATCTTCATGTCTTTCATTCAAGTTCATACTTAGTTTGTGCAGGTAAAAAATGCAATGGCTGCCAATGAAATGATATTCAGTAATTGCTACAATACAGAAAAGGGAGCAGTATATATAAAAATAAGCAAATGGGACCGAAGACCAACTTGCTGAAAAAGGAGGCAAAGGTAGCCTACAGCTTCTTGAAAGGGAAAATGAAGCAATGTTGCACAGGTTCATTCTTGTTGTTGTAAGGTCTGTATTTCTAATTCAATAGCTGTGAAGTGTAAACAATGGTTGTTGTGCCCTTGTAGCTGAGTTGAAAGTGAATGTGCATTACTTTTTATATATTCAAAATAATAAAATGAGAGCTTCAATGATACCAGGACTACACGCCTAAGAAGAACCTTGAAAAACTGCACCTGAATTTATTAATCATTGTAGACTTAGCAAAGTTACTTTTAAGAACACAGGCTGATTACAAGAGAGCTTTGTATGTAGGCAGAGCATGATAAGTTCCCTTTATTGGAGCTCGATTCTGTTTTTAGAAACAGATACTGCAGTTGGCAGATTTGCTGGTTCCAGCAATAAAAACACATACCAAATTCCCTGGGTAGATGACTTCCAAACAGGGGACTTAGAATTCAATTCATAATGTTGTGAGTCATTATTTGTACCTTTTTAATCACATATAGGAAAGTCTGAATGCCCAGTCAGAAGTGTCAGAATCTGAATATACTTTTATTTTCTAAACACTCCCAAATCCACATTAAAACTAACACACCAGGTCAATAATAAGTGGCAGGGGGACCAAGCAACTTTCCCAAATTCAGACAATTTGTTCAAATGCAGAAGTTGAGCTCAGCATGCAACACCAAACATATTTATCCTCATGAGAATTACACTTCACTGGTTAACACATTTTTTGCAGAAATCTTATTTTCATTGGTGCCAGGAACTCTGAGATATGCATCTAACATATCAGCAATTGACTGCTATGTTGACCTTAACCATTTTCATCAGTTTGGATTAGATCAACCACCAATGGAATGGACATTAATCCCAGTTGCTATATCTCTTCATGTAATGTTAAATAAGGCAGGTCTACAAGCTTTGTCAAAGGGTCAGAACACCAAAATATAAAAGGCTAGCCTATTGGCTTTATCAAGGTGTCAGCACATCAACATATATAAAGCACACCTATTGGTTTAGTGAAAAAGTGGCCACATAAATTTATCAATAACATATTCCAAAGTAATCCTTGTAAATACACACAATACATAATATTTGTTGTCACAATCTTTGTCACAAAAATATTTAAAATAAAGCGTTTTTATTCCAAACAACCATAAATGGGCATTGCCCACTGTGAGGATTCTGCTTTATCAGGCTACTCAAGGCCTTTATATTGGACATACCGAGATCACAGCAAACTATTTAAACATGGATGCCGCAGATACAGAACATTAGGACCTGGTTTATCCATGATTGGCTTATTTGATTTAGTGGTAAGTCCCTAGTAAATGTGCACTATGTTTGCACAGGACCCGTAAATTAAATGCTACTAGCGGGCCTGCAGCACTGGTTGTGCCACCCAAAGGAGTAGCCCTGTAAACTTGTCTCAGCCCTGCCATTGCAGTTCCTAAGTGCAGTTTTTAACTGCCATGACAACCTGGCAAGTGCACTCACTTGCCAGGCCCTAATCTTCCATTTTACTACATACAAGGTACCCCTAAGGTAGGCCCAAGGAACCCCCATGAGCAGGGTGCAGTGTATGTGAAAGGTAGGACATGTACTGGTGTGTTTTACATGTCCTGACAGTGAAATACTGCCAATTTCGTTTTTCACTATTGTAAGGACTAGCTCTCCCATAGGTTATCATTGGAGCTGCCTTGTAACATTTTACAAGTGTAACTTTCAACTGGGAACAGCTAGAGATTTGGAGTTTGAGATCTCTGAGATCAGAATTTAAAAACACACCTTTTTGTAAATGTGGTTTTTAAATTGTGTGTTTGAAAATGGCACTTTTAGTAAGTGGGCATTTTCTTGCTTTGCCATCCTGTGCCATCAACGTCTGGTTTAGACTGACAGGGGCCTGATTGTGCATTCAATCTAGACAGTCACACAAAGGGAGTTGAGGTGTGCCCTGCATATACTGATTGCCCGTTACCAGGCTGATGGGCCTTCCTGAGCTAGAGTGGTGAGAGGAGTTGTCACATACACCTGAATGCTGTCTCTAGCCCCCTGGAGTGTGTCTGGCGCCAAGACCAGGCAGGACAAAAACGTGCGCACTACAAAGACAGTCCTTTAAAGAATGCCAACTTCAAAGGCCAAAAGTGGTAGAAGTATTGAACCTAAAACCCCAGAATTTTAGAATACTTCTGGATCAAGAGGAACCTCTGTCAAGAAGAGCTGTAAGGAGGAGTACTGCTCCTTTGCTGTGTGTTGCTTTGCTGGTTTGGCCTGCAGTTGCTGCTTCGGCTGTGGAGAGGGAAAGGACTGGACTTTGCTTTGTATCCTGCTTGTGAAGGTTTTCCAAGGGCTTGTGTGTGCTTGCCTCATGTTGGAAGTCTCAGGGCCATCAGAAACTTCATCTGCAGCTGCCTGAACTCCACTGCTGGGAGATCTGACCTGCCAAGTGGTGTCAATTCCAGTTCTGAGCCATTGGAGGTGTTCCCTGCAACAAAAAGCTGCGAAATCCTGCAAAATCAATGCATCACCCTTCCAACGCCTGAAACCGGTCCCAGGATGCTTGTTTCCGGTCCAGGGAGGACCTGGCCTGGCAGTTCGGTCTGGACTGTTCCCATGGGGCACAGGGTCAAGACTGATTTGCATATGGCTGGGTCTAAACTGGGGTGGCGTAGTGGGCAAAAGAACGATGGATTTAACCCAGTTCTTATGACTGGGGGAGAATGTTTGCATTGTCAGCATTCCGTCCATCATTTGTTTGCTGTAACACTTTTCACCCTAAGTGGGATGGGTATGCCCAGACGTGGGTCCCTTGCTCACTGTGCCACTGGATTCAAGCTAGCCTGGCTGAAGAAGGGTGACATACCCTGAAACCGGTCCCAGGATGCTTGTTTCCGGTCCAGGGAGGACCTGACCTGGCAGTTCGGTCTGGACTGTTCCCATGGGGCACAGGGTCAAGACTGATTTGCAAATGGCTGGGTCTAAACTGGGGTGGCGTAGTGGGCAAAAGAACGATGGATTTAACCCAGATCTTTTGACTGGGGGAGAATGTTTGCATTGTCAGCATTCCGTACATCATTTGTTTGCTGTAACATGTTTTTCTGATGCAGCACTGCCGTGCAGGAGAAATTTCCATGCACTGCCGCCGTAGAAATCAACGCAACACCTGGCTTTGGCCCAAAGAACCGCCCCAGCCAGAGTTCAGCACAGCGGTCTGCAAAGTCTGAGGCCCCCACACTGAATCTGATGCAGGCCTTGCTGAGTGGCTGAGAAGACTGACGCCTCATTGGATCGCAGCTGAAGAAATTAATGCAGCACCTGGTTCGCCGCTGCTGCATCGATTCCAGCGCATCCAGATTTCCACGCATCGCACCTGTGTGGCAAGTCTACAACGACGCTGGGCTTCAGTAAGGAGCAAGGTCGCGTGTCCGGAGAATCGACCCATCACCTCGCCCGCACAGTAAGAAACCGACGCATCACACCTCCTCCTAGTAAGAAACCAACACATCACCTCATCTCCAGTAAGGAACCAATGCATCGCCTCCCCTGTGTAGCAGTAAGGAACCGATGCATCACCTCCCTTGGTGCAAGAAACCGATGCATCACCTTTCCTGCGAGTAAGGAACCGACGCATCACCTTCCCTGCGTGTGAGGAACTGATGGATCATTGTGCTTTCCGGCTCCTCACTTCCCCGGCACCTGTTTTCATTTTGTGATTTTGACGCATAGCAAGTACTTTGTGCTAAAAGGGAAGCATCCATAATTTTATATGTACTGAACTGTTTTAGCTCTTTTAAAAGTGATATTTTGACTTGTGTGTGTTGGATTTGTGTCTTTTTTGTCTTGTTTGGTTTAGATAAAGATACTTTATTTTTCTAAACTGGTGTGGTGTCCATTTGTAGTGTTTTCACTGTGTTACTGTGTGTGTTATGTACAAATACTTTGCTCGTGCCAAGCTACCAGAGGCAATGTGTAATCAGGCCTATCTCAGAGGGGGTGAGCTGGGGTTATCTTGCATTAATCCCCTTGTCCTGAGTAGAAGCAAGGGTACTTACTTGGCAGGGTGAAAGCCACTGCCAACTAGAGACCCTTCATTTCTAACAGGCCACTGTGATGATTCTACTTTACCAGGCTTACCAAGGCCTTTACAAACTACCTAAACCCTGATGGAGAAACACTATCTTGACTGATGCCAAGATTTTTCTGACTCTTCGAATGCCTGTCTCGGGACATCCATGGGACAGGCCCATACTCTTTTTATTTAGAGAGGCCTCACATCTATTAACTCACGTCACGACTCTTAGTGTTACAGATACACAGTAACTTTGCAGATCATTAGCGGATTTTCTCTGACCATGTGCAATTTTATGCAATAGGTCCACTTACTGATTTCCAGCTTTGAAAAAGTGCGAAGACGGAAAACGTGTACGCAGCTGTTGTACTTTGAGGCTGCTTATTTGTTCAACACAAGCAATCTATATGAAGAATAAATATTGAATGACGCACCACTGGACTCTTAAATGCATTATTGGTCCTAAATTACAATAACATATGGCCTTCCATTTGTGTGCTCTGGTATCTTGTTTTGTTTTCTAATTCCTCGGCCTGATGTTTTCTTTGGGCCACGCACCTCACCCCAGGTGGCGGGGTGTACATACCGGGAGAGCATGCAAAAAAGACTCTCTTTGCTACTACACTTATACATTAAGAGAGTCTGCGGATATGTCCAAACTTGGTAGCATAGCCATCACCTAATGGTTCTGCAACCATAAATGTGTGTTTGACTCTTTCGTTAACACTCTTCCGGCCACAAAATGCAGCCACAGAATCACTGTAGTACCGAGGTACTCGTGTGGTACCTCAGTACTAAAAAAATATTGTAGATTTAGGCCTTTAGGAACCCCCATCACCCAAGACATTGGGGGTCAGAGTATCTTACCCTGTCCTCCGCCCCCCCCCCCCTCCCCATATATTTTTTTTATTCTATTTTTTTTCCAGGACACGACTCAGTCCTCAAGTCCTATAATGGCTGGCAAACACCTTCTTATCTTTTGATCTGCCGGACCTGCGGTAGTACAGCAGCCTGAGATATCTATATTTTTTCAACCATAATTTCTCAAACACTACTGAATGGATTTTCTCTAAATCAATCAAGCACATTTTCTGGGTAAAGAAACAGCTTTCTGCCAAATTCAGTGTAATTCTGAACAGCAATTTTGGCTGTAACTGTGTCTAAAGTTCCTATGGGAAATTGCATAAGGAAAATGCATTTTGTGAGCCCCTTTCTCTCGGCCCTCACTTGCTGGAGCGGTGGTGTGTGTATTTACACATTTCAGCTACCCTGTACTTGTAAATGAAGATGTACAACTTTGTTTACCTGGAGAATTTCCAGGCTGCTTTCATTTACATGAAGGGTTGAAATGGTTAAAAAAAAGTGGTAACTGTCAGCTGTGCCATGGTGGTGGAAGTCAAAGACTTAACAAAAAAAAAATCTAATATTCTGTGTATTCATGTCTTTCAACCTTCAGTCAACTGCATATAAAAACGTACAAACCTTAAATGCAAGTTGAATTAATCAGTAGGAAATGCAGTATTTTACATAATGAAAACTCAGTTGATTAATGTGATCACTGCAGATGTCTGAGTGTGGGATCAGAGAGCTTAAGAACTGAATCCAGATTGGAGCTATGGGGAGTAGTAACTAATATATGTATAGTGCTGCGAGGTCCTACCCCATAACAAAAAGCATTATGAATATGCAAGTCATTATTAAAATTTCTATTGTATACAGTATAAGTTAGACTGCTGCAAAATGATTTAATGTTTAAGTGTTAAAATTTGGTTTACTGGTTGACTGGGGTATGCGCCCTGGTCAAGCAGCAGCCACAATCCTAGTCATGGTAAGGGGCAGGCAAACTCTAAATTAACCTGTGGTCACCCTATGGTAGATTGCCTCTAAGCTAAGCCTGACTGCTCGGTGCCAATGTGTAAAGTATTTGTGCAACACTTTAAACAGTAAAATAGTGAAAACACCACACACAAAAGGATCCCCACAAGGTTAAAAAAAATAGATCTGACTTTAATAAATAAAAAAAATCCAATTAACAGAACCAGAGATATTGAATTTCAAAGTATTTAAGTAAAATATCTCCAATAGCGCTTTGTGTTTTTGGCGCTATCTGGTCGCACCGGAACAGCAACAAAGTCACAAGTTCAGGCCAACCACGATGGTGTGCAGGCTGGCTACAGGGAACCAGTTAGTCCTGCTAAATAGAGTATCCTAAATCCTGGTTGCGGAGCATTGCATGGATCTGTCTTGAAGATGCGTCGCGCAGCAGAGGAGATGCGTCCGTTCTGAAATGCGGCAAGGCTGCAGTGTGAGGTCTTGTTGCGTCAATGTCGAGGGTCTTGTTGATGGGGTTTGCGTGTGAAGTTTGGTGTCGAGGATGCAGGGCGCAGCAGAGGCGATGCATCGATTTCGGTCAGTGGTGAAGCTGCGATGTGGTGTTTTATCACTGTTGTTGAGGCTGCCATCGATGAGGGATGCGAGGAGCTTGCGCTGGGAAAAGTGTCGCACAGCAGCAGTTCAGAAGGCGATGCATCGGTTCCAAGATGCGGAAGGCGGTGGCGATGTGACTTTTTTGCAACAGGTCAAATTCACGCAGCAGCAGCGATGCTTCAGTTCTGCTCGAGGATGCCCAGCTTAGCCAAGGAGATGCGTCCCTCAGATGAGAAGATGCATTGGTTCCGCTGGCAAGTACCTTAGGCTAACTTCCAAGGGTCCATGACTAGGGTAGCACCACTTGGCAGGGTAGACTCACAGATGGTAGAGTCCTGGTTCAGGGGTTGGAAGCCTGTTATGTCCCGGAGGCTTCAAATAACATGTCCAGCCAACTAGACCTTGGAGTCACTCTGGGTTCTGGGTGAAGAGTTGCAGGTAAAGTCCTTCTCACCCAGGCAAGAGAACAGCAGGCAGCAGATCAGCACAGCAAAGCAGGAGAATCCAGCAGAGTGGCAGTCCCTCAGCAGCGCAGCAGTCTTTGTTTCTGGCAGAGTATCCACAGGTCCAGAAGTGCACTGAAGTGGTGGTGTCTGAGGTCCGGTACTAATGCCCAGTGGAGCCTTTGAAGTGGGGGAGACTTCAAAGACATGCCTTTGAAGTGCACACAGGTCCTCCCTTCCTGCCCTGTGTCCAGACTCACTACCGAGAGGTATGCAGGCCTTTGTGTGTTGGCAGGACACAGCCTATTCAGGCATAAGCGAGGCTGTGCCCAGCCCCTCCCTCCCATCCTACCAGAGATGGCTCATTGAGACACACCTAAGCACCCATTGTGTGTGGCTTTCTAGGAGGCACACACAAAGCCCAACTACCAACCATCAGAGAAAGGCTACAGGCACCAAATAGCTAAAGCAAATAAATGCCAACTTTCTAGAAGTGGCATTTTCAGAATTTCAATATAAAATCTGACTTCCCCATAAGTTTGGATTTTAAATTGTGTTCCAGAGACACCAGACTTGAAGGGTTATCTCTTCCCAATTGGAAATTACATTTATAAAATGTAATAAGGTAATCCCAATGTTATCTTATGGGAGAGAAAGGCCTTGCAATGGTGAAAAAATAATTTGAGAGTTTTACACTACCAGGACATATAAAACTTAAAATTAAAAGTACATGTCCTTCCTTTTAAATGCATTGGATCCTGCCCTCTGGGTTGTCCAGGGCCTACCGTAGGGGTGACTTATATGTATGAATAGAAGGTTTGGGCCTGGCAAATGGTTTATCTTGGCAGACAGACATGGCAGTGTAAACTGCACACACACGCTCTGCAATGGCAGGCCTAAGACATGGTTAAAGGGCTACCTAAGTAGGTGGCACAATCAGTGCTGCTGGCATAGTAGTAGCCTTTCATTTACAGGCCTTGGGCACATGTAGTGCACTTTACTAGGGACTTATATGTAAATTAAATATGCCAATTGGGTATAAGCCAATGATACCATGTTTAAGGGAGAGAGCACATGCACTTTACCACTGGTTAGCAGTGGTAAAGTGCTCAGAGTCCTATGACCGACAAAAACGAATTGAGCAAAAAGTAGGAGGAAGAAGGCAAAAGGTTTGGGGGTACCCTGCAGAAAGGGCGATTTTCCAACATTAAGATGAAATAAGTGCTTTCAAAGTGTATATTTTAGGCATAAGTAAACTGTACATAGCGCAAACATTGTTTTTTGATGTACATTGAAAGTACACTTTCCAGGACTCAGCTGATAACACCTTAACATACATCTCAAAAAGAATAAACCTGTCACCATAAAAATTCAGTGACTCAATAAATTAAAGCCTAGACTGTTTCCCCAGCTTTTCCATCTGGTGATTAACCAAATGCATATATTTACATTTCTTTCAGGTAGCAGGCTCCTTGGTGAAAAGGCCTGTTTCTTCTTTAGCTCTTTGTCCTTTCTTCCGCTTCACAGCCCAAGAGACTGCCAAACCCTCTACCACCCGCTTTCCCTTCACTTTCACTCAGAGGAATCTCAAGGTCCACATTCATTAAAGCATGGTTGTTTTTAAACAAAACGTATGGGAACTGTATTTGTAATATTAAAAAAGCATGGACACGTTTGTCCCGAAGGATCTTACCTACTTCAAGAAATGTCCCAAGGACATTTCAGGTGAGGGGGATGAGAGCATGGAATAAACCAGCAGGGTGGCATTCAGACCCAGAGCCCTTATAGTCCAGGAACCCTGGGGTCTGATAGTATTATTCCAGGAGAAAGCGGAAGAGCAAGATCTATGCATAGAGTCAAAGAGATGGCCCAGGGGAGGGGAAGCTGTGTGGGGGCTTATTTTGTTGTTTACAAATGGAGAGAAACAGCTTTCTCCTAGGGATGCCCTGAGGAAGTTTGGGGATTTTTGGGTTTATTTTTTAAAGGGTAATCATAGCTATTTGTGCAGCAGGTGCAGTGGCACTGAGACCAGTGGTTTGAGGGGCCACTGTGTGGTGTTCTCAACCTTCTTGTCAGCCACAGCCTCCAGGTTCTGGAATGTGGTGAAGGTTGCCTAGCACTGTTTGAACTGTTGAGTTCAGTTACCCTTGGCTTGCAGCTGGACAGGGTCTCGATGTCTCTACTTACCAGAATAAAGTCTCCTTATTTCAACTAACTACACCTGGACGTGTTCTTGCGGGAGATCTACCTCTACATTTTGGCGACAATCTACCTGCGCAACATACGAGACCCCAACAGCCACTTTTACAATAAGAAGGCATTTCAACTGTTTACCTTCAAAGACTAACTCTCCTACCTGCCGGTGGGCCTCTGTTGTGCTGGTCTCCTTCATCTGCGAGACTGGAGGAGGCTCCTAAAGTGTCCTGCTTTCTTCCGGATCCACATCGTTACAGTGATTGGGCTTGGAAGCACACGAGCTCCTCACATCCTCGGACTGTGGGAACTCTACTCTGAGGCTGTTTGCGGCTCCCCTCGAGTGCACCCCTGGCTCAGTGGGTCTTTTCTGACGAGGTACGTGTGCTGCGGGTTGTCCTTTGGGTCTTCCTGGACACCTCCCACTACTGTCTGGCCCTTGCCTGACTTGCGTGTCCCTTGCCTGACTTGCTGTGCGGCCTTCTCCTTGCATGCCTGGCCCCCACGTCATCACGTACAGACGCGGCGGCCATTTTTGGAGCCTCGCCCTTGCCTGACTTTCTGCACGGACATTTACTTGTGTGCCTGGCCCACCCCACGTCATCACGTTTAAACGCGGCTGCCATTTTCTTTCTGCCTGGCTCCAGCATCATCGCGCACAGACGCGGCGGCCATTTTCATCGGATTTCGACAATTTTACATCGTAACTTGCCTGTCTCTGCCTGACCGCCTGTCATCCTATGCTAATGATTTCAGTCACGCGCTGATGCGCACAGCGTGTCTTTTTCACACTTGCGCTGATGCACACAGCTGCTTCTTACGTTGTTTCACAACATGTGCTGATGAGCACAACTGTACTTTACGTTGTTGCTATCCAGGTACTTTATTTGTAGCACTTGCACACTTGTTATCGCTACTGTTTCTGCGCTGATGCGCACAGCTGTTCTTGGTTGCGTTTCTGTGTACATGCTGACGTGCACAGCTGTGTCTCATTATTTTTTTGCATTTCCCTTGTGTCCTTTTTTTTCAACAGTTGTGCGTTTTTCCAGCATAATGCAAAATGTTACTACACCCCCGTTTCTCCTCTCTTCCCCATGTGATCCTCCCATACCCTGGCAAAAGTGGAAGAAGGTATTTGCTCATTATGCTTGCTTTTGTGGTACTTCTTTAAGCGCAGAGAGGAAAACTTCTCTTCTCATGCATTGCTTAGGTTCTGAGGGTCAAGAGGTATTCGAGCACCTCCCTGAACTTACTGACAGTGAATATGCCTCGCTCAATGAGTACGAAATTTGTATAAAAAACTAGATTTACATTATCTACCAAAAATAAGTACTGTGCTTGAGCGATATCATTTTGGTAGAAGAATGCAGAGGCAGGAAGAGTCGGTTCAGGAGTACATTACTACCTTGCGCAAATTGGCCTCTACCTGTAACTTTGGTACCACATTGGAGGAACGCTTGAGGGATCAATTTATGTTGGGATGCGTGCAAGACAAGACTAGGGATGCTCTTTGGCAAAAAGACAATCCTTCTCTTCAAGAGGTCATAACCATCGCCAAGAGCCATGAGCATTCAAAGGCTTGTGTCGACATCATAAAGGACTCTTCAAGCGATAAGAAAGAACACCCTGAGGTTAAGACTGTTCTTGATAAGTCTGTTAAACCTAAAACTGCATTAGCTCAAAGGCCTTCTAATCACCAGGGCTTTCAAGGTAGATGCTACAGGTGCGGTGACTCTGGTCACATGGCCAATTTTAAGAACTGTCCAGGTTGGAAAGTCATTTGTAAAATATGTGGTAAAAAAGGTCACGTTTCCAAATGCTGTAGATCTGGTAAAGGTCACAAGTCTGTCAAGGAAGTTGATCTTTTCGATGATGATGCAGAGGAAGTTATCATTTGTCAAGTTTCAGGAGATAGGTCTGATGGTCCTTATGAGCAAGTTCTGGTTAATGATGCCCCTGTCAAAATGCTGTTGGACTCTGGGGCCAAGATTACGCTGGTTCCCAAGGCTTTCTATGAGAGCAAGTTACTGGATAAAGTTGCCCTTTTGAAACCTGATATCATACCGAAAGGATATGGTAGGGTCACCATTGATCTGCTTGGTTACTTTTGGGGGACAATTGATTTTAAGGGGAGGGTCATCCCTGGAAAAATCTATGTCTCAATGAAAGGTGACTCACTTATAAGTTGGCTTCATCAAAGGGATCTGCATGTGTTTCTTGACCTCAACGAGGATCCTCAAGTCTGCCTGAAGGAGTTGCCACCTGTTAGGGTGGTTGACAACTCAATTCATGATTTGATCAAGGTGTTTCCAGCTATTTTTGCTAGTGACCTAGGCTGTTTTAAAAACTACGTACACCGCATAAGACTTAAGCAAAATGTTATCCCAAAAGTTGCCAAGGTTAGGAATGTCCCTCTCTTGGTAAGAGAAAGCATGAAGTGTGAGTTAGACAAGCTTCTGGCCAGAGGCATCATCCAAGAAGTCGAGGCAACAGAGTGGGTCTCTCCGGTTGTGATGGCTCGCAAGGCCAATGGCGAGGCCCGGCTCTGTGTCGACTTGAGGGAAGTCAACAGAGCGGTGGTCGTTGATCACTACCCTCTGCCCAATATTACTGAAATGTGTTCCCTTGAAGGGGCGAAGCATTTTTCCTCCTTGGATTTAACCTCTGCTTACCACCAGGTTAGGCTACATCCTTCCTCTCAAGATCTCACAGCCTTCGTGACACCCTTTGGGACCTTTAGGTTTCTAAGAATGCCCTTTGGACTAATTTTGGCGGCCTCTGTTTTCCAGAGGGTGATGGAGGGCATTTTTGGAGGTCTAAAGGGCGTTAAGGTGCATCAGGTGCTCATTTTTGGAGTTGACTTGGAGCAACATGACACGAGGCTGAGGTCTGTATTAAGGAAATTACAAGATGCCGGGCTCACACTTGGGGCTGATAAGTGCAAATTTAATGTCAAGGAAATAGAGTACCTTGGGCATTTTGTATCAGCGGAAGGTATTAAACCCAAGGCGGCTCTTGTGAATATCTATTCTTAATTTACGCTCACCGTCTAGCAAAGACGAGCTTGTCAAATTTTTGGGTATGGCTGAGTTTTACCACAAATTTATTCCGAATTTTGCAGGTAAGACCTTGTCCCTAAGGTCTTTATTGAGGAAAGGGAGTGAATTTGTGTGGTCAAAGGATTGTGAAGAGGTATTTATAGGTATAAAGAAATACCTTAATGATGCAACATCGCGGAGTAGTTTTGACCGTGCAAAGACATCGTATCTCATGACTGATGCCAGCTCCACTGGTCTGGGGGCTGTCTTATTGCAAAAAGTTGATGGTGAAGAAAAAACTGTGTTGTTCATCTCCAGGCCTTTGAGAGGTGCTGAATGCAATTATTCTGTTGTTGAAAAAGAGGCGCTGGGGGTGTTCTGGGCTGTGCGGAAGTTAAAAAAAATTCTGTGGGGAAAAAGACTTAAAATTCTATCTGATCACAAACCCCTTAAAGAGGTCTTTTCAAAGAAGGGCTTAGATTTGGTCTCTCACCGAATACACAAGTGGGTGGTGGCCCTGCAAGAGTGTGACTTTGAGTTAACGTATTTACCTGGTTCTAACAATGTTCTCGCCGACTGTCTTTCCAGGCTTGGGTGTGCAAATGATGACACGGTTGATGATGTTGAGTGGTTTGAAGGAGAGGACTTGGAAGAGGAAGTGAATGTGTGTTTGATCAGTGAAGGTGTTATTTCGGAAAACGAATGGAAGGAACATCTTGTCGCTGATGTGACTCTGCAAAAGGTCATCGCCATGGTGAAAGGCGTTTGGTGTGAAAAGAAGGATTGTGATGATGTGCTCAGGGGGTTTTGGCATGTCAAGGAGGATTTGGCTGTGGTAGAAGAACTACTTATGCGTGGTAGTAGACTTGTTCCGCCACTTGCTTTGAGGGAGAAGTTGGTTAGGAATGCTCATGCCTCGCACATGGGTATTGCCAAAACCAAGGAGAGAATCAGAGAGGCGTACTGGTGGCCCGCCATGGATGTTTTTGTAGAAAGACTTGTTCGGGAGTGTGCCGAGTGTGCAAATTGTGACAAGTCGCTCAAGTGTAGGACACAACCCATGATCATTAGGGACCAGGCTGCTGCTCCCTGGTCTGACATTTCCATAGACATTTTGGGGCCAGTGAGATTGAGATCACAAGATCGCTATGTCATTGTGTGCTTGGACTTGTTTTCACAGTGGCCGGAGATAAAGATTGTGAATTCTGTGGAGTCTGCTGTTGTTGTTGAGTTCTTAGACGAACTCTTTGAATGTGAAGGCTTCCCACAAACTATCATGTCTGACAATGGGGTTCAATTCACGTCTCATTTTATGGAGGATTTTCTGGCTTCAAGGGGGATTAGGCACAAGAGGTCTGCCCTGTATCACCCACAAAGTAATGGCATTGTGGAGAGATTTATCAAGGTTCTTAAGGAGGCTATGCACAGGTCCTGTGGTGATTGCTGGGAGGTTGCTGTAAGAAGGAAGGTCAGAGAGTATCGCTTCACTCCCCATTCTTCTACAGGGGTTGCCCCTTTTCGGCTGTTTAAAGGTAGGATGGCGAATGTTGAGGTGGCTCCCTCTTGGGTATCTGCAAAGAGAGCGTTGGTTGATGACAAGGTGGGTAGCACGGATGGTTGGAAAGAAAGAGAGAAATGTAAGATGGATGAAAGGAAAGTCCGGTACGATGAAAGAAAGGCTGTGAAGAGCACGGTAATTAATGTTGGCGACTGGGTCAAGATCAAGTCGCCAAGGAAAACCTGTGGAGCTTCCAAATTTAGTCCGCCTCTTCAGGTCATCAAAGTGTTTAAGAATGCCATAAAGACAAGTGATCACAGGATTTGGAATCTGGGGAGAGTGGCAAAGTGCCGCCCTCAACCTTTGTGTCCCTCCAGTGGTTCCTCCTCGCATTTGGTGGAGCAAGAACCCGAGGCTCCTGTGAGGGGTTCAAGACCGCTTTGCTTGAAGCGTGTTCCCCTTTGTTTACAAGATTTTGTTTCTTAATTTACTTCAATGTATTTTGCTTTGTGTATCATATGTTTGGTTTTATCACATCTTCTTTGCCCCTTTTGTTTGGCCTCCTTCATAAGGTTTAATCTGCTGTTTGTTTGTGAAGGGGGAGGTGATGTGGTGTTCTCAACCTTCTTGTCAGCCACAGCCTCCAGGTTCTGGAATGTGGTGAAGGTTGCCTAGCACTGTTTGAACTGTTGAGTTCAGTTACCCTTGGCTTGCAGCTGGATGGGGTCTCTATGTCTCTACTTACCAGAATAAAGTCTCCTTACTTCAACTAACTACGCCTGGACGTGTTCTTGCGGGAGACCTACCTCTACACACTGCACCCAAATTATGGCTTTATTATTAGCCAAAATGGAGTAGGGGTCCATTTTCCTGACTTGTATTAGGGCCCAGGTCGTCACTACTGCTCAGGGAACAAGGCCCGAGCAACAGTTGGTGAAATGTGGAGCTTGTTTTGATTTTTTATTTTATTATTTTTTTACACAAAGGAGCAGATAGGCTGCTTTGGGCCTAAGGCCTAGCAGTTGATGGAGCAAGGTAAATGAGAAAATTTTGAACCCCCTAATATAAATGTTAATAATTAACGTTATTAATTGATTTGACAATTAATCAGCATTTTATGTCTTCTTATAGACATTTTTGGTAACTTGCAATTTATGCGCAAACTAACCTACTTACCATTGTAAAAAGAGGAATAATATTAACATAATGGTTTGCGTACTAATTAGAGTAATATTGCATGATTTGTGCTATGTACTAAATTGTATTGTGGCAAAAGAATGCGGATGGTAAGTAAACTTAGCTTTACATGTCGCTCTTGCTAGGTAACACCTAAATGGGGTACGTAGAATGATGGGTGGGAAACGAAAAGGCTTATTTTCTTTATTCTTAACTGTTATTGTGTTTGTTTTCATGATAGTTCGTTCGGTCCTGCTAGGCCGCGCTGTAAAAATGGCTGCCGAGGCAGATGGGCCTAATGCGCAAGTGCAAAATGGCTTCCAAGCGGAAGAAAAAGCTGCAGAAACATGTCACGTGATTGTTTGTAGAGCCCAGAATGAAAAAGGATCAAGGTCAGCATGACCTGTCACCAAAATGTGTGCCAAGAAGGACTCAGCAGGAATGTATGAGAACCAAAGATGCAGCTGTGAATTAACAATGAACTGTTTAAAATAAAGTTACAAAAGAAGATACATAAGAGGAGCTGTCAATCGGATTGGTAATGTCCTAAAACCGTGTGAAAGGACAAAATGATAAACATTTTCGGAACTGGTTTGAGCAAGGAGGGCAATGAGGAGATGTTTGCCACCCCTCCAATGGACCAATTAGCGTGAATCTCGCCCCCAAAAGATTGAAACATTTCTGTTTAGTAAGCTAGTAATAGGGTATAAGAGGACCTACTCTTAAGTAGGAGGAGCGCTATTCATACATAATTTTTGAGCACTGGACGTTGATGCTGGAGAGCTGCTGCTATTTTCTATAGGCCATTTATTTTTAATATAATTAATCTTTTACTTCAAATCTGACTGGGAAGGAACGAGAACGTGGCGGGAAACCTGTATAGGTGGTCCGTCGAGGAGGCCTGTTTTAGCGGGACAGTCAGTCAGTTTTTGGGAGTTCTATGCTGTGATCTGCAATTTTTATCTGCTGTGACTAACTTTATTTCTCATCTAAAAGGGTATGCATAAATTCTTTAAAGTTTATTCCTTATAATGGTAATAAATGTATTAATTGATTAATAAAATTGAGACTTATCCATGCATTTTAAACAAATAGATAAACTTTATTATAATTAAAACTACGAGTTTGTGGTTCTTTAGCTCAATAATAAATGCAAATGTTTTAATAGGTTTAAAGTGATTGAGCTGGTCTTAATCACCATCAACTCTCCTACTAGTTGGTCCATCGACCAAAGAGCGGAATACCTTGATGTCTTAGAAACCGACTGAATTGAAACTAATTATGTATGATGATTGAGAAATCATTTAGTCGACTTTAAAAAGGTATCCCGTTCTCTTCCAGCAGTCATAACTTTTTCTCCTAGGTGTAAGTGGATGGAAATCCAGGGAATATTTGAGTGAGTGAATGAATGTTTATTCGGTGTTATGGGCCCCACCGTCATATTGGTATAATTGTTAGAAGAGAGTTTTCAACCTGGATGTCAAGTCCAAAGGAGAAGAAATTATATTAGTCGCGCTGGATCAGATTTCTTGGTAGCAGAGTTATGGTTACTATAAATTAGTTTGGTGGACTGTTTCGCTAAGATGTGTTATGAGTATGCAATGGATAACAATGACATTAATTGGTAATTTCTGTTGTAGCCTGACTGTGAGCAATAGCATACTGCGGTGCTTGTACATATGTTCCAGTATGATATACATGTCAGTACTAGGAAATAACATGAATGTGTTGTCTCTCTATTACTACGATGGGTAAAGCTATTTTGTACACAGGATATACATTTCTGATATTCACATCAAAGCGTTCTTGTACTGATCCGCGACGTTAGTTATGTTTAAAAAGTAAAATGCCAATAAAGATATTTAAAAAAAAAAATAATAATTTCGTTTGGTGATTATCAATTATTGATTATTTTTTTGTCTAACACTTCATGTTGAGCTGTAATACGTTATATGTAAGTCGAAAAAGTTTGAAGCTTCCGGGAAGTAGGAAGTGGACACGTGTGGCAAGAGAAGTCACATGGAATAGTGCATTGTCTGGGTTTTCAAATTGGTGATAACACAGGTTGTGTTGTGATAGGAACATTTTCTGTATAAAACGTGTATGAGTGAAATAGCAACCGGTTTTCTTGTGAAACTCTGGCCTTAATTCTCAGGAGCAGTGTAGTCTCCACATGTGTTTTATCCCCAGAGAAACGGGTTTACCCCTTGCTTGAAAGAAGGGTAAGGTAGAGGGAAGTGCTACACTTATCGAACAAAACTGTATTCTTGCAAAATTGAGTAAACTATCACTTTGTTTAACGAAAACAGACAATGGAAATGTGTTTATGATGTCGTAACTAACCAGAAACAGTCGAGAACAAATTGCCGATAAATTTTGTAAAGGAGGGGTCAGGAGCAGAACGGACGTTGACAAAAGGCCGCGCTGGGATTGGCCAGTGCACTAGAAACACGGAAAACGCCCTGATTGGTGCGTTAGTGTGAGACGCGCTGGGATAGGTTTTGAAAAGCAGTGATGTAGAAGCTTCGGATTGGTGCGTTGGTGTGAGACGCGCTGGGATAGGTCCGAATAGCACATAGAGATCAGAGCTGAGTTACGAGTTTGCAGAAGGGAAAGAAATCGTGAGATATGGCTTATTATGAATATGGTAGAGAGAAACCGTCATGGATAGCGAAAATTAAGAACTTCTTTAAGAAAGACAAAAAGGTAGTGACTAGAGAGGGACAGGTAATTCCTCCGCCGAAAACACCAGCTTTGCATATGATGCTGAAATACGGTTATCATACTTGTATTTGGTTAGAAAATTGGACAAAATATACTCAAAATGATGGAGTATTGGCTTTTCCAGAGAATGGTTTGTTTAACGTAGCAGTACTTCGAAATTTGAGAGAGAAAATGACAAAGCTTGAGCCAAGACCTAGACCGACACAGTTTGAAGCGTTAGGTGAATGGGAAGACGAGATGTATGAACGAGAAAGATACAGAGGTGCAAAGAATCATGGTTTTGTTCCTGGAAGGTTGTGGGGAGTGAATCATGAGGACAGAATGAAGCGTTGGAGATATGCTAATATGACAGAAGGGTTGTTTCCAGCTTTTACAGTTGAAGAGGGTACAAGAAAGAAATGTACAGAGAAAAAGAAACATACAGTTACAGAAAGGTACGGGTACGGAGGTAGCGAGACAGAGGATGAGTTGCTGGAAGATATTTTAAACAGAAACCCACCTCCATATCAACAGAATTCAGCGGTGGTGACACCCAATGCACCACCAATGGAAACTGGGAGGGACAAAAGTCCAGAACGTAGATATGAGATAAATAGGTCAAATGAACAGCTAAAAACCCCACAAAGTGAAAAATGTGACAGCGACAATGCAGCCGAGTTAGCGAAAACTACAAAAGAATTGACTGAGAAAATAAGAGTTAACAATGAACATGGAAGCCGTGACTGTGCCAGTGACAATAGGACCCGTAATACCAGTTTTTGAGAACCAGAAAATAGATGAGCATTCCTTAGTTATCCCTATGAATTCAAATTTACAAAGAATGAGAGAAGGGATGGAACTAGAAACCGAAGGGGCAAGAAATTTGGTCAGTTCATATAGACCGAGCCCACCTACTAACCTGACAGTAAATGAGAGTGAGATAAGAAGGATTCCTATGGGAACTGAGTCTGCATCAGAAACACCAGAAAGGAATAGAAATTGGATAGAAATTAATATTACACCTGTAGGTCCAACTCCAGACGAATTAAATGAGTGGATGAGAAACTTGCAAAAGAAAGAGACAGAACCAAAACCATTAGATGTAATTAGGCTAAAGATAGATATGGAAGAGTTAATCTTAGGGACTATTGGTACAGAAAAATTGAAAACATACCAGGACGACGAGATAATGTTCTTGTGCAAAAGCATTACTTGGAGAGCTAGAAATTTACATGACAAACTGGAAGAGACAGCGAATGAACTAGGAGTAGAATTTGTAAAAGTCAGGAGTTTGCAGAAACCGTATAGGGTAGATTTTTGTGAAAAAGATATAGAAAATCTGAACACATCAGGACGGTTAACCCGGATAAAAGAACTGATTGTTTTCCTGAGAAAGTGGGGTGATGTGGACAGATGGAGAAGCAGATGGACTAAAAGGAATGAGAGAACAACTGACAAAGCGTCTGACAGACAAGGAGTCGGTTGTAAGGGAGTATCCGATGAGGGAAACTCCAGGAGGTAGTTATGTACATGTCCCCTGGTCTAGACAAGACATACTGTCATTTACAAATGACTTTCCAAAATTGAGAGAAAAAACTGTAGAATGGTACAGACAAGTGGAAAGGTTTGTCAAAGTTTCGAAGGTGTTGGGGGTAGATTTGGATGGATTATTTGACATTGAGGTACCAGCCGATTTATGGACAGAATGTAAAATTACCATTGATTGGCCAACTGTAGAATACCCCAGAGACGCAAAAACAGGAGCGCCAGGACCTGAGGTGATGAGGAAATATGAACAAGTTATTACCTTTTTGAAAAACAAAATTCCACCCAAAGAAACTGATTGGGTAAAAATTGACAGAACTACACAGGAGAGTAAGGAATCTGTACATGCCTGCTATGAGAGGCTACTTTTGGTTTTCAAACAGTATAGTGGTTATGAGACTCTGAATGGGAAGGACATGAGTCATTTTGTATATAGATTTGTTTATGGGCTGAAACCAGAAATAAGCTAAATGATTAAACAGCATATGATATGCTGGCAAAACAGCACAGTGGATGAAGTGTTGAGGTATGCTAAGTATTGTAGTGATGACATTGAGTGTAGACAGCGAAAATTAAAGGAGAAAGCAATGTGGGCACAAGTGAAAGTTGCAGAAAAACAAGAAGCTCAACCGAATAATCAGGTTAATGAGACAGGACAAACTAAATCCAAACCAAATATAGGTAAAGGCAAAGGCCAAATGAGTATAGAAGAAGCAAAGAAAAAGTGGCCATGCCACAACTGCGGAAAGTTAGGGCATTGGAGAAACAAGTGTAAATTTCCTGCAAAAGCTAATGCAGAAAATCAATCATTAAATCCACAGGTGCAGTGTGAGGTGAGTTACCAACAGCTGCAGCAACCGCAGGTAGTTACTCAGCAGAGTCAGGTGCCACAACCACCACTTCCCAAGAGTGTAAACCCACAGAGATACAGTGCAGAGACAGGATTCTACGGAGGCGAGCAGGTAACACAATTGCCGCGCGCAGCTGCGATATCACAGTATTGGTTACGACAGGATGGGAATGAATCGGATGAAAGTTTATGACGGTGCCTAGGAGAGGAGGAAGAATGCGTGCTTGGCGCAACTCTAGAGGTAGATCAGGCAGGTCCATTTGTGGATGGAGAAGTGAATGGTGCAAATGTAACATTCCTTGTGGACACTGGAGCTACCCGTTCTACTGTTAGATCAGTGGAAATTCCAAACCTTCCTCTCTCAGGTGAATATATCCAAGTCGTTGGTGTCTCAAACCAGCAAATTAAGGTGCCTCTTACCAAATTAGTAGAAGTAAAGGTAGGACCATTCAGAGAAATGCACCGATTTGTGGTATGTGATTGCAGTCCTGTAAATTTACTTGGACGCGATCTACTTTGCAAAATGAATTGCACCATTTATTGTACTCCGGATGGGATTGCATTTCAGACACCAGATGAAGATGTACTATATAAAATGACAATGGCAGACTTAGAGTCAGGAGTGAATGACTTGTTTCCTGTGTTCGATGTAGAGAAAATCCGAATTGAATTAAAAGAAACAGTAAAACAGGAGGTGTGGGATTTTACAGGTGAAGATATTGGGTTAATGAGAGGAGTAGACCCGGTTAAAATTTCTGTTAGAGAAGGAACAAATTACCCAAATACTCCACAGTATAAACTGACGCCAGAAATCATTGAAGGAATAACACCCGTAATAAATAAAATGATCGAACAAGGAATTTTGAAAGAAATAATGAGCAGTCCATGTAATTCGCCTATAATGGGACTGAAAAAGCCAAATGGAACATATAGGATAGTGCAGGATTTACGAAAGGTTAATAAAATTGTTGTACCTTGTTGCCCAATTGTACCATGTAATACTGTATCAGATTCCACGTGAGGCGGAATGGTACACCGTCATTGATTTGTGCCATGCATTTTTCTCTATCCCGTTACATCCAGATAGCCAGCCATTATTTGCGTTCAGGTTCGGAGAGCGTATTTTGGCATGGTGCCGAATTCCTCAGGGGTATACAGAAAGCCCCTCGATCTTTAATCAGATCTTAAAGAAATCATTGGAAGATTTAAAAATGCCTGAAAAATCTGTGATGGTTCAATATATTGATGACCTGTTAGTGGCATCAAAAACCAGAGAAGCATGTGTTACCGACACAATTGCTTTACTGAACCATCTAGCAGGAGGAGGACATAAGGTGTCCCCATCAAAATTACAGTTTTGTCAACAGGAGGTTCAATACCTAGGTCATAAAATTGAAAAGGGAGTGCGAAAAGTAACAACGGAGAGAATAAAAATTATCCGAGGAATGAGCGCTCCAATGACACAAGGAGAGGTGAGAATGTTCCTGGGAATGGTTGGATATTGTCGACAATGGATAAGTGGATTTTCGCTAATTGCAAAACCATTACAGCGGTTGACAAAAAAGGATGTTAAAGATCCGTTTGAACTAAATGATGAAGAAATGAAGGCATTTAGAGAACTAAAAGCGAGACTGTGTGAAGCACCAGCACTGGGAATGCCTGACTATGAAAAAGATTTTGAACTGTATTGTAGTGAGAGAGATGGGTGTGCACTTTCAGTTTTAGTGCAAAGACATGGAAATATGAAAAGACCTATTGCATATTTTTCAGCTGTTTTAGACCCTGTAGCAAAAGCGTTGCCTGGATGTCTGAAAGCAGTAGCTGCTACTTGTGTGAGTCTGGAGCAAAGTGAAGGTATTGTGATGGGATACCCACTGAGAGTATATGTTCCACATTCAGTCGAAATTCTCTTGACAAGAACCAAAACCCAATACATGACACATAGTCGGCTGACTAGGTATGAAAAAGTGATTTTAAGTGCAGACAATGTAACCATTGACAGATGCACAAGCGTGAATCCTTTGACATCATTGCCGGATGAAGAGAATGAGTCAGACAAAGATGAAGTTGACCATGATTGCCTGAATGTACTTGAGTATTGTACAAAACCTAGGCCAGATATCAAAGAAGAGCCTTTAAAAGAATCAGATTATGTAATGTTTGTGGATGGCTCATGCTTGAGGACAAATGAAGGAGTTTCGAGTGCGGCGTATGCTGTATGTACAGTAGCTACAGTAATGGAAGCATCTTGTTTGAGAGGGATACGTTCCGCCCAAGTGGCTGAACTGATTGCTCTAATTCAGGCATGCAAACTGGGAAAGAATGTCCGAATCACAGTAATCACGGATAGCCAGTATGGCTTCGGAGTGGTCCATGATTTTGGGCAGATCTGGTCCCAAAGAAGTTTCTTGACGTCTGCAGGAACTCCAATTCGAAATGGTGAGTTTGTGAAGAAATTACTTGAGGCGATACAGCTGCCTAAACAAATTGCGGTGGTGAAGTGTAATGCGCACAAAAATGGGGAAGACTACATAACCGTGGGCAATAAGTATGCCGACGAGATAGCTCAGTATTGTGCTAAAAATGTAGTCTCACTGAACAGAATGAGAGAAAGAGAGCATGTTTCATGTCCTTTGCTGTTTACTAACATTGTCGAAACATGGGCTGAGGTGAGACAATTACAGGAAGCAGCAGATGATGAAGAAAAAGATAACTGGATAAAAGCAGGATGCAGGAAAAGGGAGGAAGATGATGTTTGGGTTTACAGAGATGAAAGACCAGTTATGCCTGATAGCATGATTTCTGACATGGCACGGATGTACCATGGACAAGCTCATATTGGAAGGGATGCTATGATCCGACTTTTTAGACAAACCTGGTATAACCCAAAATTCAGATCTATAGCTGAAAGTCTTTGTCAAAGGTGTCTTATCTGCCAACAGATAAATCCAGGAAGGAAAACAGTAGTGAGTTTAGGAACAATAGGACGAGAAGGAGGTCCTTTCACAAGAATGCAACTGGATTTTATAGAAATGCCCCCAAGCAATAGACTGAGGTATGTTCTTGTGGTCGTTTGTTTGTTTTCTCGTTGGGTGGAAGCCTATCCGACCAGAAGGAATGATGGAATTACAGTAGCTAAGCTCTTATTGAGAGAATTCATTCCAAGGTATGGTTTTCCAGTAACGATTGAAACAGATAGAGGAACACATTTTCAAAACAAACTAATTCAACTGATATGTGAAGCTCTTGGTATTCAACAGAAATTGCACTGTGCATACAGACCAGAGGCTTCTGGAGTGGTAGAACAAGTGAATGGAACAATAAAGAATAGGTTAGGAAAAATGTGTCAAGCCACAGGACTCAAATGGCCAGATGCCCTTCCACTGGTACTAATGACTATCAGAAGCATACCTGATAGAAAAACAGGTCTGAGTCCCCACGAGATAATCATAGGACGAGCAATGAGACAAGCACATGTACCTGTCAACAAACTGCTGACTATAACTGATGATCTTGTGTTGGATTATTGCAAAGGATTGGCTGATGTGGTACATTCTGTGTTTCATCAGGTTGGACCGGATGCGACCACTCTTGAAAGAAAACCAGCTCATGATTTGAGTCCAAGAGATTGGGTCCGCATAAAAGTCCACAGAAGAAGAAACTGTTTGGTTCCTCGCTGGGACCAACCACGACAAGTGATCCTGGTGACAACAACTGCAGTCAAGTGTGCAGGAGTGAAAAACTGGGTACATGCCAGCCATACTATCAGAGTTCCAGATCCTGAAGCTCGACCTGTAAGTCGATATCTGGAGATATCTGATACCAGTTCAGCATCCGATGCAGAAGAAGAAACAAACAGGGTTCCCGAACTTGAAGATCGACCAGTAAGTTGACATCTGGAAGACCCAGGTACAAGTCTAACAACAGGAGAAGATTTCGAAATAGCAAAAGTTCCAGAACTTGAAGATCGACCTGTAAGTCGACATCTGGAAATATCAGACACCAGTTCAGCTTCTGATACAGACCAATCAGATTGTGATGAAAAGATAAAGAATAAATGGAAAATTGACATCATAAACGAAGAAACTGAACCAAGAGATAGTGACAGTGAACAGCCAAGCACAAATTATGGTAAAAATCCTTCAAAAATTATCAAATCAGACAAGGGAGGGATAGATTCAAATAGAGAGATAGAAGAATCGGAAGAACCCCGAGGAGCAATAGGGACAGATCAACAAACAAAAGAACAGGGAAATATAGAAACAGACAGAGAGATCAACGAAAATCCGGAAGAACCTCGAGGAGGGATAGAAACAAGTGATCAAACAGAAAAGACACAGGAAGGAGCAGAGCTAGACAAAGAAGGATAAATCATAAAGTTCAAAATAAGAGGAAATGAAGTAAGGTCTGAAACAGAATCAGAAGAAAGTGAAGAAGAGAGAAAACAGAGACTAGGACCAAGAAAGAGAACTTGGAGAGCTGAACGAGAAGAAGAAGAAAGTGAACCGAAAAGGCAGAGAAAAGGAGATAATTGGCCCCACGAAGTCAAAAGATTGAGATACAAAATCATAAACAAAAACAGAAATAACAAGTCAAAAGGAACAAGGAAAACAAGGTGGAAAACAATTGCAGAAAACGAAAAGAGTAAAGAAGAACTAAAGAGAGTACCAAACGAGACAAGTGAGAAAGTAAGGTGGCTGAAACGTCATTCTGAGGTGTGGTGACACATTTACTGTACATATATATATATATTTAGGTGATAGAATAAGATGGTAGATACAGAGAATAGGTGTGAGTTCTTACGTAGATGGTGTAGAATGTGTTTCTTTTGTACAGGTTTATTAATGTTTGTATGGCTTATCTTAGCAATCACCATTACAATTAGATTAGCTGTAGAAGAAACGTCCATATTAGAGAACAACACAAAGAAAGATAAAGAAGTTAACATACAGAACACAGCCACATTAATAGACAGTGAGAGTTACATAAGGACAGATCCATAACTGATTTTTCAAATAACGTTTTCACCAAATTATTATATGAATAGGTAGAAACAATGGATGTAAGAGATTGTTATGTTTGTATGCAATTACCTGCGTCTGTTTCCGAAGGTGTGACCTATCATCACCTTCCTTTGACGTATGGGATAACATGTAGTGTTTTAGCTAGTTTGTTTTATAGAACAGGTAGATTAGAATATTATTATACTGACATAAATAAGATTTTTGCAAAAATTCCTATAATTCCTGAATTGAACAAGGTGAAAGGAGCAAGGATGTTTGGTGAATTTTTCTTAGAAAACAAAGATCTGACATTAGATGATATAGTTAAACACAACCTTACCTGTGAGTTAAAGAAAGAAGAAAAGGTATTTTTAGAGATGGTAGAAAGCAGAAGAGTCAAATTTCAAAGAAAGGTAATTGAGGAAGAGACAAAAACACCCTATTGGGCATTTGAAGGAGAAAGTAATGATAAGAAAAAGACAAATGTAGCTATGACTTTAGATTGGTCCCAACAGGGAAAGTTGTGCATTAGTAGAAATAGAACCAGGTATGATAACTATTTTGTGGGTTCCAGTGACTGCCGAGACAATTATAACATTTTAGGAGGATGGGGATTCAAAGGAGGAAAAGATCCAATATTTCCCGGGATCTATTATATATGTGGAAACAGAGCTTATTACAGGTTGCCGGACCACTGGTATGGGTCATGCTATTTAGGCCTGGTCTTTCCAAAGACGTTTCATGTAGAAAGAGAAGAAAAAGGAACACACGAAATGGGTGAAACATTCACACGTAGAAAAAGGGAAAGTTTTTCAGAAATAGTGGGTGATATTTTTGGAGCAATGATACCAGCAGTGGGAATATCTTTGAATGCATTTAAAATTCGGAAATTGTCCACAGTAGTAGATCGTTTAGCAACGAATACTGCTGATGGTAAATACCGAGATGGTTGCCATGAGAGCTATGGTGATGCAAAATCGACTTGCCCTTGACATTCTTTTGGCAAAAGAGGGAGGAGTCTGTGGAATGCTGAAAAGTCCAACATTGTTGCACTTACATTCCAGATAAAAGTGAAAATATACAAAAGTATATAAAGAATATTACAAATTTGCACAAAGAACTTGTTCCACTGGAGGATGAAAATGCCTGGGAGAGACTTGGTAAGAGTTTTTCCTCAATACCAAAATGGTTCACTGAAATAAGTAGTTCTATTGTAGGGAAAGTTTTGATATCAGCAACTGTAGTAATCTTAGTGGTGTTATTTGCAAAATTTGTTATTTTATGTATAAAAAGGAGAAAAAGACAAAACAAAATGAAAAGAGAAAACAAGATAAATAAAGAAAGAGAACGAGAATTAGGTGAAATAGAACTGGAAGAACTAAAAGAAAGCATGTATGAGAGAACAAAAAGACAAGATGAAGGGGATACAGATGTGTAAAACTAACAAGAAGCAAATGGACAAGAAACAATGCTATCTGAAAAATTGTGTAACATGGGTTTTGTGGTGATATTAAAAATCACCAAAGGGGGAGTTGATGGAGCAAGGTAAATGAGAAAATTTTGAACCCCGTAATATAAATGTTAATAATTAACGTTATTAATTGATTTGACAATTAATCAGCATTTTACGTCTTCTTATAGACATTTTTGGTAACTTGCAATTTATGTGCAAACTAACCTACTTACAATAGTAAAAAGTGGAATAATATTAACATAATGGTTTGCGTACTAATTAGAGTAATATTGCATGATTTGTGCTATGTAGTAAATTGTATTGTGGCAAAAGAATGCGGATGGTAAGTAAACTTAGCTTTACATGTCACTCTTGCTAGGTAACACCTAAATGGGGTACATAGAATGATGGGTGGGAAACGAAAAGGCTTATTTTCTTTATTCTTAACTGTTATTGTGTTTGTTTTCATGATAGTTCGTTCGGGCCTGCTAGGCCGCGCTGTAAAAATGGCTGCCGAGGCAGATGGGCTTAATGCGCAAGTGCAAAATGGCTTCCAAGCGGAAGAAAAAGCTGCAGAAACATGTCACGTGATTGTTTGTAGAGCCCAGAATGAAAAAGGATCAAGGTCAGCATGACCTGTCACCAAAATGTGTGCCAAGAAGGACTCAGCAGGAATGTATGAGAACCAAAGATGCAGCTGTGAATTAACAATGAACTGTTTAAAATAAAGTTACAAAAGAAGATACATAAGAGGAGCTGTCAATCAGATTGGTAATGTCCTAAAACCGTGTGAAAGGACAAAATTATAAACATTTTCGGAACTGGTTTGAGCAAGGAGGGCAATGAGATGTTTGCCACCCCTCCAATGGACCAATTAGCGTGAATCTCACCCCCAAAAGATTGAAACATTTCTGTTTAGTAAGCTAGTAATAGGGTATAAGAGGACCTACTCTTAAGTAGGAGGAGCGCTATTCATACATAATTTTTGAGCACTGGACGTTGATGCTGGAGAGCTGCTGCTATTTTCTATAGGCCATTTATTTTTAATATAATTAATCTTTTACTTCAAATCTGACTGGGAAGGAACGAGAACGTGGCGGGAAACCTGTATAGGTGGTCCGTAGAGGAGGCCTGTTTTAGCGGGACAGTCAGTCAGTTTTTGGGAGTTCTATGCTGTGATCTGCAATTTTTATCTGCTGTGACTAACTTTATTTCTCATCTAAAAGGGTATGCATAAATTCTTTAAAGTTTATTCCTTATAATGGTAATAAATGTATTAATTGATTAATAAAATTGAGACTTATCCATGCATTTTAAACAAATAGATAAACTTTATTATAATTAAAACTACGAGTTTGTGGTTCTTTAGCTCAATAATAAATGCAAATGTTTTAATAGGTTTAAAGTGATTGAGCTGGTCTTAATCACCATCAACTGATTCCTACTAGTTGGTCCATCGACCAAAGAGCGGAATACCTTGATGTCTTAGAAACCGACAGAATTGAAACTAATTATGTATGATGATTGAGAAATCATTTAGTCGACTTTAAAAAGGTATCCCGTTCTCTTCCAGCAGTCATAACTTTTTCTCCTAGGTGTAAGTGGATGGAAATCCAGGGAATATTTGAGTGAGTGAATGAATGTTTATGCGGTGTTATGGGCCCCACCGTCATATTGGTATAATTGTTAGAAGAGAGTTTTCAACCTGGATGTCAAGTCCAAAGGAGAAGAAATTATATTAGTCGCGCTGGATCAGAGTTGTGGAGCAGTGGAATGGGCAGAGGAGACAGCCTGGTTTGCAAGGCTTTAGGTATCATTGGTTCTGCCTGTGCAGTGCCACAGGGGCACGAGGGGCCACCAAACCCTAAATATGGCTGTTTTACTTTCCTTCGTTACTTGCATTGAGGCCCAGTGCACCTTGTTTTGCCAGGTCTGCTTTCGGTATTGGACCTAAGGCCCAGACGAAGGGAAAATTGAAGCAAAGACAGCTTACCTGAGCCTCAGAGAGAGACGGCAGAGGGGGGAGGGGTGAAGCAAGATGGGGTTCCTTGTTTTTAACAAATGGCTGAGAAGACTGCCTACTTTGCAAAACAATAGCTATCAGTGAAGTAGGTGCATCAGCCCTGGTGCTCAGGAGTGTGAGAGGCCAACTGCATCACGATGATGACGGTCTTACTCTACAAAAGGGGCACAGGTCTCATTTTCCATGCTAGCATCAGGTTAGAAGGCAACTTTGCTGCAAAGAGGGGGAACACAGGGGTGCTCATTTTCTTTAACAGGACAGAGCACCCGTTTCACGATTGAGGTCATGGCCAGGTATGATGGCAAAAGGGTGAAAGAGGCTGAGAAGACAGCCTGCTACTCAGGGTAGCATCTATCATTAGTGCAGTAGATGCAATTGCATTGAGACCCAGAAGACTGATGGGCTCACAAAACCTTAATTATGGAGATTAGTTTTTGGTCAATTTCTCTTTTTTGTTCTATATATTTTCTCTTTTATAAGTGTTACATTTTGTATGGATTATTAACTACAGAAAAGTTCACCCTGAAATTATCCTAGAAGCCCATCCCCCTGTGCTCAGCCCTGCCTCTCTCACTCTGCCAATTCTTGCCTTAATTTGGATGGGGGGCCCAACTTCAAGACATTTTACCTAGTGGGGCTCAGAACAAAAACATTTTCAGACCTGTGAATGAACCCCTCCACCAAGTAAAAAAAAAAAGAGCCATGAAAAGGAGAAGCGCCACTGCAATCCGTGTAAGTGCACAATTTAATTTAGGTTTCAAGCACATACGAGTGCGCAAAGAACAATGGGTGACACGTTTCAGCAAATTGCCTTTGACTGGACCATCCATAATTTTGCACAATAAAAATATCAGTGTTTAGAAGAGACAAGTTCATAAATATCCTCAGGATTGTAGGCGTTTATGCAGACTTTTTTCTTTGCTCTAAGACCCAGGGATCAACACTGACATGGAAGGTAATCCAAAGAGTCTAAATCCTCTGATGAAGATTGTTTACAACATAGTTTCAGATAAGCAACTTGTTACCAGAAATTAGATTAAACCTACACATTTGACTCAGAATAAGAGAATATTTGCTCACATGCCCAGTAGTACCTTCTACAAAAACCTTGAGCAAAGCGAAGTTAGTTATATTGCTTTGGTAGGAAATAGTATAAGGGGGTACGAAAGCTGGCAAAACAATAGACTGACTGATATAGAACTAGATCAATTCTTCTAGTATGAAAAGAAATGTAGCCCGTAAGCTACAATGCTTTTGTAAACAATTGTGGAGTCATGAGAGATTGGCAGACCCATTGAGTTCTCACCTAATAGTCAGTCCTGAGTGATAACTGTCTTTTTGGTCAGTTGGCAAAAGTAGAAGTGCCTGTTTACATGGAGGTCCCAGTATTTGATAAAATATATAGACTACATATGAGCACAATAGAATATAGGAAGTATGTTCAAGTCTCTAATGATTTAACAATTTGAAAACGTTTTGTGATCTTACCAGTGCTTTCCTATGTTTATAGATGAAATCTTCTCGTGACTCAGCCCACCTTGGAAGCACAACATCATTCACCTTCCCATTAGACATCTGAAGGCATCCAAGATCAAATCCTACACATGAAATATAGATTAGTGCTCTGAATCGCATTTCCCAAAAAATGTACTTCTTGACCAAAAAGATCTGTAATCCTACCACTATTTCCATTTAATTCTCAAACCACTGAAAGTGGTATAGATATAACAAGAATGGATATGGCAAAAATGTGGTAACTGGCAGACTTACTGACTAGATACATAAATACTGACCTCATATAAGGAATGCCTGAACCTCTAGCTAGCCCATTTGCCAGCCTGCTTTAACATAATAGATAATAGTTCTTTTGTCTCTCCCATCTCAACTGTTGTACATAAAAGTACGGTATACAAAAATATGGTCCGACATCAATATTGTCCTAAATATCATTTACGAATATATCATCTCATCAGTTGTAGATTTTCTATTATTAACTTAAATGGGGCAATATTTATGTAAATTATATTTAGGACACCATATTTATGACAGACTATATTCTAACTACAAAATTCGGGTACCACATTCATCTCAAAATCTGTTACTTATTTTGCTGATACCACCTGAGGTGCTATCACCTACATATTTGGAGCCAACTCTTCATTGGAATATGCAAATTTTCCCAACTTGATTCACACACTTCATACAGTTAGGGCCTGATTCACAAACTGCATTACATAGGTAGTACTACACTGAAGTTACTTACTACAAAATGCAATTCAGAAACCTACTGGTGGAAATTTTCACCCCTCCTATATTTTCAAAACAAAAATGAATCTTTCATCATAAAATATTTTAATAACCGTATTTATTCAAACATAAATGCAGCTATTTAAAAAATATATATATATTTAAATTATTTCTATACATAACATTTTGTGATTGTTAATTCATAATAAATGTGCATAAACATTTTAATTAGGTGGGATTTTCTAAATGAAACTAAAAAAAGAATTACAACATATTTAGATTAATTCAATATTTTATTCAAACCTAAGCTAATAGTGCTGTAGCATTGTTTACATTTTTTGTTCTACATTTAAAGTAGGTAAAATTAATTTACAATAATTTTTAACATAAAAATGTTTTACTTTTTTTAAAAAAAGTTTAATATACTTTATAGGTTTTCTCTCTATGTTTCCATAGGGACTTCTGTACCCAGTGGTGGTGATCTCTGCCTACATGTGAAACATTACTAGTAGTAACTTTATACTTGTAAATTTTACTCCACCTCCTATTTTAGCTGGTGGAGACATGTAAGTCTACAACTTGTAGTAAATTTACATTCGGAAATGGTAAAATAACCAAAATGAGTAAATTAACTACATAGTGTAAGAGCATATGTAGACATACTCATGTGTAAATTTACCTTTGTGAATAAGCCCCCTAGATGTTAATTTCATCTCTACATCTTCTCGCCTCACGATTTTACAAAGTTAAGTCCTTGTCTGTCTTCTTTAAAAGAATCCTCATACAGACACTGCTGTTCCTTGTTTGGTCTTGTCTGAGCTGTACTCAGTCAAGTTTCATCCTCCTATAGCTGCAACTTGGAAACCTAGAATTTACCACTCAAATATACAGTGTACATTTTTTTCTTGTGAATTGTATCTCTACCTTTGACTCCTTTGATCTCCACTCTGCTGTCAGCAATGCTCATAACAATTGCAAAGAATCGGTCCATCTGCTAGCAGAACCGGACCATAAACAACATGAAGCTATTGTGTTTGGTAGGCCAAAATGGTATGTTTGAGAACATCAGCATCATTTTGTCTGTGACACTGCAGTTTATTTAGATCTGCTTTCTAGATCAACTTTTATTTTCCTATCACATCTTATTGATATACATTTTGCTTCTCGTCTGCCCCCATAACCCAAAGTGCCATTTTATACCATAGTATGCATAAAACTTCAAGCAATTTTGACCCAGATCCATTGTTTCTACCAACACCTGTGCATGATACAATCTTATACATTCTACATAATCTTCAAGTTGATTTTTACAGTAATACTAGAACTACTTTAATGCCTGTGTTTCAAGCTTTTTATAATTGAAGCTTGTGCAATTATTATGGGCTCGTTCTCTTGTAGAGCGCAGTTTAAAAAGCAAGTGAGTTGTTCTCTCTGAACCAATTCAGTTTGCACAGTGTTCTAAAGTGTGAGCTTAGGAAGCAAACATGTTCTTGTGAAAGGGGCCACTGTCCACCAACTAGTATGGACTGCGCTCAGAATAAGGGATAGGGGAATATTTGGTTTGAATGAAAAACAGAGAATAGGAAAGGATACTTGATCCACCCATCTGCAATGGAACATGTAGCATTCTCCTTTTGCTCCTTAGCCACCCCATTTGGCAAAATTACAAACACATGATTATTTCAAATAATCAGATTTTCAAATTCACTTGTCAATCAGATTGGCCAAACAATTTGCATCATTGCACCCTGAAAATTCAAGGTGATAAGATGCCTATTAGACTAGATTTTCAGGCATCAGCTGAGACTACGAACAAGGATCCAAATTAAAGTAAGCTGTGAAAGTGGGATTTGAGGACACCATATAATCGCTCCTGGGAACAAATCCAAGGCCAACAAAGCATTTTACATAATGCAACAAACACATTGCCACAACATATATGAACTGGTGACTTATGTTCTGTGCTCATGTTTTTTTAAATTGCTTCTACTGACTAGGTCTTTACGTGCCTAGGAAAGAAAACTGTTACTGCTTGTCAGCCATATCATTTTTTTTTAAAACACTGAATATAGATTGTTTGATCGTCCTCCTAAATTTCAGGTGGCTACTTTTATCCTCTAATGTTGTGTGGGGCAAGTTCAATATTTGAGGCCCTAGCACTGTAATGACTCTTCCACAATAACCAGCCTGTATTTTGAGCCTGGTTTGGGGTCATAGAAAGTAGTATATCATGCAATGCAACCACTATGGTGGTGCTAATGATTCTATAATTTCCACCATAAATGCTTTCTTGAATTTTATTGTAGAATCTCCTAGGATGGTATATTTGGTTAGATATAGGTTGAAATTGTCAAATATTGAACTTCTTCCCACCTCCTTCTAACCCCACATATTTAAACTCAGAAGAGCGGATTATCTGCACAAATACTGGACAACATCCTGTGGATCGTAACGGAGGAAGCCTTTACCATTTCCATTCTCCAAGAACTCTGGGAAATAGAAAAATTCAGGGATTAACTCTTTCACATCCACAGGGTTCTCCATTCGGGCCTGCCAGGCAGCGGGAACAGAGTGAAACTGGCGATCTGAGCAGTCAAACCTTAAATAATCAACAGGAAAAAGAAGAGCAAAAATCAGACAAAAAAGACTGCCTTATTCTGTTTCACTTAAACTATTTCATGCACTGGAGCACTGAGAACCCATCGTGATACATAAGATGGTGGAAAAAAGAGGGGGCAATTTATCAGTCCCACAGAAAACATCAAAATAATGAATAATTTGGAAATGAGTGAGTAGATGCTGGCAATTCCACAGACACAGCTCTTTTTGTATCTGTAGCAATATATCTCATTTCCAAGCCAACAGGCTGTACGGACCTGTACTACAAAGCAAAGATAACAACAAGGACCAGAATTTAAAAACAGTTATGGAAACAACAGTAATTAGCATTTTGTTTCTGAAGACAAAAACAGTAACAATCAGAAACAGCTTAAAAAAAGAGCTGATGTAGCGGCGTAAGGTTCAGGAACAGGACACCCTACCCCTTGCCCTGGAACTTTGCTTACATTAATCTGAGCACACAAGCTACCTCTTCAGCGAGCACTCTGACAAGAAGAAAGACAAACGTACACAAACTACACACCTATAATGAACAATGCAATGCTCTGAAGAGAAGTGTGTAAATGTGAGGTTTCAGCAATTTTGGGATGGTTCGGTCTGCATTGGTCATAACTGGTAATGCTTGGCGGGAGCAGGTTAATGTGATTAGCTGGGTTTAATTGACTAGTATCCTAGTTTCAAAAGACAGGGTCAGTTCCAGTTATAAAATATTATAAGCATAATAGTTAGTTTGTGGCTGTTTAGCATCAGGAGCATGATGATTAGCTTTTAATTGGCTATTGCCATGTTACTAAGATTTGATTGAGCATGGTTTTTGTCAAGATTAGGGTGGCTTGGTCAGGGTATTTTAGTCACAGTAGAGCCACAGGTTACTTAGATTTGCTGAGAGTAAAGAGCGCAATGATGCTGTTCGAGTTCATTTATGTCACTATTGTGCTGTTTTGGTTACAGCATGGTTGTCAAATAATATTGCTAGTTCAAAATGCAATGCTTTGGCTGCGGGTTGTGACTATTCTCTGCTGTGTCGATTTAACCATTCATTGCTGTAAAAACAAAGGCATTGGGGCTCATCACAAAAATCCAGTCTCCTGTTTCTTTCCCTGTCCTTTACCTTCCACTCTGGAGCTGTATGTGGAGGGTGGTAAAAGGCTCCATCCGGATCATATAGTGCATCACGCCAGCTGCGTTGGAATAGTGGGTCCCATAGTGGAATTTATCAACAGTGCCCGATGGGTCCTCGAAACTCTCAAACCTGAGAAAATAGACATTGTTGAGACAACTGGAATTCAAAAGTTATGAAAATTAAAATGTGGCATAGGCAAATATGTGTTTATTGATGTGAAAAATATTTACTCTTACGACTACAGGGGTTCAATTTGACACCACCACCCTTCTGAAAGGAGTGCACGCAACTTAAGCTAAGGAATGCCTTTTTTCAATAGCAACCAGATTTTGCTTATGAATAACTGTGCCTCACCTTCCTATGGCATTCATCTAAGATTCACCACAAAAAGAACTTACTTTTCCTTCACTTCCTTCGCGTGCCTCTCATTCACAACACCAATTGGCTTAGAGAGATCCCGAAACACTTCCGGGTTATTCAGATCCAGCGTTTCCGAGACATAGTCCCGCAATATCCAGGGAAACTAGAGGCAGATAAAGAAATACAACATTTGGTCAAATAGTACCAACTGACTCTAAACTTTAAGTTGAGGGAATATTTAAGGCTGCAACATTTTTTAAATATTACTCAGCAAACGTGAAAACCGCTGTCTTTTTGTTTCTGTTTTTCCAAAATGACATCTTGAGTTTATGTCAACTTGACAACAACAAATCAAGGTATATTTTTGAAATGTTCATTTACCCATTTATGTTTGCTGGATTAATTTATATCCTGCAGTTTTAACGTATAATGTATTAGAACGTTTTAACAGTCAATCTGAGATTATGGTAGAAGTTAGTGGATCTCTTCAGTAATACTTAAAACATTACCAAATAGTTTAAGGTAATTAGCATACTTTGTTGAAATGTGGTGAGCGGACATTTGTCACTTATGTCATTACTTAGCACAGCACGCTAATTGTAGGGTTTTTAAGCAATAGTTATTGATGAGTACTTTAAGAAATATGTACTTATCTTTATTAAACAACAAAACACATTTTTTTAATAAAGCAGATACTATTTTCCTTTTTGGCATTTTAATATGCCGAGTGGGGCGCACCCTTCGGGGTTCTTTAAAAGGGAGGGCCTGGGCCGTAGATGCTTGGCCAATATCGAACCTTTGACTTGCTCTGCCCATCAAGGTTTTTATAACCACCGTCTTATTTTATAAACAAAAACAAACGGAGATTTTAACAATGTTTTGAACAAATATTTATTGTTTTATACTTCTAAATGCTGCTCTCTTCCTTTTGAAATATGTTGCATTTTGTAATGGTTTTGATTAACCACACAAATAAAGTATTCATTCATTCATTCATTTTAATATGTAACTTTAAGCTCATGATGATTTGTTTAAGTACTGTTGTATTATATTTTTTATTGAATGTATGGCCAGTCTGTACCGATAACTGATACTGTATTTTGTTTTTACAACAATTTTGGCCTGGAGAAGTAATTTTATCAAAAAACACGTTGGCATTGTCTACAATCCGTGAAATGTACCATACATTTTGTAATATTTCTTAATGTTAATAACAAAGCTCTGCTTTGGTGCCTCCAATATTACCTACCTATGTGCATAATTTTGAAACATTAGGTCCATTAAGTGTCAAAGGGGAGTGCAACTAGGCATTGGCCTTATAAACTTTTTAATCCTCAAATTTGCATAATTTTAGGTAAATATCTGTCCAGTATATATTTCTGTTGGTCAAAAGGAGAACATTTCAAAGGTGAGTTTTGTTACTAAAACAAATGGTAATGTTTGGGCACTGGACAATTCATTCGACTGGCCTAGTCATCTTAGAGCAAGAATTCATAACCTCTGAGTGCAAGGGAGGAGCTGTAGAATAAAAAGTCTGGCAAATGTTAAGCTTAACCATCTCATAATAATGGTACATATAAGGAGACAATGGCTAAACGAGAGCTTGGGTTTGGTCTGTGGATTTAAAAGAAACCAATGTATTTCACTTGGGGGTTCTGTGCAGTGCTATATGCCAATTAGCCTTTTTTAATAGATCTTACCCCACCTCCCCCCACCCCAGTGCAGTAATCATATCTCCTTAAAGACGTTTGTTGTAGCATCCATAATATCTCAGAAAGAAAATCGCATGCATCAGCATGTGCGCTCCTGCATTGGTAGCCCCTGCAACTTCTATATCTCTGATCAGTGACTGGATCCAAGTGAGCCTCCACTGCATATTTTCCTTCCTGTGGATTCGGCGGCTCTGAGGAACTGGTACTGTATTCAAACCATTTGTATGGTTTGGAAAGGCTGCATTGGTGCTAACATCATGGGTAACCCTCTATGTGTATGAGGCAGTGGGTTAAATCATCAGCTGTCTACAGAGAACTAGAACTTAATGGAACGCCTACCAACACCCACACATAACCTAGTCAATGCGTGCTCTAGCCTGGTAGTCTAAATCTGGTTACCCAACTATTTAAGGTTGGAGTGAATTCTCCCCATTTGGTGAAAATTTTCATTCAATCTTAACTTAACAGTTTACTCAGGCATGTGTGATGAACTTCAAAGCAAGATAAAACTCACCATGCTAGGGGATTTTAGTTTTTAGTTAGAAGAAGGCTGCAATGACACTAGGGCCCTCTCAGACCTGATGAACAGCTTTGGCTTTTGCCAACAGGTCAGCTCTTCAACACACATTGCCAGACACATGCTGGATGGTATTTATACCAAACATGCGGGCCTGCCTATAAAAGACTCTTTCTCTAAGCTGGACAAATCACTATTGGGTGGGGTTTGGAGTGCATAGTGAAAAGGTGGAGAAGACTAGACAGGGCAAATGCACCACTTATAGAAGGTGGAGTAAAACCTCCAGCTGATTGATTGTGAGAAGTTGGCCTGGTATATGCTGTCCACTAATTAAAGTGGGCACCCTGTACCAGTCCAAACAACCCTTATGGCCATTTAAGAGGTCAAAGATAACCTTAGAAAGCTATCCAAGTGGCAGCTGTGGAGAGCAGCCTTCAGGCTTAGTCTTGCAGGAATGTTAAGCAGCTTGTTTTACCAGAATGCAACCTTAATATATTGGTTAAATGAATGGAGAACCACACAGCAGTTATAAAAATATGTATTTATTAATATAACACACTCTAAATACGACACAGTATCCTCTACATGAAGATACTCACAAAGCACACAATACTGTAGCACAGAAACAATAGTAAATAGCACTAATACACAGTGGGCTCCAGGGGGAGACCACACCATATACTAAAATAGTGGTATAAGAACCACGACTCGAGTCAAGACCGTGTCTAAAGGATGTAGAATCTCTGGGACCCCATGGAACCACCCAAGGTGAGTAAGTAGGGACCCCACGGAGGACGGGTGCAGTGTGGGAACACGACCGCGGGCTACGTACAATTCTATGGGAGAGTCGCGGTTGAACTTTTAAAGTTTAAGGACCCTTCCCAGGGGACTTCGAAGAAACCCAGTGGAACTTAGGATGTTGGAGAGCCACCCCACCCGTGGATACCGTAGTGCCAGAGTTACCTATCCCAGGGAAGCCGGGTGCATAAGGCTGAAGTGGCGTCAGAAACCGCCGTCGAACTCAATGGAGGACTTCGAAGAAGAGCCAATGCTGGAAGGAAGAAAAGTGTTCAACAAGAATCCACCTTTGGACTCCAACGAAGAGTACCTGAAAGCAGAGGGGGCAGAGTCTGGGTCACTCAGGAGTGACCAGGGGCTCGGTAAAAGAATGCCTACCGATGTCGGGTGCTTCAGGTGCGTTGAGGGGGTTCGTGACTCTGCAGCCACGGGACCAGGAGACGTTGAGGATGACCAGGAGCCGGATACGAGCTGTCCCACAAAGGATGTCGAGTACTGAGGGGTTGGTGTCCGGAGGGAGCACCAACAAGCCTTGGCAACGGTTACCCACGCAGAAGGTCAAAGAAGGTTACGGTTCGGACCAGCAAGGTCCAGGCGACTCACCAAACACAGGGGAGTCAGGCCAGGCCTGGAGCAACCAGGGAAGCCCAAGAAAAGCAAAGTTGACCCTCAAGAGGACCCACAGGCCGGAGGCACAGGAGTCGCGAGGGGACCTCAAGCAGTTTCACAAAGCAACAGCCCATGGAGCACTCGGTGCAAGGAGGCCAGAGTTCCTTGGTGGAAATGGTGGCAGAGGTTGGGGCTTCTCGGAGGCCAGTGCACTTGTTTGGGAAACACCAAAAAGCATATGCACTTGCAAAAGTACACAGTGCACAGGGATACGGGTATTGCAGCCCCCACAAGGGATTCTGGCCTCAAACTTGGTGAGAGGGCAGCTCGGACCTCAAGGGACTTAAAAACCCACCTCCTGTGTTGCTGGAGCCTTCGGAGTCCGTAGGAGCTCAGGAGCAGCAGACCAGTCAGTTGTGATGTGGTGCCTGCGGTTGCAGGGGAGTGACTCCTTCACTCCAAGGGAGATATCTTCAATTGTCCTTGATGCTCCACAGGTCCTGCATGGAGCCTGTATGGTGCACAGGCACAGACGATGCGGCGGACTGAGAGGGAGACGAAGTCGGGCCCAAAAGAAGTCCAGCGAAGTCCAGTGTGTCCAGACGGTCGAAGTTCAGTGGTTTCTGGTTCAGAATCTTGTCCACGTCGAATCTAGGGTCCTGCAGCCAGGTAAGCCCTTTAGTACCCACGGGAGAGGGTTGGACAGATTTAGGGGACCCTCCCAGGGAAGGGGTCTGGACAGTGGACAGTGGGGAGGTTACCCCCATGTCCTTTGTCCAGTTTCGCGCCAGAGCAGGAGCCAACGGCTCCCAGGACCGGTTTGAACTGGACTATGCACAGGGACACCAAATGTTCCCCTCATGCAGAATTTCAGTTGCTGGCAAGCGCACCCACCCAGGCCTAATACACTAAATCCTGTCTGGGAGGTGGTCACACCTTCCTGTGACAGGATGCCTATTGTTCTGCCTTCCCCTGCTCGAGTTTGCTGCCGACCAGAGACACATTTCTGCCCTCCTGCTGCTGAGCCAACCATTTTGGGCTGCCCGGGACTAGAAGGCTGGTACCGGGAACACCAGGGATCCCACAAAGCTCGTTTCTGAGGGGTGGAATCATACCTCCCACACCGGTTACCGGTGTGGGGGGTATGATTCAACAATGTTTGACACCAAACATGATAGGGTTACTTTCAGCCGTTTTAGAGTTGGTCATCACGCGGTCGCATAATGCCACTCTATATGTCGTAAATGGCTGCAGCACTAACAACCCGGGAGAATGGACTCCGTAGGCTGCAGGGGTGTTCTGCTCATGCAGTGGCACCCTCTCACTTAAAACCTATAAGTCACTCCTATAGCAGGCCTTAACAATCCTGAAGGCAGGGTGCTTGGTTCTAAGTGTAGTGACCCTTAGATATAGTAAACCTATATATCTTCAGTAAGTGGTGCATGCACCAACTTACACAGGCTGCAATGGCAGGCCTGTAGATCCATTTTGCATGGCCTCTCATGGGTGGCATAATACATGCTTCAGCCCATGGGAGGCCTCTGGGGTACCTATGCCCTGGGTACATGGGTACCATATACTAGGGACTGATAAGGGTACCCCAGTATCCAATCTGGAGTGTACCAAAGTACATGCATGACAATTTAAGGGAGAAATCCTGATTAGCAGGATCCCAGTCAGACTAGACAAAAACAGTATCACATGAAGTAAAAAGTGGGGGTAACCATAAGAAGCAGATCCTACTTTCCTACACTGATGGAAGCCCATAATAATATGCAGGCAAAAGGACGTAGCGGTCTGGTAAAAACAGCAGAGGATTTCAATAAATGGGTGCCGTCAGCTATTGTTGATATGCTAATAATGGGAGCTACCCCAAGGGGAGGAGGAAAGCTTCACCCCATGGCTCTCAGAGAGATTGAAAGACCTCCAACGGAAATGCCGTAGGCAAGAACGATGGTGTAGAATGTCTCTTAATTCGTAAGAAAAGAATAAACTTAAAGAAGCAATTCAAAAATACAAAAGTACCATCAAAGAGGCAAAATCTTCATATTTCTCCCACAAAATAAGATCTGCTATTAACGTTTCTAAGGAATTGTTTAAGATGGTAAGAGATCTTACGTCTCCGCCAGCTCAACAGGAGTTGGAAAATTCTCAAGATTTTTGCAATAGGGTGGCCTCATTTTTTAAGGACAAAATTTTGAAGATCTTCTCTGAATTTCAGGTAACTGAGGACTGCTCAGTTCTTTTATCTATGGAAGATGATTCCTCTGGGCGGACACCCACTAATGGTGAATTGTGCACATTCTCTACCATTCCGGCGACAAAAATTAAATCTCTTCTGGGACAAATTACATCAGGTTCCCCAGATGATCCTTGCCCGCCCACGGTGTTGCAACTCACACCAGATTTAATTGCTGCGTTCTTGGAGAAAGTTTAGTCTCAGCTTTTGAAGTCAGGAGTCTACCCCCAGTGTTGGGAAGAGGTGATTATCATTCCCCTTAAAAAGAAACCTAATGGGGATCTGGGTGATTTGAAAAATCTTTGACCTATCTCCCTGTTGCCAGCATCAGCTATATATCAGGCATTAGCTTGGTTTTTTTATGGATCATGAGCTTTTGGATCCCTCACAGAGTGGCTTTAGGAGGAACCACAGTACCAAATCGGCACTGATTGCAGTGGTGGACTCTATTCACTGCCAAGTGGATCAGGGAGGCCCGGCTAGTCTAGTTATGCTAGACTTATCCGCAGCCTTCAACACCATATCTCCACTTCGGCTGGTGCAAAGACTCTGTCAGGGTGGGCTGAGAGATTCTGCTTTAAATCTTTTAGAATCCTTTTTGCTGAATAAGACCCAAACAGTGAGCTGCGGGGACTTCAGGGCTAAACTATCCCACCTTCCCTGTGGAGTCCTGCAAGGGTCCTCCCTCAGTCCCACCTTATTTTTTCTTCATGTGGCCCCTTTAGAAAAACTTGTATGCTCTTATGTTTTTCAATTATTGTCCTATGCAGACAATACCCAAATTATTGCCTCTATATCCGGTGAATAGACAGAAGTAGCGGACAAGTTCAGGTCTTAAATGTTTGAAGTCAGCACCTGGATACGAGAGAATTCACTTAAAATGAACGCCAAGAAGACCGAGATTGTGGTCTTCGGGGCAGAGCACTCGGTTGGACTGACCGTTGGTGGCCTGAGACATGCAATTCCGCTACCTGTTCCGGGGGTCTCTGCTAAAAATCTGGGGGTGATCTTTAATAACACTTTGACATTTTACTCTCATGTCAATAGGACAGTGAGCTCCTGTTTCTGGACTATCAAGAGCTTGAATAAGATTTTTCCCTTTCTTCCCAAGGAGCTAAGAGTGTCAATGGTCTTTGCGCTCATAACATCTTGCCTGGACTACTGTAACTCCTTGGTCTCAGCGCCAACCAATATTCGCTGAATAAACTTCAGGTTTTCTAAAATGCGGCTGTGCGGCTGATGTTGGGCATTCCTAAACATCTCTCGGTGAGGGAGGGACTGCGTACACTGCATTGGCTTCCAGTGAGGAAGCGGCTGATTTTTAAAGACCTGTGCCAGGTTTATAAAGCCCTCAGCAAGCAGGACTCTTATTATCTAAGAACCCCCTTCCACTGGTATCTTCCGAACAGGCAGTTGAGATTGGCAGATCAGAGGAAAGTGATTGTTCCCCATTTCAGGAAGAAGAGATGGGGTGAGCGTGCCTTTGCTGTGGCAGCGACCAGGTAATCGAATACTCTCTGTGCACATATTGTTAGCCGTAATTCTTACTCTTGGTTTCGCAGGCACGTGAAAACTTGCCTTTTTTCGCAACCATAGTTGCTTCTGCTGCCTTCCCCATTTGCTCTTGCTGGTTATAGCGCTTTGATGCCTTATTGTTTTTTTGCGCATTACAAATTCAAATTCAAGATCAATGTGGCAGGAAGAGCCTCTAAAATGCCAGCTGGGCTGAGGCAGAGTCCATTACATCTCAGGTGGGCCAGACTACAATTACAAGTCATGTTTGTGAACACGACCCTAGCCCAACTCTCAGTTCAGAAGTATTAAATAAAGCTTCTGATTGGCCAAAGGGCGAAATCCCTCTCTGCCAAAAGGTTACAGAAATGCTTATGCTGCCCTTCCCATCACACCAGAAAATATGCTCGCCTCTCCCACTTAATGCTTTCTAATACCTTTTAAAGGACTGCCAAATAAATGTAAGACAGACAAACATGGAGACAGAATTAATTCATCATCTTACCACGGGATACTGAGAGAGGTCATTGTAGGTCCTGCCTGCAATGGTGTTCAGCTGCATCAGATATTCAAAGTTCGAGATCTCCCTCCAGACCCATTTCTGAAAGAGAAGAATGATTTAACAGTGAAGGGGATTCAGCTGTTGAAAGGGACATGAATCACTCAGATTCTAAATAAGGTTGGATCTTGTCAGCAAGGACATTGATAAAGGTCAGGGAGGGTGGAAGGGAGAGTGGGGGTTTTTGCTCTATTTTAGAAATAGTCTGCTGTCTCAGATAAAACAGAAAAACAAGCAATGGTTCCTTCGTGTTCATTTAAAAATGTTCACCAATTAAAATGAAGGGCAATATGAAAGAGTTACTTACCTGTGGTAATGCTCTTTCTGGTAGATACTTCATCTACCTGCAGATTCTTCACTTGTAGAACAATCTCCAGGCATCTGAATGGATCTGGAAACTTCAAAGCAATGAGGTCACTGGCAGAGGGCGCTGGACACAGTTGGCGCCAGAAGTGATGTCAGGTGATGCCACTGATGCCATAGAGCACCTGCCCCAGTGCATAGATGTCGATTTCCCTCCATGTTTTCTAAGCCTTCGAGATGAGAGGGCAGGTTGACATAAATAAAGGATTACAGTACAGAGAAAAGGCCAGATGGGATCTTATTAACTTTCTCTATGAACCATCCATCAAATGGAGAGGCTGGTAGGTTGGTAGGAATCTGCAGGTAGATAGAAGTATCCTCAGAAGAAAAAGTTACTTACTTGCTGTAACACTCTTTCTGGTGAATATTCTAACTGCAGATTCCTCACCTATAGAACAGATTTCATAGCCATATCCAGACTAGGTGGAGCGTTGATGGATGATTAAACTAGGAAATATTGTGAAAGACAGATCTGGCAAAGTGTTCAATCCTGTGCACCTCCATATCCAAGTAGTAGTGCTTAGCAAAGGTGTGCACGGACGTCCATGTTGCCGCTTTACAGATTTCTGCAATCAGGACACCTCAAGCAAGAGAAGAAGTTGTTGATTTAGCCTGAGTGAAATAGCCAAAATGGAGCCTCCTGAGGGATCCGTGCCTAAGGCATAGTAGGTCTTAATGCCAAGGATGATTCAGCGAGATAGAGTTGTCTCCCGAACTGCCTTACCCTTTTTGGCACTACAATAGCCAACGCAGAACTGGTAGTGTGACCACTATTCCTTGGTGCGGTCCAGATAGTAGTTCACCGTCTGTCTAAAATCCAACTGATGCAACCACTCCTCCTCTTTTGTGGGATGAGGTGGAGGGTAGAAAGTTGGGAGAATGATGGATTGGGCAAGGAGTGATCACCTATGGGAGGAAAGCAGCCTGGTTTCGCAACACAAACTTGTCTGGAAAGAAGATAGTGACAGGAGGATGACAGCCAAGGTTTTGTAACTCACTGACCCTACTTGCACAAGAACACAGTTTTGAGGGTTAACATGCGAAGAGTACAGCAGTGAAGAAGCTCAAAAGGAGTCCCAATCAAAAGGTAAGAACAAACTTCAAGTCCCATTATGGAACCACAAAGAGAGTGGGAGGAAAAAGTTTTGTCAGGCCCTTAAGAAAGCGCATGACAATACGGGACTGAGGAAGATGCCCTGGCAGAAGATGTCATTCATCACCGGCAAGATAATGCTGGCTCAGGCCGTCAGCTCTGACATTCAGAGACCAGGCTAGGTAATTGGCAGTTAGCCAGATCCCTTGGTGGTGTATTGCAGACCACAATCTCAACACTTCCAGGTAAAGGTGGTGAGACCATAATCCCCTTTGCTGTTCACATACCACATCGCGGTCATGTTGCATGGCAAGATCAGGACAGACCGACCCACGATGGAGGAGAGGAAGGGCTTTAGCACCAGCCAAATTGCCTGCAGTTCCAGCAGGTTGATGTGAAAGGCTCGCTCTTCCAGAGACCAGAGGCCCCTGATCTCCAGATGGGCTCCCCACCCTAAGGAGGAGGTGTCCTTCACTACCTTAGTCACAGTCAGAGATTGAGTGAAGGTCACTTTTTTTTGTTCAACATCTGTTTATTGAGCAAGAGCAAGTAGAAAACAATACTTGTCACAAATAGCAAAGGAAAGGGGCAAGGGAGTAGCAGATGATGAGCACAAAGAGCAAATCCCTCACAGGAAAGTGCAAATATTTGATATGCAAACAGAAAAAGCAAGTTGGAGGGATGACAATACTTATGAATTTGGGCCGAGGCAAAAGTCCAGGATTTGAAAGCCATTCATGTAGGGGAAGATTCTCCTACACAGCCCAGAAGGGCCTAAAGTAAACCCAGGATCTAAGGGCCAGTATAGAAAGGATGGACTATCCCGGAGGGATCCCAGCTATTCATAGAAAAGCAAATAGGGACACAAACCTGACAAAAGTTGGCTAAACAAGGCCCTCGCCCCCTCTTAAGGCACAGTGCAACCGCACTGACAAAGTTTGTGACAATCAACATGTGAAACTGTATTAAACAGAAAAAGAAAAAGGAAAAGAAGAAAATTATGAAGAAAAGGCAAAAGAGAAAAAAATAAAGATCAAGAAGAGAAACGAAAAGAGCAAAGAGAAGAGGGAAGGAAAGAAGGAGAGATGGATGCGCCAGAAGAGAGTAGGGGAGGGACTAACAATAAGTTCCAGAGTGGAGGGTGGGGACTGTCAGGAACAGGGTGTTCGTCTACCCTGCGGCCTAACCTACTCCAGGGGATCCAGCCGTCCGCCTCTAGAGTAAGGTTCCAAGGGACTATCAAACAATTGCAGGGCCCTCAATTGAGGAGGCATTAGGCGTGAGTGTTCAGTTCTAGTAAGGTGGTGCACTAGGGGACGCCAGATGCGTTCAAAGCGAGTGTCAGAATGGGCAAGACGGGCTGTAAGCAACTCAAGGGAAAGAACATCCCATAGGCGAAGAAACCATGCAGCAATAGGCGGGGGTGGGGACGTTTCCAGCAGGAGGCAATGGTCTGACGCGCTGCGCCCAGTAAGTGAAGGATGAGATGCCAATGGGCCGAGGTCATGGCCCGTCGCGCGCTGGGTCGAATGCTTAGGAGTGCCAGGGACGGAGTAGAAGGGACCGGGAAACCCACAATGTCCTTAATATGGCTGAGTACCTCCTTCCAAAACACAGTAAGTTCCGAGCAAGACCACCAGATATGTAAAAAATCCCCCCTAGTAGCCTGACACCTCCAACAAAGCGGAGAGGTGCCTGGGAACATCTGGTGAAGGCGAGTAGGAGTATAATACCACTGTGTCATTAGTTTATAGGCAGATTCACGCTGTGGGATACTACGGTATACCTTAGGAATGTCCTTCCATAAGCGGTCCCATTCTTCCGGGGAAACGTCAGTAGCCAAATCAGCGGCCCAGCGGGTTTGGTAACCGTGGCTTGGTAGATGCCCAGAGTGCTGAAGAACCGAATAGGTCCTAGAGGTGAGGCCTTTAGATCCGTCGAATCTACGAACCAGGGTCTCAAAGGGGGTGAGCCGCCGAGTCACCTCCCGGGAATATTCGGGAGCGGAGAGCCAGTGGCGTACTTGGTAGTACTGCAGACGCTCCTTATCAGATAAGCGAAAAAACTGTTTACATTGATCAAAAGAGCGGAGAGCAGAACCCTGGAAAAAATCCTGGAGGACCCGGCGACCCTCTACAGTCCAGGCCTCAAAGGAGCGGGGCTGAAGCGCAGGAGGAAATGCCGGATTGCGTGTTAACGGCGTGTTAGGAGAGGGAAAGTCGTGAGCCCCCGGGAGAGCGCCAAGCCATCCCATATCTCCAGAACTGTTCTCGTCGGTGTTGCCAGGTATGCACTGCGTGGGCGTGCGGAACGCGGGAGCCAAGCGAGGTCCCAGAGTGGTCTACAAGCTACAGCACGGTCCATGTGGAACCAGTGTTTTTCACTTTCAGGGACTATCCATTCAGAAATAAAACGAAGATGGCAAGCCCAATAATATTCCAACAGGTTGGGGCAGGCCAGCCCTCCCCGCGATCTGGGAAGCAGAAGTAGCCTGTGGGAGAAGCGAGGGCGCGATTTCCCCCAGATGAACTTAGTAAATTCTCGCTGCAAAGCCTGAATATCCGCACGCGGAACGGGGGTGGGTAGAGACTGAAACAAATAGAGAATTTTAGGGAGAAGGGACATCTTAACTGCATGAAGACGGCCCAGCCACGCCAAAGGAAGCCCTCCCACCGTCGCATCTCCTCGCGAACAGAGTTGCGAAAGCGAGGCCAATTCAAGGAGGTCCAGGATGAGAGCGTAGGGGTTAAGTCCAGGCCCAGGTACCGTATGGACTCATCAGTCCATTGAACAGGGAGAAGATCCCGTAGACGCTGAACCTCCTGTGCTGGGAGCGTGAGGTTAAGAGCATGAGATTTCTCCAAATTGATGCGATAGCCCGAAGCCATCTCGAAAGAGTCCAAGAGTTCAGCCACCGCAGGCAGGGAAGACGATGGAGAGGAGAGAGAGAGCAACAGGTCATCAGCAAAGAGGGAGGCCTTGTGCTCCATCCCTCCCATACGGATACCCCGGATATCCTGGTGGCAGCGGATGGCAATGGCCAGGGGCTCAACAGCAAGCGCAAAAGAAGGGGAGAAAGCGGGCACCCCTGTCGTGTTCCCCGGTGAATAGAAATAGGGGCAGTGGTAGAGCCATTGAAGCGTATACGAGCAGTGGGTTTGGCATAAGGGGCCATCAATTTAGATATAAAGCCCGGTCCCAAGCCAATCTTCCGAAGAACCGCCCCTAAGAAGCCCCAGTCCACTCGGTCGAACGCCTTCTCGGCGTCAAGGGAGACTAAACAGGCGGGGATGGCTCTGATGCGCGATTTTTCCACCAGGTGGGCAATGCGCCGGATGTTATCAGCACCCTGACGATGCCGAATAAATCCCACCTGATCAGGGTCAATAAGTCCCGGTAGATGGAGTTCCAGCCTATTCGCTAGAATTTTTGTGAAGAGTTTAGCGTCAGTGTTTAACAAAGCAATGGGGCGGAAGGAAGCTGCCAAAGTCGGGTTTTTCCCAGGCTTAGGGACCAGGACAATCTCAGCTTCATTCATCGTAGGCGAAAGGCCCGTAATATCCGTAAAACTATTAAAGAGATGAAGGAGATGTTCCCGTAACTGCAGATAAAAAACTCGATAAAAGTAAGCGGAAGCCCGTCAGGCCCCGGCGTCTTGCCCGTCGGGAGTTGCTTCAAGGCTTTAGCAAGCTCTTCCTGAGAGATAGGTTCGTCAAGCAACCCCTTAAAGTAAGGGTCAATCGGATCCCAGGGGCAGGACTCAAGAAACTTCTCGATCGCCTCCGGGGAGCAAGGAGCCTGAGCATAAAGCTCCTTGTAGAAAGCCATGAGGGTATTGCTCTTATCCCTCTCCGAGGTGGCCCAAGAGCCATCAGGACCTCTGAGCTTGGAGATATGGGAGCGGGCAGTCTGGGCTCTTAAGCGACGAGCCAAGCACGCTCCAACCTTGTCGCCCCGACGTAGAATCTCTGTTTAAGGTTGACAAGCAGTCGTTCAGCCTTGTTAGTGCGGTGCAAGCGAAGATGGCCGCGCAGGGCAGTTAGGCGGCGTTTATTAGCAAGAGATGGAGAGGCATGGTCCACACGTTCCAGGCCTTTAATATCGCGGGAAAGAGTGGTCTCAACCAAGCGGGCCTCACGGGTCTGGGCAATGGATATAGAGGTGATGACCCCTCGAATAGTAGCCTTGAAGGCATCCCATCGAACAGCCTCAGGCGTATCCTCAAGGGTATTAGACACAAAGAAAGATTTGATCTCTTTACGAATATCTGCCACGTCTACCGGGTCGCGAAGGGCTTGGAGGGGCAGGCGCCATCGTGGCAGGGGATCCTCTCGAGGAGTGGGGAGTTGAAGCGTAATTAGGACATGCGCATGGTCAGAGATAGAAATATCTGAAATATCCGCCAAACAGAGATCCCGCATCAAGGGGAGCGAGAGAAAAAAAGTGATCTATCCGCGAATATGAACGGTGAACATGGGAATAGAAGGAGTAGTCCCTGGAATCTGGATGAAGGTATCTCCAAGCATCGACCAAGCCCAGGTCAGTAATGGTATGTTTCAGTTGCGCCGACATCGCCCCCGAGACATGGTGCGTCTGTGCTGTACGATCCCACTCAGGATCCCAAACTAAGATAAAGTCACCTCCGAGAACAATAGGGGTAGAGACCGCACGCAGTAACATCCCCAACTGCTGTCGCAGATATACATCCTGCTTCTGGTTGGGGGCGTAGATATTAACAAAGGTGCAGGAGCTCCGACCCCAAGCCATATCGAGTTTTAAAAATCTCCCCTCATCGTCAGCTATGCATTGGGAGGAGGTCGCTCGCCAGTCAGACTTAAAAAGAAGCGCCACCCCCGCAGTCTTAGTATGAGAACTTGCCCAAAACTGGGTGGGATATTTGCGGTGGGACATGAGGTGAGTATCAGAGGAAAGCAGGTGGGTCTCCTGAAGAAAAATCACATCAGGATCGTGCTGTGAGAGATAGCGCCAAACCTGGCGGCGTTTAGAAGGAGAGTTGAGGCCCTTTACGTTAAGGGAGAGAAAATTGACAGTGTGAGTCATCGTGTAGGAGAAAGGGTGCAGCGCGCATTAGGGCCAGCAGCAGGCAGAAAAAGGCAGCACCGAAAACCAGCTAGAGGGAAACGTAAGGTAAGGAATAAAATGGATCTCAGACTCAAAGGAGCCAGTAGTCCACCCAAGCGCACATAAGTGGTAGGACGGCAGAGGGACAAGGGCGTCTGCAGCATCCGCAAAGCAAGCAAGTGGGCAAAGACCCAGCCAATCCCCCCGACAACCACCAATACCCCTCCGCATACCAATTGTGACGATACCAATCGAAAAACAATCCCGACGCATCCGAAAAGGACAGAGAAAAGAGAAGAAAATGAGAGAACCAAAGAGGGAAAAAAAAAGACATAAAAGAGAAACAGGCCAACTGGGCCTCAGTAATGTAGAGTCTAAGCGGGACAATCCGGTATCCCGAAGGCGGATTATCTCAGAGAAGTCACTCCCTTATAGGACTCCAACAAGGGGGGGGTGTTGGACACACACCAGGTACAAAGCGTCCGTCGGCAGCATCCCGTGCAGATCTGGAAATGAGGCAAATTGAAGACCAGTCTCTGGGTCCTAGCACAGGGGCCCCCACTGGAAAGGCCCAGGATGACGGCAAAGCCAAAAACATCACAGCGTCAGCGGTGGCTAGTTCGTAAGGGACGGAGAGGCACTCAGGGACCGCACCTGATCGATGGCCTCCCGTTTAGCCTGTGCGGAATCAATATCTCTGGAGAGGCGCCTAGAACGAGGTGGAAGAACAGTCGACCACTCCGGCCGAAGGGAGCCCATGGGCCGAGTATCAGAAGGCGGAGGAGCATCGTTTTCAGGGTCAATAGGAAGATGGAGAAGACGCTGCGCCTCTTGCAGGGAGCGGATGCTCCGATGTCTACCCTCCCAAGAGAACATCAAGGCGAAAGGGTGGCCCCACTGGTATTTAATTGCAAGGTCTCGCAGCTTGTCAGTAACAGGTTTGAAGCTCTTCCTGCGCCGAAGAGTAGAGGGCGCAAGATCCTGGAAGATCTGGACAGAGAGACCATTGTACGAGAACGTTTGCACTCCCTGCACCTTGCGAAGGATGGCCTCCTTATCTGCATAGAAGTGGACCCGTGTGATGAAGTCTGGGACAAAGTGAGGGCGATTGCGAGGGGCATATAGCCGGTGGGCCCTGTCAAGCATGGGCGGAGATGTGCCCTCCCCCTCTCGGATGGCGTGAAGAAGGTCTGCTGTATATGATAGAATATCCGACCCTTCCGTTCCCAATGGAACACCTCTAATACGGAGGTTGTTCCGCCTACTACGGTTCTCCAGATCTTCCTGCTTCAGCTGAAGGGTGATATTCTGGTCCTCTAGCTCAGCTACTTTCTTCCATAAGCCATTGGCGTCCTCCGTCCGAGCATCCATCGTGCGTTCTAGGCCATCCACCCTATCACCGAGTTCAGTAACTTCTCTGCGAATGTCCTGCAGCCAAGCCTTGAAGTCCTGACGGAGAGAGCCAATCTCGGTCTTGATCTCCTGCAGGAATGCCGACATATACGCCTGGGTGATGGGCACCCCAGAGGCCGGCACCCCAGAGGCCGGCACCTCAGACGGCGGCAGCGAAGAAGCAGGGTCATCATGCGTGGTGGGAAGTGATTTGGACCACAGGGAGGCCACCGGATTCCCCCGGGGGGTCGCAGCGTCAGCTTCCTTAGCCCCTCTATGCTTGGGAGGCATAACTGCGGTACGCAGGGGTGGTGAGGATTCTGTCTCAAGGGGGCGCCCACAATGAAGGCAAAGAGCGTACAGACAATGTCCCAGGAGAGGCCAGGCAAGCAGTAGGGGGTGTGGGTACAGAGCTAGCTCGGACTCCGGACCGCCGAGCGCTGTCGAGGGTTCACAGTTCCCAAGCGTGCTGCAGGCGTAACAAAGTGAAGTCCAAGCAAAGGCAGCGCCGTTCCAAGGGGCCAACAACCAGGATTACCAAGCCAGGCTACACCCCCACAGAAGGCCGTGGGTTCCAAGCTACGTGGAGGGCACCAAGTTGTAGTACGGCTAGGCAGGCCAGGCAAAGATCAGGATTAAAGTCAGTGGGTGAAGGCACAACTGCGCTGGGCCCAGGGCTGACCCTCTCGAGGATCAGGGGGTCCCCAACGGCCACAATGAGCTATGGGAGGTCTCAGTTGGGCCCAGGGTGTAGGAGACGTCAAGGCAGCCCAGTTGCAGAAGGGAGAGTCACATTCAAGGCCCCAGGCAGATGATCCTCCCAGCCGAGGGCATCAGGCAATGGCACCAGCGTCGGGGTCAGGGGTGTGTAGGCCTCACAGAAAAGACAAAATGGCGGCAGGGCCGGGGAACACCACGGGAATCCCCCGAGCCACCCACGCACACAGCAGTGCACCCACTGCCCCGGTACCTCCGGCCTCCTAGCGGCCCAGCAATGTCCACCCTGCACGTCCGGTCCGGTGATAGCGGCAATGCGCAGGATCCGCAGGGCTCAGCAGGCCTCTGCCAGCTCTCCGGCCTCCTCCAGAAATCGTCAGCGCCCAGCAGGGGAGCCGGCCTCCCGCAGACCCACCGATGGTATCCAGGCGCCGCAGTTCTCCTGATTCCCCCCGGGAGCCAAGCGCCACGCAGCAGTATCGCAGGGGAGGGCGCCCGCCGCCGCTCGAGGCTCCTCCGTAGAAGATAGGGAAAATGGCGGCGGGAGCGGGCGGACCGTCAAGAGGCAGATTCTTCAGAGCGCCGGATCTCCGGGCGGCTCTCACAGCAGCAGGTACTCGCAGCGGTGGACCCCAGAGGTCATAAGGGCCATCAGCGAGTGTAAAGGACCACAGCGACCGGGCAATTAGCGATAGCGGGAAGCGCCAGAACGGAGACGCGATAGAAGGCGACTCACTCCATGCGCGCCCAAGCCACGCCCCCCGAAGGTCACTTTTAAAGACACCAAAAGTACAATAATCTATGAATGAGACAAAAAGCAGTAAAAAGTCAATTTCTCTAATATCAAGCAAATGAAGTTAAAAGAAGTGGAAAACACAAGGCAGTCCACTGTCACTGATCTGTTGAAAAAACTCAGTGCGTTGGTTGGAAGGCATTTTCCTGCAGATTTGGACAAGCATCCTTAGTCAAGATTGATACTTCTTTGTCATGCACTCTTTGTTGTATCAAAAACATTGTACTCAAAATATAATAGGGGAGAGAAAGAAGCAGAGATTCATTCAGCTTCTAAAGTTAATGATACTTTAATCAAGGAGGGGTGAATGCATCACTTTTGTCAATGTGCCAGAGTCTCAGGAAAGTTGTATTGGAGACCCTCAACCACACTTTCACAGTATATGTTTTATCTCCGCTCGTGTGGTTTGGTGGATAGTGTCATCATCGGGTCTGACACTTGAGTTTTCTGTTCTTCAAGTGACCTACTGTCCTCCCCCAGGAAGAAGACTGTCTGGATATCGACAGAAGTGAGAGGTTAAAATTATCTTACTTAATGCTTGCAACAGTTTATTTGACCAGGAGAGGGATAAGGTTAAAAGAGACGGTGGTGTTAAAGTGGATGAGTTATTGGTCCACAACACCTTGTGGGTTTGTCAACATGTTTCGGCTGGGGAGTGCACTTATAGATCTGGTGGCCTTCATCAGGACCGGCATGGGAGAGGGCTAGAGGTTAGACACTCTTTGTGCAGTGTAAGTAAGTTGACTCACTTACTGCTCTTCGTCAGTGAGCACATTTGCTCGAGCTGGATTAATTTTATAGGTGCAGACTTTGGCCCATTACTGTAGGGAAAACAGAAAACATAGTGAACAAATATTTTCAAATAAAATTGCAATATACTGGTTCCCTATTTAAGCCAACGTGACACATAGTGCATGCATTATGAGCTAAAACAGCGCTGTGTGAATGGACAATCACAAATAATATTAAAAACACAGAAATACTGGAAGGAAAGTGGAAAAAGGATTTTGGTCCTTGGAGACAAGATGCTAGATGTATAAGACATATATAAGAATAATTTAAGTTTTACCATAGTTATACGGTATGTTGATGGAAATGCCTGCTGTGGTGTTGTGAGGTTGTAGGTTCCTCATAAAAGTCCAAATAGCTGTATATGTGCCTTTAATGAATGATCATCAAGAAGACAGCTATTCCGTTTATTACTAACGTGAACTATTGGCAGAAGAAACTAGGGATTGAGAGTGCTCTTTAAATAAAGTGGTGGTAGGTGAAAAAGTATTCACTTTAGTGGACCGTTCAAGCTAGTCCAAGTGTTGCTACCAGAAGTAATCAAGACAATTTTCAACAGAATGATTAATGGGCATTGGGTCTCATTGTAAAAGTAAAGTGAACAGGCAGTGTTCGCCTACCGGTAATGGCCTATCGGTAATGGCGCACTGTGAGGAATGAGAGCTAACAGTTATTTATGCAGATTAGATAGCGTTAGGCGTAATGGTACAACAAGTGACAAAAATGCTTGGTTCTGATGCAGGCAGCTAGGGATCTTAGTCCTGTGCATAATGTATTTGAACACACAACAAATGTTGCTGTGAGCCTGTGCACACGTCAAAGTAACAAAGTGGAGTAAGTACTCCTTGTTTCAAAGTTCTTTCATACCACAAACAATCTGTTTGTGAATAAAAACAGAAACAAAGTGAACAGTCTTTTGTGTTGTGTTCTTCTTTTACTGGTGATCAATTGCCCAGCCAAGTCGTGTTTCGTCCGGGGTTGTACCCCAAAACTTCTTCAGGGCTATTTAGGCAAAGCCAGGAGGTATGGGGGTTCTCTAAGCCGGTAGCCAATCCGTCCCGGCAATCTAAAGGAAGAAGGATGCGATTCGCTGCAAAGGTTAGGTCTCGAGTATGGGACACTGCTCACGTAGGGTCCTGTATATGGGACACTGCGTCCTGGAGGCGGGGCCCTGAGGTGTAGCCAGGAATGCGCTTCACTCCAAACCGGTTGTAATTCCGTCCGGGCTGGGAGTTACTGAGTATGAACCGGTTCCTCCTGTTGCGGTCGTCGTTTCTACCAGCGTACTCGCTTGTATCAGAATCACCCTATTGGACATTCATAGAGAGTCCCCCACCGTGGACCTCTCCACACTACATACTCAGTAACTCCCAGCCGGGACGGAATTACAACCGGTTTGGAGTGAAGCGCATTCCTGGCTACACCTCAGGGCCCCTCCTCCAGGACCCTCCAGCCCCCGTATTCATTAGCTCCCAGCCGGGACGGAAGTACAACCGGTTTAGGATGAAGCTTACTTGGCTCCACCGCAGTGTCCCATATACAGGACCCTACGTGAGCAGTGTCCCATACTCGGGACCTAACCTTTGCAGCGGATCGCATCCTTCTTCCTTTAGATTGCCGGGACGGATTGGCTACCGGCTTAGAGAACCCCCATACCTCCTGGCTTTGCCTAAATAGCCCTGAAGAAGTCTTGGGGTACAACCCCGGACGAAACACGTGTTGGCTGGGCAATTGATCACCAGTAAAAGAAGAACACAACACAAAAGACTGTTCACTTTGTTTCTGTTTTTATTCAAATACAGATTGTTTGTGGTATGAAAGAACTTTGAAAGAAGGAGTACTTACTCCACTTTGTTACTTTGACGTGTGGACAGGCTTGCAGCAATTCCGTAGGACCCTGGTCCATATTAGGGGGGTTCTGGGTGTTTACCCCCACCTGTCAGCACCGTCCTACACACCCCTAACTATCACTGATACACGTTGACCCGTTGTAGGTGCCCTCAACAGACCACATTTGACCAAAACCCAGTCTTTCGTTTACACAACAAATGTTACCTTTAAATAGAGGTGTAATGTCCCGTATGAGACGCAGGAAGAAATAGACGATATGTGAAGTCTATAATGATTTAAGGAAATAGGGGGAGTGCAATTGGGAATGGAATTTTGGACAAAGAATGTAGCGTTTCCCTTACAGGGGTTTGTTTAAACTGGTTCCTCTGTTTTGAGCAAACAAGTGATTCTTTTACATGATTTTTCGTTTGTCTCTTCCAGAACTCCGGCCAGTTTTCCTCACCTCAAATGTTAGTATGAAGGAGGGGAGTGGAGTTTATATACTCTCTGAATTATCTTAATTAGGAGTAATTACTCCTAATTGGAAGCAGCTGTGAGGAACATAACGTACGTGTGTGCAAGTTGGCTCCCTCCGTATTGAACAGGATCTTTCTTCCAGCTCTATTTTTCAACATGAAGGCAATTCCCTACTCGCACACACATACGTTATGTTCGTCACAGCTGCTTCCAATTAGGAGTAATTGCTCGCAATCAATGCTGTGAATCAGAGTATATAAACTCCACTCCCCTCCTTCATACTAACATTCGGGTCAAGGAAGACAGGCAGAAGTTCTGGCAGAGAAGTACAAAAAAATCAGTTAAAAGAATCACTTGTTTGCTCAAAACAGAAGAACCAGTTTAAACAAACCTCTGTAAGAGAAACATCACTTTTGCTGTCCATAATTCCATTCCCACTTTCACTCCCCCTTTTTTCCCTAAATCATTACAGGTTTTATGTATTGTCTATTTCTTCCTGAGTCTCAGGGGGCACATTAAACCTCTATTTAAAGGTACCATTTGTTGTGTGTTCAAATACATTATGCACATGACTAAGATCCTTAGAGGCCTGCATCAGAACCAAGCTTTTTTGTCACTTGTTGTACCATTAGGTATCTAATCCGCATAAATAATCTTTAGCTTTCATTCCTCACTGAGAGCCATTACCGATATGGTAGGCGAACACTGCCTGTTCACTTTACTTTAACAATGAGACTTTATGCTCATTAATAATTCTGTCAAAATGGTCTTGATTGCTTCTGGTAGCAACACTCGGAATATTTTAAATGGTCCACTAAAGTGAATACTTTTTCACTTACCACCACTTTATTTAAAGAGCACTTTCAATCCCTATTCTCTTCGAATCAATCAATCAGGGAATTGTAAGCGCGCTACTCACCCGTGAGGGTCTCAAGGCGCTGAGGGGGGGGTCCGCAGATCTGTTTAGCCGAAGAGCCAGGTCTTGAGGGTCTTCCTGAAGGTGTTCAGGTAGGGGGCGCGTCTGATGTCTGCCGGTAGCTCGTTCCAGGTCTTGGCTGCATTGTGAGAGAAGGATCTTCCGCCTGCTCTGGCTCGGTGGATGCGTGGGGTTTCGGCCAGTGTGAGGTTGGAAGATCGGAGGTTTCTTTTGGGTACGTGGAAGTTGATTCTGTCGTTGAGGTATTTGGGTCCGTTGTTGTGTAGGCATTTGTAGGCGTGAGGATTTTGAAAGTGACTCTTTTCTCTACAGGGAGCCAGTGGAGACTTTGTAGGTGTTGGCTGATGTGTTCGTGTCGGGGGATGCCGAGGACGAGTCTGGCGGCGATGTTCTGTATTGTCTGGAGTTTGCGGAGTAGGGACTTGTTGATGCCGGCGTAGAGTGCGTTTCCATAGTCCAGTCTGCTGGTGAGGAGTGCGTGGGTGACTGTCTTCCTTGACTCAGAGGGGATCCACTTGAAGGTCTTGCAGAGGATGCAGAGGGTGTTGAAGCAGCTGGAGGTGACGGCATTGACCTGTCGGTTCATGGTGAGTGATGAGTTGAGTACGATGCCGAGGTTCTTGGCGTGGTCTGAGGGGGTAGGTGGGCTTCCGAGGGCGGTCGGCCACCAGGTGCTGTCCCATGCAGAAGGGGTGGTACCGAGGACGAGGACTTCTGTCTTCTCTGCGTTGAGCTTCAGGCAGCTGTTGGTCATCCAGACTGCGACATCTTGCATTCCTTTCTGGAAGATGAGTTTGGCAGTGGTGGGGTCTTTGGTGAGGGAGAGGATGAGCTGGGTGTCGTCGGCGTAGGATACGATGTTGAGGCCATGTTGTCGGATGATGGCTGCGAGTGGGGCCATGTAGATGTTGGAGAGGGTGGGGCTCAGTGATGAACCCTGTGGGACTCCACAGGTGATTTTCGTGGGGTCGTAGAGGAAAGGTGGGAGTCTGATCCTTTGGCTTCTTCTGGTGAGGAATGATCGGATCCAGTCCAGGGCTGTTCCTTGTATGCCTGCGTCGTGTAGTCTGGCGACTAGTGTGCGGTGGGAGACGGTGTCAAAGGCTGCTGATAGGTCAAGTAGGATGAGGGCTGCGGAGTAGCCTTGGTCCAGAGGAGGGTGCGGATGTTGTCTGTGGCGGCGAGTAGGGCGGTCTCTGTGCTGTGGTTGCTTCGGAATCCGGGTTGGGACGGGTCGAGGATGGCGTTCTCTTCAATGAACCGTGTCAGTTTCCTGTTGACTGTTTTCTCTGCAACTTTGGCTGCGAAGGGGAGGAGCGAGATGGGCCGATAGTTCTTGAGGTCAGTGGGGTCAGCTGTGGGCTTCTTGAGCAGGGGTCTGATTTCTGCGCGCTTCCAGTCATCTGAGAAGGTGCCTGTTTTGAAGGTGGTGTTGATGGTGCGTTGTAGTTTGGGTGCTATGGCGGCCGCTGCTCTGTGGTAGATGTGAGGGGGGCAGGGGTCGGTGGGGGCCCCCGAGTGGATGCTTTTCATGGTTGAGACAGTGTCTTCGGACGTGATCGGTGTCCAGTTGGAGATGGTGGGCTGGCTGGTGTTTCTGGGGGCGGGGGTCCGTCTGTGGCGCCTGGTGGATGGACGATGAAGTTGTCGTAGAGGTTTTTGATCTTCAGGTGGAAATAGGTTCCAAGCTTGTCGCAGAGGTCTTGGGATGGTGTGATGTCTGTGACTTCGCTGCGTGGGTTGGTGAATTCTTGAATGACACTGAAAAGTTCCTTGAAGTTGGTGGAGTTGGCCAGGATTTTGTTGTGGATGAAGTTCCTCTTGGTGGCTCTGAACTGGTTGTGGTAGTCCTTCATGGCGTCCTTGTAGGTGGTGTGGTTTTCGGTTGTCTTGGTGTTTCTCCAGTTCTTCTCCAGGCGTCTGCAGGTGCGTCTGGCTTCTTGGAGAGCGGTGGTGAACCAGGCGGCTTTCCTGGGGCGTTGTCTGTTGGTGTTGCGTAGCGGGCGAGCTCGTCTGCGCAGTTGGAGATCCAGGTGTGGAGTTCTCTGGCTGCGTCGTTTGCGTCGGGTGCGTAAGTGTGGTTGTCTCGGGTGAGGGTGGAGTTAAGTTGCTCGTCGGTAACCTTGCTCCAGTTCCTTCGAGGTGGGCGTGGGGCTGGTTTGGGTGCCTTGGGTTTGTTGATGGCGAAGTGTACGCAGTGGTGGTCAGTCCATGGCGGCTGCGTTGTGTGGCTGAATTGGATGCCGTTTCCTGCCGCGAAGATGGGGTCGAGGGTGTGTCCTGCTCTGTGGGTCGGTGTGTTGACGAGTTGTTTAAGTCCGATGCTGGCGAGGTTGTCACAAAGGATAGTGGAGTTGGGGTCGCTGGGGTTGTCGAGGTGGAAGTTCAGGTCTCCAATGAGTATGTAGTTTGTTGAGGCGATGGCATGGGGTGCGATGAAGTCGGTGATGGTGGTGGCGAAGGGTGTTCGGGGGCCGGGGGGTCTGTAGATGAGGGTTCCTCGGAATGTGGCTTTGGGGGTGGTTTGGATCTGGAAGTGCAGGTGTTCGGCGGAGGGGAAGGTTTCGCTGGAGGTGGTGAGGCGGAGGGTGCTCTTGTGGGTGATGGCGAGGTCCCCTCCTGGGTGGTTGGGGCGGTCTTTCCTCTGGATCTTGTATCCGTCTGGGATGGCGGTGCTGATGTCGGGGGCGGAGGATGCGTTGGTCCAGGTCTCTGTGAAGAAGGCGATGTCGGACGAGAGAGAGTCGAGTAGGTTCCAGATTTCCATGGCGTGTTAGTGTACGGAGCGTACGTTGAGGAGGATGCATTTTAGGGTGTCGCCGGTGCTGGCATCGGCGGTGTTGGAGGCCGGGGTGGTGGTGAGGGTCGGGCGGCAGTGGAGGCAGGAGAACTGGCCGTGGGTCGTGTTCGGCGAGGCCTGTTGGCATTCTCTAAGTCTTCCAGGGTTGAGTGCGAGGAGGGTGGTGGTGTCGTAGCGATGGGTAGTGGGAGGTCCAGGGTTCCTGGCACTGGCCGCGGTCGGGTCACGGACGGGCGCAGACGGGCTTGCCTCTGGCGTGCCTTCGGCGTGCCGGCGGCGCGCCCGCTGCGCGTGACCGCACAGCGGCTGTCATTAAGTAGGGGAGGTGGGAGGGAGGAGAGGCTGGGAGGCAGGAGCGGGGGAATTCCGGGGGGGAATTCTGGGGGGGAATTCCAGGGGGGAGGGGCCGTAGGGGCAGCAGCAGCGAAAGGAACAGGCAGGCACGAGAAAATAAAAACAGTGGTGGAATTAGAGCAAGACACAGATGGGCACAATAACAGTGGCACAACAGGGAAAAATTAAGAAGAAAAAAAACGGCTGAGAAAGGTTACGGTGGTTGCATGCAGTCTGGTCCCTGTTGGAGCGGGCAGCAAGCGCGGGAGCGGGCAGCAGCCTCGAACCTCCCAAGGAGGAGGTCGGGGTCTGGAGGCAAGAGACGGCACAGCGGAGCTGCGGGGAGAGAGTGGACCTAGACCGAGGGTCGGAGGTCTTCTCTTCTGCCAATAGCTCACGTTAGTAATAAATGGAATTGCCGTCTTGTTGATCATCGTTCATTAAAGGCACATACGTAGCTATTTAGACTTATAAGAGGATCCTACAACCTCACATCACCACGGCAGGCATTTCTGTCACCATAGTTATACGGTATGTTATGACTTAAATTCTTCATATCTGTGTGTTATACATCTAGCATCTTGTCTCCAAGGTCTAGAATCCTTTTTTACACGTTCCTTCCAGTATTTCAGTTTTTTAAATATTATATGTGATTGTCCATTCACACAGCACGGTTTTAACTAATAATGCATGCACTTTGTGTCACGCCTGTTTAAATAGGAAACCAGTATATTGCTATTTAAAAAAAAAAATTGTTCACTATGCTTTCTGTTTTCGCTATAGTTATGGGCCAAAGTCTGAGCCTATAACATTAGTCAAGCTCGAGCAAATTTGCTCACTGACAAAGAGCGATAAGTGAGCCAACTTACCTACACTGCATACAGAGGGGCTTATTACGATGTTGGTTGGAGTTGCCTGCGACCTACACAGTTGCGGTCTCAGGACCAACCGACCTCCGGTCGGCGGTTCCGACCGCCTGATTACGATGCGACCGAACACTGTTTGGTCGCATACTCCCTTTTCTTTATGGGAGCTTGTGTTACAGCCGTAAACCAGCCATAATACAGGCTCTCATGGAGAATTGGGGGGGGGGGGGGTGTAAAACCCTGCACCCTGTGGCAGGCATCCCATGGTGCCTGCCACAGAGTGCAGGTTTACAGGGGGGTACCCTAAGAACCCCCTCAACCACCAACCGTAGGCCACGGAGGCAAGAGGGCCCCCCAAAGTTGCTTTCGACAGCCTTTCCATGTTCGAAAGGCTGGCACGGAAAGGCTGTCGGAAACCGACATCGTAATCCCGACGGCGGAAACACCGTCCATAGGGGATTACGGTGCAGTTCCAACCAACTGGAAAACTCAGAGTCAGTCGGAATGACCTGCCAGTTTAAGTTCCGAGAGCCGCCATCGTAATCGGGGGGTCGGACCGCAAACCGACCGGGTCGGTCAGAAAGCCTCTGACCGCGGTGAGAAACCTTCTGAATAGCGGTCGGAGGCTTTCTGACCAACATCGTAATCGGCCCCAGAGTGTCTAAACTCTAGCCCTCTCCCATACCAATCCTGATGAAGGCCACAAGACCAATAAGGGCACGCCCCGGCCGAAACATGTCGCCCAAACCACAAGGTGTTGTGGACCAATAACTCATCCACTTCAACACCGCTGTCTCTTTTAACCTTATCCTTCTCTTGGTCAAATAAACAGTTGCAAACAGGAAATGGGATCCCACTACTGATGCAATCAAGACGGTCTCCCTCCTGGTGGAGGACAGTAGGTCACTAGGAGAACGGAGCCCTCAAGGGAAAGATTCGATGATGACACTATCTACCAAACCACATGAGCGGAGATAAAACATACACTGCATGCTGTGAAAGTGTGGTTGAGGGTCTCCGATATAACTTTCCTGAGACTCTGGCACATTGACAAAAGTGATTTATTCTTTCCTCCTTGATTATAGTATTAAAAACATTGTAGCCATTGATCATTTACTTAGTTATGGGCAGTCATTTTTTCACTAAATGTGCACATGTGCACACTTGATTAGTCAGTTTATGGCAGAATGCATTGTATTCCTATTCAATATAATGGCTGTGTGTTTTTAAATGCACACATAGGAACCACTATTTATGCATCTCTACTAATATTACCCGGGTTCCCATAAATACAGAGATGCCTCTTATTTGTGTAAGTCGCTCAGAACAGAAGTAAAGTGAATTTAAAATTATTTTATTGTATTAAGTTTGGACAAACCTTTCCATTGATCCAGGTCTTAAATATCATCTCTTGAATTCAGCCACAACTTTGAAGTAGAGACTAAGGATTGGCCTAGGTTAAAGGGTATAAGAAGGGTGATACGATTTCAATTTTGCCTGTGAGGGGGCGAGAGGGCAAAAAGGATCCCAGCTCCAATACGATCTCTCCATCAATTCAAACATGGGGATGAAAGACAGCTGTAGACTCGAGGGGCTGGATTTCCCCGGGACGTTAGTCAGGAACCCATCTCTACACAGGTGGAGCCATTTATATAGCGTTATGTTGACAACTTTCAGCCAGTAGCAAGCTCCTAAGAAACTCATTCAATGAAATAAACGATTAAAAGGAAAACCCAATTATGCTAGTGTTTTCCTTTTGATATGGCAACTGTATTTCAAGAGAGCAGTAAATCACTGGGTCCTACTGAGCTGTATACATTATCTCCCACTCTGCAGGTCCTAGGACAGGAGACGGTTCTTCACTCTCACTAGTTTGATTAATTACATTTTAGCAGCATAAATATCTGCTTGGGACTCGACCCAGATCACACACCTGACTTGTATTACCCCATAACCCCTCAATTTATTAAAGATATATACAAATGATCCAACTCTGTGGCTCTGCTTGTAAAGGAAAGATAGATATGTGAGATTTGCAAAATTCATGAATCGATCCAATGGGTGGTATTGCAACTACAACAGGATCCCTCACGACTTCTTGAAAAAAGATGAACAAAAAGAAATACCTGTGTAAAACCCGATGCTTTCAGCAGCTCCTGTGGAGACCGGCTCCCAAAATAAAACTGATTCTGTGGCTGAAGACCAAGGATCCTGGAGTAGACTTTGTTTCTAACCTTTAAAGATACCAAAGAGAAACAATATTAACAATTAGAATGTGATGCCTGATATTATTATAACCTGTTTTTTATATAGCACTTCTGACCAGACACCTGCAGTTTCCAAGATGTTTAAAGAACAGTTGCAACTATTACTCATTGATTTTTACCCCTGGTAGCACAGAAGCCTGAACCAACCTTGCCAGAATTCCTACTTGTGACCTGCAGATCGCCGCCTATCTCAGTGGTGAACTCCAACTCACTGAGGTATCCTGCCAGCTTGGTGGATTCCATCTTGATGTTTAAAAGTGAAGTGTATCCTTGGGATTATACCCCACATTTTCAAGACTCCTGGACTAAATGTCAACATCCTGATCCTGCTGGACAACTTGACAACGAAACAAAAGTAATGGCTACAACATCCAGATGCAACCTGTAAAATGGATATTTTTTTAAAAATCTAACCATGCCTGACATTTACCACGTACACTGGTGCATTATGAGATTAATTGCTGTGGTCTCAAAGGTAATTTTCCAAATTTGACTCTCTGGGTTTTTGGTCAATGCCTATCCACTTGTTTGAATGATTTCCAGTTGGTGATTTTTTTAACTACCTGAAATAGATGAATAACCACAGAAACATATCCGATCTCTATGGATCTATATTACCTAGCAGGTCAGCAGGTTTAAGGCTTGAACATCTGACTGCTTTGTCTGATAGCAGCTGTGTCCATTCCAAGTGTGGGATAAGCTGCAAGAGGCTCTTTCCTGGCTTATACCTGCCTGAATCTGTGGCCTTGAGTGTGCTACTGTTTAGGAAGAATATTAAGGTTCTCTTTCTTGCTCTGATTCTGAGGTCTTTCTTTGGAAAAGACCCCGGCTCAATTTATCAGTATTATTAAGGTCTAAGACCGATACATAAAGCATTAATAATGACCCATTCATTGTAGGATAATGGAACTAGTGCAATTAGAGAAAAACTACTGTGTTGGTCATAGAAAAGTGGGGTACTGAACAGGAAGTGACTACGCTTCACATTTTCGACCACTTACAACAGTGCATCCACTGCTGTGCATCAAGTCTCAATCCATAATGCTTTGCGATTGATACTTTTTTAAGCATACCAATGTTGCCTAGCACAGTTAGTCTTTCAGAGAAATGACAGACAACCTGTAGTTATCATTCAGTCTAAGCATTAAAAAGAGCAAAAGCAAACTGCATTTGGGAATGTACCAATGGAAGACATACATATAAAACTAATGTCAAGTCTCCCATAAAATGATGCTGAAGTACAGACACTGCTTAACTTTCCGTGTATTTGTTTCAAGATGTCCGGCTGCTGTTGGATGGATAGGAATGTAGTGATCTAACACAGTCAAATTTGGTTCTTTCATTGTTTGCAGCCTTTCCATTTGTGTTCTGTTGCAGTTTATTCCTTTGCAGTTGATATTGGTGAGCATAATATTTTTATCTACAGATGGAGATAATGTTTGTCTTAACACTGATGCACGCATTTCATAAAACGCTCTTTGACAGTGAATCGGTCTGGAATTATAGACACTTGTTTGCTTTTGTTCATTATTTCCTCTCTGATTATGTTACTCTTTTACTGATTCATCTTCATTCTCACTCCTTGTCACCCGTCTCCCTTTCTCCCCATTTGCTTTTATCATCTACGTTGCTACTTGGGAACCTCGTTTCCCCATTTTACCCTCTGTTTTCCATCTTGCCCATTACTGCTTCTCTTTCCTCTTCTCCGTATACTGCTCCCTCTCCCCTTCTTTTCCCTCTATAGTTAAGGTTTACTGATGTTCATTTTCTCTTTCCTGTCTTCCCTCTTTTTCTTAACTTTATTCTTCTCATTCCATATTTGCTGCTGAGCCTTGAGATTCTATTCAACAACTAGAGAGAAAGGGTTATTTTTCATAGGGAACACTCCCAGTCCCCTTGAGATAAGTACAATAAACAAATGAAGGAGTATACCCCGAGGAGAAAAGAAATCAATGAGATACGTAGAGGAGAAAAAAAAAAAGGAAAAGTTATTCCTTTTTAAGAAGACCCCTCACTCACCAACCTAGTTGGTGACATGCTTCATCATTGGGGTCCCACCCGAGCAGCCGAATGCCACCCGGGTGTGCTTCAATGCCTGATTACAGCGGAGCAGGTTTTATTCGCAACGATGGTGCAAGTGAGTGAGATAGTGAGTTAAAAATGTCTTTATTGTTCTCCCTAAAGTTTAATTTGGAGCAATAAGACAAGATTAAAAGCAAGGTGTGATACCTAAACAGGTTAAATTGACCTAAGGTTTCTGTATAAAGCGGTGGTCTGCAGGTTTCAACCTTTCAAAGATATTACTAGGTTTTCTTCAGGACCTATGCAAGGACCCGAGCGGTATGCACACGCTAAGGTGCACCTGTCCCTGGGTCACACATGAACCATGCTGTGTACTTACGGTATGACAACCTTTCAGCCTTCTGTGAAAGGTAAAAAATTAGAGACTAACTTCTGTCTTGCCCCATGGAAACCGTGGGGGGGCGCTGGTTATAGTCACACAGTCATCAAACCATACTGCCCGCCTTCCTACCTAGGGAGACACCCTGCACGGAGACCTGAAGAAAACCTTGCTGCTGTATTAAGTTTGGCTCTTAAAGGGGGCTAGGTATAATTTTGCAGAGCCAGTGAGGGTGGCATTCCCGTAGTCCAATCTAGACAGTACCATTGCTTGTGTGGCAGTTTTTAGATCATTTGGGGGAAGGAAGGGTTTAATTTTGTGTAGGAATTGTAGGTTGTAGAGTGCACTCTTAGCTAAGTTTTTTATGTGTTAGCTTATGCTCAAGCTTGGGTTAAGGGAGATCCCCAAAGAGGTGATGGATTTGGAAAACGTCAGTTTGCAGTTCAAAGCGTCAATGGAGTTTATCCACTCTTGGGCCTGGGTGGTCAGTCCATTGTTGGATAGGAGTAGGATTCCCATCTTATCTTGGTGGGGTTTAGATGGTTGCGTGAGAGCCAGTTTCGGACTTTAATGAGAGTGGAGTTAAGTCATTGTACGTCTTCTAGTGAGGATATTTCTAGGTAGATCTGAGTGTCGTCCGCATGGAGGTGGTAGAGAATGTTTGCAATATATACATGGAACCCCTCACCACCATACTGAAACAAGCAGAGTGTAGCTGAGAGGACTAAGCCTTGGGGGACACCCCTGGTTATGGTGGATGTTTCTGAGGTCGCTGCAGAGATTTACAACTGCTCTCTTGATGCACCAATCTTATCAGCAGATGCACACGTTCACATCAAATTCCAGTACTTCAGCTTGGTAATGTATGGATTTGAAACCTAGAGATCTAGATCCCGATCTATGCTTTTGCACTTAACCACAACTGTGTGATTCTGGGTAAATCTTTGGCGTAAAAAATGGATATGAAGTGCAACACAAAAGACCTGGTACACATCACTCCATGAACAGGCCTATATCTATAACCCTCATCTGTAGAGTGTTCGCTTTGTGGAGAATTTGCACGTGCAACTGGATTTTAAAAATATCATGTTTCTCTTTGTCACTATGTGAAAAACAAGCTCAGGGTCTGACTAGCCTATGGAAACCAGGCAATGCCAGAAGGGCTGGTGTGACAGGTCGGTTTGTGGGCCGTTTTTTTGCTGTTTGTGGGCCTGTTTTATGGTCTACTTGGCCTGTTTTTACTGTTGATGTCCTTGATATTACATACAATGCCTGCAGGAAGCTCAAATCCATGCAGTCTTGCATACTCTGCAAAACACCTTTTAAGCCTGTATTAGACATTAAAAAATGCCTCAATTTGCAAACATGGATCACTCTTTTAGCTATCTAATTCACTGATGGGGACCACTTTTATATTGGTGCCCAGGCCTATGTAGCGGAGAGGACTGAGCCTTGGGGGACACCCATGGTTATGGTGGATGTTTCTGAGGTAGAGTTGTTGATTTTTATTAGTTGGGAGCAGTTATGGAAATAAGAGGTGAACCATTTAAAGGACCAGGCCGTCAACTCTGATCAGTCTTTGGAGGGATTCTAGAAACAGCTTGTGATTGACTGTTTCGAAGGCCACTGATTGGTCTAGGAGGATGAGTAAGCAGCATCTATCAGTGTCCAGCTACTTGTGTATTTCATCAGCTATGTTCAGTAGGGCTGTTTCCATGCTGCATCCTATCTCAAAGCCTGATTGTAGTGAGTTGAGAAGATTGTTGGAGTCAATGTTTTGGGTGAGTTGGGAGACATCGCATTTCTCAAGTAATTTAGCCAGGAAGGGAAGGTTGGAGATGGATCTGAAGTTCTTCTGGTCGCCTGACGTAAAATTAAACATTCATTAAAAGACATTGCAATAATCAATCAAAGGATGTTTAACATTGGTGTTAGTCCTACACCTGCAATATAATCTATTTTGAATAAGAGGACATGGATGTATGACAAAAAGATGAAACATATCCATACACCTTCATAAAGTTATAAAAGAGACATTATAATTAAGGTTTAGTCCGAGTGTTAGCCAAAGTCAGCATGGGTCTATACCTTCATGCTGAAAACCATGGACAAAACCATATCTAAAATCAACTGCGGATGTAGCAAGAAACCGTGCTGAACCAGACCTTAAAGTGGAGGAAGACCTTACGTGCTAGGCGGTTTTCGGGAAATACTTCTGTTAGTCGTGAACTACACTCAGCAGCAACTGGGAAGGGTGGATGCTTTTTGGACTGCTGATTAGAGTACTAATTAATGTACAAATCAAGGTACTCTAAGGTACTGTTTAAAGTGCTATAAATGCAAACCCTATATCCCAGGGCTAGTAAGTGGGGCAGCCTGACTGCTGCATCAGTGAAATAAGTGCTTATGGTCTTTCCCCATTTTCACTTTGTCAAACCTTGTCACAGGAAATCAAAACCACAAGGGGTTTTGGTACTACTAAAGGACACAGTTACTGGGGCAGCCAAAAGGGCTGAAATGGCTACTTTTAGAAATTTCAAGAAACTGGTGGACAACTAGGTGGATTCCCCCTTTAAGCAGCATTCAATTGCCTCACTGCAGGCACTTATATTCAGTGATCTAAATGTAGGGCATAGCCAGAATTTTCTATCTGGTAATAACATTTTGAATATGCAAACTACATGAAAAAGATTCTTTTCGCGTGTGAGAGAGTCTGCACTGTTTGTCCATGTCACTGCATCTCCTACCAATATGCTTTCAAGGGGATCAGCCGAAATGTTATTCTCATCAGCTGTTTCTTCAGGCCTTGAGACAAATGGGCTGAGACAAGTACACTGACAGATCCCCGGAGTATATAAGTTAGCAGCTCAACTGCCATGGAATTTCTCTTTCAGAACCTTCCTGTTGAGATCCGCCATGATAATTTTTGCTTACTTTAATAGGAGTTTTGAGGTCTGTTTCGGCGGGAGATTGGCGCACCATATAGCAGGGGCTTCTAAATTATTCAACGAACTGTCCAAGTACTGTGACCATGAGGAATTCTCCTGTGTTTCTGCCAGCCAAAGAAATGTTATAAAGTCCCGGCAGTGACCCATTTCAATTTCAAGCAATACGATAGAAACTGCATTCAATAGCAGATGCTGTCTTGTCAAGTTGAACTCCACTCGGACTTGGGCCTGCGTGGCACAATCCGGTAGGAAAAAGATTTTTTTAAAGCAATTGATTTGGACTCTATCCAGCTAGTTGACCAGCCTATTTTTGAAGACCAGTGCTCCATATGGTACTGATGGTATTAGCTTACTGGTGACTACCTTCATTAATGCTCTTAAATCAGGGCACTGCAATGGCCTGTACAATTTGCAAAATGCCCAAACCAGGGAGTTAGTCGAGCACTGTTGGGCCTTAACATGTGGGGTAATCTGACCTCTTTCATCCAATCATATCCCCAGATTTTAGGCTACTGACCATTTTGAATTACCCCATTTCATGCTCCTGAAGCTCCTAGAGCATAAATAAAAATAACAACTTCCTCTCTGCAGGTCTGATTCACAAAGACATCTGTAAATCTGCGGATGTATGACATACACCACCAGCACACTGCAGAGATTTACAACTGCTCTCTTAATGCACAAATCTTATCAGCAGATGCGCACGTTCACATCAAATTCCAGTACTTCAGCTTGGTAATGTATGGATTTGGAACCTAGAGATCTAGATCCGAATGTATGCTTTTGCACTTAACCACAACTGTGTGATTCTGGGTAAATCTGTGCCGCAAAAAATGGCTATGAAGTGCAACACAAAAGCCCTGGTGCACACCACTCCATGAACAGGTCTATATCTATAACCCTCATCTGTAGAGTGTTCGCTTTGTGGAGAATTAGCACGGACTAGCCTATGGGAAACTAGGCAATGCCAGAAGGGCTGGTGTGACAGGTCAGTTTGTGGGCAGTTTTTTTGTTGCAGTTTGTAGGTCTGTTCTATGGTCTACTTGGCCTGTTTTTACTGTTGATGTCCCTGATATTACATACAATGCCTGCAGGAAGCTCAAATCCATGCAGTCTTGCATACTCTGCAAAACACCTTTGAAGCCTGTATTAGACTTTAAAAACTGCCTCAATTTACAAACACAGATCACTCTTTTAGCTATTCAATTCACTGATGGGGACCACTGTTATTTTGGTGCCAAGGCCTATTTTGTGTCCCAGTTGGACTCTGAACAATAACCCAAATAAGGAATCTCCATTCTTCACCAACTGGGAAAACTGAGACTTTTCACATATTTTCTCACGCTTTCTTCATCACCTCCATCTGGCTCATTCCAGTGTAATTTCAAAGTGTGCATAAACTTAGAAAAGTCATTGTAAATGCTTTTGGGTAGTCATACAATAATACGTCCTGGGTGTTCATTGCATTTGCCTTGTCTTACATGTTTCTAATCAATTGTAAGGGTAATCTATTTATGAATGTGTTTTTTATGAAGGTGTTTTGTAGAGTGATGCATGTTACTTTGCAGTTACTTCAGAAAACTAAATTGGAGCAGAAACAAATACAACTGGAGTAGTGGAAAGGTCAAGCCCTATCAGTGGCAGTAGGCCCCAATCTGAAATCCTTCAATGCATCCCCTATGAGAGTAGAGTTCAATTATAGGAGAGTTCGAAAAGGTAGGTTTTCAAATTCTTCTCTGAATGTGGGAAAATGTGCACACTCTGTGGAACTGCTGCACTAATAGGTAATCTTCACATTCAGAGTCTACACAATGTTGGATTTTGTCACTCTTTCCTGCGGTTTGCATAGAGCGCTCACAGCTGTTTCCAGGCATAACATCCAAGCGTCAGTAAAGCTTTGTCATTCGGAGCCAAAATATGCATGCAGCCTTTGGTCTCAAACTGGCACCTATGATATGCCTGCTTGCAAAAGCAGAATGAAAAAAATTAATTTGTGATTGGAACATGAATTACGGCCATTTGTGAATGAATGTTTTGTGTGACAACGTTTTCTACAAGGGTAACAGGGGAGACAGGTTCATCTAGCACATGGCTGACACTGTCACAGCCCCATCAGACATTCAGGGTTACAACCCTGTCAGCTAGTCTACCGATTAAAATGCGGCCAATACACTGCTATAATGCCCAGGCAACTGTGAATAAACCATCAGACTCCATGGAAACAAAGGTGTCACCAAACCCCAAGTTCCACCCCTCTCAGAAGAGAAGTACAAACCATTTTCTTGAAGTTCATGAAGTAATTTGCCTGGTCGATGAAGAAGAACTCCAGTGCCGATCTCCTGAGGTTATACCTACGCAGATGGACCTCTCGTAGCTGGGACAATGGCCGTTTGAAATCATAGCCAATTCCTGGATGGTGAAAATAAGAGAAAAAAAGGTCAACAGTTGCTTTTGACTGCATTAAAGATTATAACCTGCTCGGTACTGTGTGGATGATGCATCTTCAATGAGCACCGCCTATGGGCGAGGAATGTGGGAATCTGTTTTCTGGAGTCAAGTCGCCTAGAGCTGTAATGCCCTGCAGAAAAACATCATTGTATTGGGAGGTGGATGGCACAAATAGTGGCTACACACAGATGTCCAGGTTTGGAGGCTTCCACAAGTATCTGAAGCCATGAAGTGAATAAGACAACCGCGGAGTGGCAGAACAAGCCACAGCCTACACAATTCGTTCTTCCCTGCAGCGAGAGATCTGCAGGTGAATGGCAAAGCCTTGAGCAGGATATGCTATGGATTTACAAAAAAAGCTGCACATAGAATACATCCACCACCTCTGCCATTTGAGAGAAAGAAATGCAGAAGCGAAACGTTTTTCAAAAATAATAAAAAGTTTCTGGTCTTCTCCCTGGCCGCAGAATGGATTCAATCCTCGGGATAAGCTGGCTACCTCCGTTTCCCCAAAATTGTGAAAAGAAATCAGCCTGTTTCAGGCAAGTGCGTTCCCAGATGACCATTTTCAAAGTATCAGCCTGCCCCTAGCTACGTTACCTAAAAGTTAGTTTAACAAATATTTTAGTCTAAGACAGTTCAACACATTTCACTGTCCTGAATATTGATCAAATTTCTTTCTCTCAGCAGTCTCCAAAACCCTGTAATCTCAAACTCTCTTGAAAGCAGCCAGTCAGTTCATCACTCATATTGATCTCAAGTCAGGATGGCTGATGGCTGTGATGTGCTGCAGTAGAGATCTGAGACACTGCAGCTCCCAGACCTAAGACCCCAACAAAAAGGGTTGCTTTGATTCTCCACAGGACCACGTGTCGCCTTCAAGCCAATCCACCAGAAACTAAATTGGTGGAAAAATCTCGAACACAAGGAGACTATGCAGCAAACAAACCATCCAAAAAAGGTTCTCAGAAATGAGGAAAAGCAGGGTTACCTTCTTCAGTCTCCTCTTTCTCCACACTGCAGTCATAGAAGTACACGTGCTGCGTGGTGATCTCCAGCCGACCTGGGATCACAGCCACGATGGTGATCATCTCGCAGTCTTCGGAGATCACAAGCTTCTCCTTCTGGCTCTGCTCTTTGGGTTCATGCCTGGTGAAGAAAAAAGCAAACAATACAATATGAGACCACAAATGAACAAGCAAAGCAGAACTGTTGGTTTTCAACAACTCTGTGGGTATGGTGGACCTCTTCAAGTAATGCAACTTCAAAGCCTTTAGGATACACCCCAAGATGAAACTATTCGCAGAACCCTAGCAAACCTGTACAATAATGAACACCCAGCGCTTTTGCAGGCAGAACCCCTACAATGCAAGCACTGCACTATTCAAGAACCCAAAGGGAAAACAATGCCCTGACTAACTCATGCCAACGGAATACAAAGCACACATTTCTACTCCGCGTTACATTCTAAATACACAATTCATTGTTAGGACAAGGCTACCCTTAAGTTATATTATTTCAAATGAACTCTTCCTTTCCACAAGAGTATCCATTCTTGAATGTAGCAAATGCCTGAAAAAGTGGACTTTCAATAGCAGGCTGTAACTGAGATCAGAGTAACAGGAGTAGTGTAACTTCCATGTCCAGACAAGTTACCATGTTAATAACAGGACATCCAATGGAGCAGTGAACAGAAGAAAAATACAATCTGAGATGCACAGGCTGGGGCGCAGTGGTTCTGTAAGAAGGTGCTAACTTACAAGAATGTTACAGATGGTCCCAGCGGGTCAAACCACAACATCGGCGGAAGCTTTTTCAATGTACTACATGGAGTGAAACGTCATCTCAGCTAGGGATCCAGGGGGTGTTATATGTTTGCTTATGTGTGCATCATCACACTGGACAAGACCGGGCCCAGCAACCTACTCTGAAACCCTTGTGAAATAATGGGCTTTTGTCTTATCAGTGAAACTAAGGAACTGTGTGACTAACAAAGACAAATAATATATTTTTCCCTCTTTTTTGGAATTGTATTCTAAAGGTATTCCAAGAGAAGTAGACAGGGAACATTACAATAAATGCCCATTTGCTTAAGCACCTTCTGTGGAGATCTCTGTGCAATCTGCCAGTCGCTAGAGAATCCTTAAGTGTCGCCTAAATCTTTCACCCCTCTGGAGTGCATACAATCAGTACATTTGAGGTATTGTAACTAATTTACTTACAGCTGCAAGCCTGTGGCAAAGATGCAGAACAAAGAGAACACGGACAAGAAGATTAGCAACAAATAGAATAAGAAATGGCAGCACAAGAATAAGACGAGAAACATATCAAAATAACAAGGCAAAGACCAAAAAAGTATAGAGAGAATAAAGATAAAAACAAGAAAACGAGGAAGAACAAGAAAAACAAGAATGGAAACAAGATGAACAAGTTGAACAATACAAATGAACAATACAGCAAACCAAGAAGGAAATACAATAGTAAGATCAAGAGACATCTGTAGTGGTAGCAGAGGGAAGGAACCCACAAAGGTTAGTACCAATATTAAATAACCACACAAAACACCAATATGGACCCAGCTGTGTCCAATAAAACAAAGAAATATCCAAGTAAAAAACAACAGGCACAGTGTCCCATGAAGAACCAACATTTAATAAGAAATACGAACAGTAACATATAAAATGCTACAGTAGCCGTATTAAGCGGAAAGAAAAGATCACACATGCAAAGGTAAAAGCAATGTTTCAAAACCAGCCACACTCATTAATTGAGTAAACTGCCCAATGGCAAATCTGTTACTGTTCTAATCCCTGAAGGAAGAAGCAGAGCTCTGTACTTTTAAGTCATTATGTTCTGACTAGGTGCATTACCTGGCCACATTCAGTACACACATTTCACAAATCATTAAATATAGCACAATTCCACACATAGGTAACTTTGTCATTGGTGACAGCACGTTATAGAGAGCTTATGACGCCATAACGTACCTGTAAATAAGAAAATACCACTGCTACTGGCATATAATAGTTAAATAATAGCCAGAAGTGACCGACCAGCAGATACTGTTTAACTTTTAGCCAGCAGGTGGCAGTAGCTACCCACATATATTGCATCACAGGCTACGTTACGGTAACATGTTTTTAGGTCTCGCCTGGCGTTAGCAGCGCGCATGCGTTGCTCTCGCCATGCGAGGGCTTCTTTGAATCAATACGGTTCCAGAAGTTCGCTTTGTGGTCCGCCCGTGTTTCCCATTGGTGCGCGTCATTTTGCATCACCTATTATGTTAAACATGGTGTTATTATTGCTCCGGAGGCTTTTTAGTCCCTCCTGGTTGCCACCCTGTCCGCTTTTGGCCCCGCCCACCGGGATTGGATCTTTTACTTGCGGAGGGACACGGCCTCCTTCAATTACTCGGTAAGCACTATATTTGTTATTTTTTGTTTGGCAACGCATCAGGCAGCTTTCTCATTGCTGTCCTGCCCCCGGGTGCTGCGCTAAACTTGCACTATATTTGTTTGTTTTTTGTTTGGCCACGCATCAGGCAGCTGCTGTCCTGCCCCCGGGCGCCGCGCTAAACTTTCAGCATTATCAACACGGGCGCCATATTTTAGCAGGTGCCCACTTAACTTGCTGACTTTGCCAGTGCTTGTTCTTTCAGTGCGCGCTACCCGGTGTCTATAGTGCGAGCGTGGGGTTTGTTTACCTAGAGAGCAGCCGAGGATTACATGCAGGCTGGCCGCAATGTAAATGCATGTTTTATTATCCTTCCCTGATCTGGTGAACAGACGTTTGGATTTCTACAAGATTCTTGGCATTTTATAAGAAATAAAATCGAGGCGTCCTGCGAAATGCTAATAGCTTTTGCACCGAGGGTACCGCACCGAGGCAGCTCTGTGACACGCGCAGGAGGCAGTGTTTGTGAAGCCAGTAAAAGGCCCTATCATCAGTTTGTATGAACTTTTTATAAGTTAAAACGTCCAGGTTTAATGGTTATGCTGTGATTTAACTCAGCCTGTAAATGACCATAGTACAGTAGAAATCTTTTTGTTGTCTGTGGATGACAACTCTGAAAGGTCGCAGAAGCCAGCCGCCTTTCATTCTTGGAAATTTGATTAATACTTTTAATTAAGTTGTCGTTATTAGTATGAGTTGTTACAGTGTTTGCATAGGCCAAGCTTCCGGCGTGGCACAAGTAAAACAAAACCAATCTGAATTTATAATTTAGCTGCCAGTGACAGCGGGCATCCAATCCAGGTGCATGGATTGTAGTTCGTAAATATACTGTACAGCTAAGCTGTCCCTTAGCAGACATCTGACTGAAGGGTGGAGGGAGGTAGCTTGCTCTTGTGTTGACACATTCACTTGTTAGTAGCATTAGTGACTTTTTAGCTGGTCAGTAATGTTCATTATTGTGTCGTATGCTCAGTCATAACGTGTTTAATGGTCAGTACTTACAACAACCTTAACCAAGGGAGGTTCAGGATGACTGAGTCAGGGCAGAACACCTGCATGTGCTAATTAGTTTCATGAAGAATTATTGTATCTTAATTAATCTTACAATAAAATCCTAAAATGCTGACATGGTTTCAAGCCTGCTTTAACTAATGTTCCTAACCTAGAGTGCTGGAATTTTCAGTATTCATAACAATGTTTTTTGTAGCCTGCTGCCTCACTTTACAAGCTTGTTGCTCAGCTGGCCAAATCACTATTGAAAAAAATTAAAAATGGTTTGGCTGGTAGAATTTCTTTTAAATGGTACATCGTTTGACCAGGTTCATCAAATGTTGGTCCGAGAGGGGCCGAGCCATGCCCAGTTTTTATAATAGTGGCTGACCGTGGAACGGTTTCCTGTTTAGATTAATCGCTTTTAAATGTATTTGCATTTTAATATTGTGAAAAGCTCCCTGCGCTGCATTGTACAACGCAGAATCCCCCGGCAATAATTGTGATGTGTGAGGGAATAAAAACAGTCGGCTTTAGGGTGACCCCTGCAGCCGCAACGGGTGCTGACCTTAAGGTGGGGTGTCTGGAGGTGGGGGGCTAAAAGGGGGAGAGGAGAGTGCGCTATGTTTACAAGTAACTTATGGTTTTAAAAGCACTTGCTGCAGTTCCTTGTGCTTCCAGCAGTTTTCAGGTAGCAATAAAAAAGCCAAGATAACTCTGGTGATTAATGTTCCTGCAGGAGAGGGATCTGAATTTTGTCTAGTGGCAGCTTAACTCATCATAAAGTAGCACACAGGGTTAATATGCCTGCTGTAAAGAACGTGTACATGCAGATCACAGGACTGTATTTTATATGGATTGCTCGGTGAGCTACCGCTTTTGCTATAAGGATACTTTTGTTACAGCAGTTCACAAGTTACAATCCTAATACAAAACAGTGACTTATGAACTGGCCTCAAAAAGCTGCATGCAAACTACATAATATAAGTTAGGATGTTATGTTTTTCCCCCAGTTTCTCATTATCTATTCCTAATGATGTTAGAGATGAGCACAAATAAGTTTTATTTTACCATTAAATAGTTTTCAGGCTGTGGTTCATCCTCTGCCTCCAGCTCCTATTATTGTATATGTAAGTAGGCAGTCGGAAATGGGCCACATCCCGTGAAAATGATCTTCAGGCAACAGGGCATAGCTCATTTATAGTTGGCACTTTTGGATCTGCCAGCCAAGAGCATGGCTGTATGTTGTTTTATTATAACTTTTCAACATAATGCACATTAGCCACAATGCTCTACAACATAGCTTAAAGACATTGGCAAAGCCAATAGCTCTGGCTAAAAAATTATAAGATCCCAAAGGCGAGACCTATTGGCTATGCCAATGCTTGTTTTATATAGTATAATAACTTTGTCTTGCCCACTGATAAGTAATAATGTACTGAAAACAATATTTGGATCCAGCAGGTCACTTTATAAAGGCCTTATAAAGGCTGTGGACCTTCAACCTTGTGCCTCAACGTACAGGTAAGGGGACTCAACGGTGACTTGCAATTTTCTAATAATAATAAATGTACAGCTTGTGTTACATTGTCTGGTGTATGATGTGACAATGTAACATGTATTTTTAAAAAAAGTCCAAAAACCACATAGCGGAACAAATTGTAAAATTGCAGGTATGAGAAAAGGTGGAAATGGCATAAAACATGGCAATCATGAGGAAATTAGGGAGTGGCCTGGAACATTATAATTATGCCTATGTTTGTTGACACTGCTCGTCATCCAAAATCTCCCTCCTAGATTCGAACATCAAGCATTTTCCAACCAATGTAAACAAATACATGACACTATGTCCCTTGCGCCACCACCGGTCGCATTTCAGAGGTTTCTGTGGCTTTTAGAAACATTTCTTGCTAAAAAGGCAAACCAATCTGTGGAATTATTGATTACTGCAGTAGCCTTTATGTACTAAAAACGGCGACTGAAACTACACAACTGCTCCACAATTGCCAATATTTCAAAAGTCACTGAAGGAACGGAGACAACATAAACTTACTGGTTAAGGTCATCCAAAAACTTCAGATCCTCGTCCCCCAGTTGGTCATCCTCCATCTCGCTGACCTTTGCCTCTTTCGCTACAGCCAATGGCAGGGGCTCTGTGAGGTTTGTTAGGTGGTCGCCTCCTGACAAATACAAAGATCGCGTGAATTCTGGCACGTCAGTGAGTCTTACCTTCCAGCCAAGTGTGACCATTCAAGTAAGAACCGTGCACATGCACTTGCACCCATTTAACAAGGAAAATGACTGTAGTATGCGTCAGGACTCGCTGAAAAGGTAAGTGTGCGTGAAATATGGGGCGGAACTGATCTCAGGTGGCCTTGGAGGAACAGCTGGAGAGTTCCATTAGCCTGATGAATCTAGAGAGCCACCCAACCACACATTTGAAGGCCTTCAACAAATAAAGAACAAAATACAACATATGACAAGAGCATCCATATTCTGTTTAGTTTTAGAGAGGCGGCCACTAAAATGGGCACCTAATGAGAATGCCATCTAATAAGTGAGTTCCCACTGAGCACTCTGGCCACTGACACAATGTAGTGAGTGATTTAGGCTCAAGGAGGAGTGAGAATGTCCTTCAATGCTTTAAGCAGACTTACTAAGACCAACTTCCGTCGAGTTAAATAGACCCAACAAGTGAGACAGCCTTCCATTAAGGTGAACAGTCTTAAGAAAAAGTGAGACTGTCTCCCAGGAAGACTGCTAGGTACAGCGGGTCAGGCTGTCTCATGGGGTAGGTAGGAGGGGTAAAGAGGGAGACTGGATGGATTAGGAATTAGGCTGAGACAGTGAGGGTGAATGCCTTCCAGCTGGTACGTGGAAAGAGAGATTGTTTTCACACTAGTCAAGTAGGCTTACTAAATGAAGCTGCCTTACAATGAGATAGGCAGACTCAAGTTCTGAGACCCAATTAGTTGAGTCCCTCAGCCGTTTCAAAGTGAGTTAGGTCGAGTTAACAAGTGAGATCTATTAAATACTACATGGGCCGCGAGCCTAACAGGTGTGACTGACTTCCCATGACCGACCTTTATAGGTCACTAAATTGTGATGCAACAGGATTATTTCGTTGACCAAGGCATCTGAATTTCAGGCCTGCACTGGCCACCCATGGCCTATGGCATGAGATTGGAGACAATGTAGAAACGGTTGGAAAGAAGGCCAGCATTTCAGTTCTTTGGGTTATATTTACAGTAGCGCCAGGATTTTCCCTCACAAGCTCCAATTCCAAACATCTGATGACGGGAAAAAATGCTCTTATTCTGCCTTAAATGATGTGGTTTTAGTTGAAACCTGCAGCGTTAGCTCTCCTGCAGCCAGCGTGTATTCTCTCACCTGAATTGTCCCGCAGGGCGCTCGCCTCGCTGTGAGGATCAAAGTTGTAATTTGGCACCAGTTTCAGCCTCATTCTGGAGTAGGTTTCAGCACTCGACAACTTCCCCTTTACATTAGTAGGGCTGCTGGCAAGGAGGAAGGTAGGAAAGAGCAGTGCAATTTTTGATTTTAAAGACACTTGTCAAGCATTGATCATTGTTCACAACAGCATTCATTATCAATATTAGAACATTGGAATGTTGGGACAACATTGAAGACAATGGAGTGCTCCGGGATTCTAAAGGCCGGTAGAAGCCCAGCGCTGGAGCCGGCCTTTATTGGCCGGTATAGCCCGCTATGGCAGGCTATAAAGCTATAATAGATATACCTGCATATTAGAATGCAGGCTGAGTAATGGCATAAAAGGCCCCTAAACCCTACCAAGTCTTTCTATTCTCCAACGTATAGAAACTAACCGTGGGCGGAGATCTCCGCTCCGCCCGCGGAGTGTGCGGAGTTGTGCCTACTCCGCGTTCCGCGGAGAACGTGGAGTAGGCACAACTCTGCACACTCCGCTGCGGGGCGGAGTTGGCCCGCCGCCCGCCTCCACCCCCCTATTAAGATATACCTTAAGAGTACATTAAAACAATTAAAAACCACTTACCTTAACCGCGGCGTACCTGGGCTGCCCTCCTCCTCTCTTCCCCGCATTCGTATACAGCTTAAGAAAACTGTGCATGCGCGCACGCCCACGCATGCGCATTTCTTTTCGAGAAATTCGCATGCGCGGGCGGGCGCGCATGTGCAGTTTTCTTAAGCTGTATACGAATGCGGCGGAAGAGAGGAGGAGGGCAGCCCTGGGACACCATGGTTAAGGTAAGTGGTTTTTTAATTGTTTTAATGTACTCTTAAGGTATATCTTAATAGGGAGTGGAGAGGCGAGCGTGAGCGGAGCTACGCGGAGTTCCACGGAGTTTGTTGCCAACTCCGTGGCACTCCGCGTAGCCCCGCTACGCCAGCTACGCCCAGGGTTAATAGAAACACTTAAATTCCACACTTAGAAGTCATTTGACTTTACTAGTCACCATTCAGCTATACTACCCCTCTCGTGTCATGACACATTTATAACCGCTCACCGTTCAGCCCAGGCTCCACGTGCAGACGTCAGAAGCCGACGAAGAGACTTCCACTGCCGCAGGACCGCACTGTGGTGGCAGCCAATCTGCTTCAAAAGGTTGGCGTACCGCAAGCTTTCATACTTCGCCCGCTTCATTACTGGCTCCAGGACCAGATCCTAGGAGAGGACAGGAGACCAATGAGAAGGAAGGCAGAGTTAGCGATCAAGACAAATGAGCCTGATGCACACTTGCAAATGTGCAGAAGGCAGGGACACAAGACCCAGCACGAAGGGCAACTGTGGCATCCAGAGTCTGCTGCATCGTTTGTGTGTCTGTGTACTCCATATTTGTACCCAGTGTCTAGCATGTCTGTCTAAGGTTCTGTCTATGCCCTTTGTGCTTCTGTGGTGCTCTGATGACTGGTGTCATGTGAGTCTGTGGGGATATAGTGTTTGCATGATGACCACAAAGGTAATGGCACCAAGCGGAAATTACTAGTCCAGCCTGTAGCTTTAGTGAGTTTTTCAATGAGAATGATAACATTTTCTTATGGGGAATTCTCGCTGTTTTTTCAAAGGCCTAGCCTCCATTAAAAATGTGACCAGCAAGCAGCATCAAATTGAAATATGTTGTGGAACAGTAAAATGGGCAGGAGCAAAAGCTATGGAACTTAATCTTCAATTTCTTTAAAGTGATAGCCAGATTTACACTCTGTACAAGTAGGACTCAAGTAAAAATGTTCAGAAAATTGCAACAAGGCCACAGTTACTATTTAGTCCACCTTTTAGAAGATAAGAAAAAGTGTTGCAATAACTTTATGTCCCTAGGAGGATCTTTTAATTTCAGGAACTGCTTAGATATTCACCAATGTAGCCTCTATATTAAGGTTAGATAAATGGTATACATCACACCGTGTGGGCAATAATGGTCCATAATGTTTAGAACCTTTATCTAAAGTCACGCAGCTAGCAACTCTACTTGGCATATAGCACAAAGAGAAGCTTCCACCATTCCATACAATGACCAGGAAAAGATTTAGGAGATGAGATGTGGAAATAGTCAAAGTGTAAGCCAATTCCAGCTATTCCTAACACCATTTCCATGCATTCACCTGAAACCGGGCCCGACTCTCCGCTTTCTCAGCCTCGCGGCGCTGGGAGCTGCTCATCAGGGTATCGTAACAGGAGTTCCAAAAGTTGGACATGTGGTCATGGCTCTTGGCAAACGTATCCATCTCAAACTGCGACATGGCGGGCTGCACCTAACAAAAAGATGATGAGGGGTAAATACCCAAGCAGAATTATTCACCAAAATAATAGCAGTAGCGGTCTAAAAGGAATGCAGCTTTAACTTTTTTTCCTTTCCATCATATTTGGAATTAGCCCCCAATCACGAATACCTTGTTATTGGCCATAACTTTTGCTCCAACTACTGAGAAAACGGTACGTTTTGCTTTATGTGCACATGCAAATTAATTTCTCCCCCTTTTCTAGCTGTGGTCAGCATCAACCTTTAGAAAGAGTTGCAAATAATAACACCTCTGTTTGTGTCCACAGTGGATCTTCATCTAGAGGTAAGTTGCCGGTTTCCTAAGTACTTTCCACCTCTGATTTAGCAGATAGCTGAATGTAGCTTGATGATTCGCCATTAAGACCGAACACAAACATTTCATGCTTTGGTAGTTCCAAATATCACAGACCAGTGGTTAATATTCTCATCCTTCTCAGAACTGTCAACAAAGCTATGCAACATACAATTGGCTTTCCTGAGTGGCTGCTGCCTCACCAATCAATTTGCTCAAGTAAATGAGCTCATTAAGACCTTCATTATAAGGGAAGGGCTACATTCAGACTCTTGTGAAAACACTTGTTTGAACATGGATCAGCACATGAGTTGGGTGATAATCACTGTCAGAAATAGTGTGGCACACCTACCAACTCAATAACACCACTCTGGTTAGGTCAAAACACCAGTTTCAGAGAATCTCTGCTAAACTCCTGGCTGTTATGGCACAAGCAGTAGGCAATCCACACAGAAGTGTGCATGCTAAGTTCAGGCAGCACCAACAATTTTAAAATAAAGAACTCAACACAATGAAACTCCCATACCCACTTAGAAAAATAGAGAAAACTTTAATGAGCATCAAGATCATCAAAATGGGTTAAGAGGAGCTGGGGTACAGATTTATAAAGCTTTAAGGTAAAAGCACCTAGAAAAAGTCAGGCACTAAGCAAAAACAGTTTGTGGTGGACCATGATCTAGGTGCAATTTCAGATGGCCTGCATTGAAGCAGAGGTCAGATATACCAAGCAGGTTGTGAAGATCAAGGGTGGAGCTTCAGACTTAGTTTCCAACTGCTGGGAAAGCTTCTTCTTGTCAGTCCCTCAGCTATTGGTTCTCAGGGTGGGCTTCTGGGCACCAGGTCTCTCTCCAGCCAGGTCTCCTCGAGGGTGTAGTCCTTAGTCAGCTGGACCCTCTTGTAGTCAGAAGTCCTACTGCTTTTTGAATCCCTGAAGTAGGTAAACAGGAGGCCCACAACATGATCCATGGAGAGCAGTTTCAGTCTGTGGATGCTAGCAGGGTTCAGGAGTCCTTGTGTGATTCCTCTTCTGTCAGCAGAAGTCAGGATTCTTCTTCCAGCAGGATCTTCTTCAGATGGAGACTTCCCAGGTCCAGCAATGTTCTGAGGGGTTAGCGGTGGAGGTGCCAGATTTATCCTGTGCACTATCCAGTGACTGGAGAAATTCTAACACCCAATCCTAACACTTTTCTCACAGTCTCCCACCTCCTTTTGCAGTACTTTCTATTTGCCTTACTGGAAAATTACCCTGGAGTCCCCTGTTTCAAGATGGCAGGTCCAAGGTGCCACTATGCAGGCATGTCTTCAGGTTCTTGGCCCCTCTTCTACCTGGCAGGGTCAAAACTGGCTTTCCCTCCAACTGTGACAGGAGCCTAGCTGGCTAGGAGTTTCCTGAGCATGAACAGAAGAAGCCCTCCTTGGCATCTCCAAATCAAAAGAGGCAGTGATCAAGCTGCCAACTGTTCCTGTCCACTCCAGATAGCTTAGCTCTGCTAAGTGGTAAGCAGTTAACACTTATTGGCCTTTCCTGGCCCAGAGACAAGCCATTGACCTCTGAGCGCAAGTCGTCAAACTTTTCAACCAAGGATGTTTATTCCAGCTCTGGAAGAGTGATACCTGGCAGAACTCATTTAAATTTTTTTTTTTTTTGGGAGTTTTTTATAGCGCGAACTAGACCCGAGACATCGGGTATCAGAGCGCTTTACATGAGTACCAGTTTCGTTACAGAAGGACACATTCATTATATATAATTATCACAATTTTCTGATTTGTTTCTGCAAGAAAGTGTGACAACCCAGCCAGCTTACCTTAAAGACACCCTTAATGTTCTTCATCTACTACAAGATCTGGAGTTTGAACCTACAATGCAACTCCTGGTGACTCTGGATATTGAGTTCTTATATAGAAACAGTCTGCAAAATGAGACACTGATGGCTGCAGCCAAAGCTCTTGCTGTACAAGAATGGTTCTACAATGCACCTCAGAGCTTCATATTACAAAGCATTGAGCTGGCATCTATGCAGATTTTATTTCAAATCTAATGATCAGCCTTAACTTGAGGTAACCGGGAAATCCAGGGGAGCAACTTTTGCACCTAGTCTGGCCTGCATTTATGTAGGCATGTTTGAGTCAAATTTTATCTTTGACGACGCCAACCGTTGTCGTACTCAGATGACACTCTGGAAAAGATACATTGATTATGAGTTGTGCATCTGGACTGGATCAGAGACTGATTTGCAAGCTTTTCTGCTCTGGCTTAACAGATTAGACAAAAACCTACATTTTACCTTGAACGTCAGTCACCATTCCATCACCTATCTGGATCTCGACATAACAGTTAAAGCCTTAAGGCTTATGACTTCGATACACCAAAAGCCTATAGACTAAAATTTGTTGTTACATTACACGTCATATCATCCGAGAGCTCTGAGTGATAATTTACCAGTGGGCCAATTCTTTAGGTACTGCAGGGATTTTTCTGATGTGCAGACCTTTGTAGAGCAATCGACTATTTTTGAACACTGTCTGATCCAAAAAGCATACCTTAGATGTGTTATTAATCATACACTCTGGAGGGCACTTAACGCACGACAACCAGCTTTGCTGGAAAAGAATCTGAAATCCAAATCTGAATGCATTAATGTGGTGATGGCCTACAATATTTTGGCACACAAATTTGTAACAAGGACTATTTTTGCTTTGTCTGTCAAATATATTGGTTACCACCTCCACATTTTCTGCTCTTTCCTTCCTTTTTAGGTGTGTTGCACTATTGGGGATAGTGTGGTCCCCTTTACCTGATGAAGTTGCAGCACAATTCTTGGTAACGAAACATGCCGGCCATTCATTACTCTTTGGTCAGGATATGTCATTTGTTTTTAACCATGTGTCTAGGGTCTACATGGTTAAAGTACACTGTAGCCCTTTGGACACATGTTTAACTGATGGTCATGAGACCTGGAGAGGGCTTTTCGAACTCTCTTTTGTTCGGAGGACCCAACACGACTAGCTGCACGGATAAACTTACACACACTTATAGAAATTCTCATCATAGATCTATATAAGGTAGACACCACTAGATTTTCCTATCACAGAACATCAAAATCAGATAGGATGCATGCATTAGAGAAAGCCTATGTTGAGAAGCGAGGCTATTCATGGCTGCTTACATGAGGCACCTCCTATTTTCATTTTTTAATGCACAACACCTTTTTATCTGTAGGTTGATATACACATCCCAGATTTAATTCTTGATTTAGACAGGTTCTGGCCCTTACTTGGAAATATTTCGAAGGGGCCTTAGAACTTGTGTTCAACATGGGAGTGTAGGCGTTAGATTTGTTTTTTTGTGGATAGAACCTGTTTTAAGCCAGTTCTGGCTCAGGCAACCTAAAGTAAATTTTCTTCTTAAGGTATCAAAAAGTCGATTTCACCATTAAGTCAAAATTTAAATACTAAGCTGGGAATACATTTGAAGCATTTTTCTAGCCTTTTCCTAAGCAGAGGTTAGAAATAAAGGGTTTAATCCCACCTAAGGTTATTAGAGAAAAGCATAGCCAGGCCTTTTCACCGTGAAATAGCTTTTGGCTTTTATTTCACTTTGAAGGCACACTAACCCCAATAAGTAGTGTGCTGTATGTTTACATATTAGCATTCTGCCCTGTGGTATTGCAAGGCAGACTTTAAAGATGACTTATGAATATATAAAATAGACTTTATCTACATGCCAGTTTTCAATGCCATATGTGCCTGCAGTGCATTTAAATGGCATAAATATGTTTTTGTCATTTATGTGGGTGGAGTAATACCCTGCAGCCCACAAATGACATTTTATTCTATGCTACTGATGCACTTCACATTGCATCTGCGACCTGACCTCCCTGGCTTTACATGGATCCAACTCTATATCTGTAAACACAGATGCACTTCGGGCACCATTTACTATGTATTTATAGGGTAGATAAATAAGCAAATTAGAGATTTTAATGTAAAGCACATTCTTTAAAGGGGATGCACAGGCACTAAAAACAGGCAATTTACTTCTGTTAAGCAGTGGTAAAGTGCAGTAAAAATAGGGTACACAAAAGGTGAAAAATCTGGGGTGATCACAACCATGCAGAAAAAGGCAGATTTGCTACAGTTATCAAACCCTCCGGATAGATTCTAGCAGGACAAACCTACTGAAATTTATTGGGGGACAACACCCAGAAAAAAAGGACAAGAAATGAAGAATTTGGGGTGTTAAAACTCGATTCTGCATGTTATGCTTCATTTTAGTTAGAAACATAAACCCAGAATAGTAGGTATTAACCATAAATTGTAAATATCTCACTCTGGTATAATGGCATTTACCATGTGTGGTGAACACCCTGCTCTGTTCCGCTCAACTTATAATGAGGACCCATGTGTAGAATTTGTTCTCAGAATGTACTTAGCTCCCTTTGTTAAATGTTTCAATTCAGTCTGCCTTGCAAGGCGCTATTTAGGGGGCTGGGGCACACAAGGAGACATAAGCTACTGGCCTCCCACCGTGGTTGTTGTTTGTTTGCAACTGGTGTCCTAAAGTCTGTCCTAGTATAGCGAAGCAAACTGGATGAAGTGCACCCTTTCCACACGGGACTCTCATGGTAGTGAGGTTGACCAGTCAAATGCTTCTCAGGGAAGTAGTTTGAATGGCAAGAGCTCAGAGCTCAACAGTCAATCAACAAACATAATAACTTATTGTCCAGTCCAGTGCTTATCTTTTGAATAAAATTGAGTACTTTAGTCACACAGCATAATGACTACACAGTGCAATTTGGGGAATGAGACACAGGATTGAAATCCTGTTTTACTATCTCAAGATGCTATATTCTTCACTCCCCTACTTCCCTCTAACAGAGTTGCCCAGTGTCTGTAATTCCTGACAGCTAATGTGGGAGATGGCACTGATCAGGCACATGTGCAATTCTCTCCATCACCCCCAAGGTGGATATGTATCAAACAGTTCAGTTTGCTGTTCACCGCGTGTGGTTATTCGCAAAAAGTCTTAGTTCATTCTGCAGACCTCCGTCTGCTAATCAGTCTCTTGTTCTCTCACAATTCTCAAGCCCTGCAGCTACGTGCATCTTGGAGGAGCCGCTTGGTAGGGTACAGGACGGATGCAAGCAATGGTCCTGCTCTTGAAGTGGTAGATTCTGAGTTGTCATGGCAGCAGCGGACTAGCTGGGAATGTAAAGACTTTGAAGATTTGGTAAATATACATACAAATTTGTAACAAGCACTATTTTTGCTTTGTCTGTCAAATATATTGGTTACCACCGCCACATTTTCTGCTCTTTCCTTCCTTTTGTGGTGTGTTGCACTATTGGGAGATAGTGTGGTCCCCTTGACCTGATTAAGTTGCAGCACAATTCTTGGTAACGAAACATGTCGGCCATTCATTACACTTTGGTCAGGGTATGTAATTTGTTTTTAACCATGCGTCTAGGGCGAGAGAAGACAAGAGGGGATACTGTGACAGTAGAATATCTCTACCAAATGAGCCATCCGGAGAATATTATCCCCGCCTTGCCTTTTTCAGATGAAGTCCACCTGATCGAAGTCTATAAGGCCAGGGAGATACTGTTCCAGCCTGTTCGCCAAAATCTTTGTAATGATCTTGGCATCCGTATTCAGGAGAGTTATGGGACAGAAGGAGGAGCCTAGGGTGGAGACTTTGCCCGGTTTGGGGATGAGGGCAATCTCGGCAGCCGCCATAGTGGGGGTAAGTCCCCTGTTGAGCATGAGCAAGTTCATTAGTGTCAACAGGCGATCTTGAAGGGTGGGGAGGAATACTCTGTAGAAAGTTACAGGGAGCCCATCCGGGCCAGGCATCTTCCTGATCAGGAGCTCTTGCAGAGCTCAGTGTAGCTCTGGTAGGGTGATAGGAGCGTCTAAAAATTCTGCTTGCTGAGGGTCACAAAGGTCCCAGTCACAGGCACGTAAGTAGGAATCTATAAAGTCTGGAGGGGAGTCATCTTGGGTGTAGAAAGTTTGGCAGTAGCTGTGGAATGCATGTTGCTTAGCCCTTTCGGTAGTCACCCAAGTCGTCTCACCTGGCCTAATCTTGGCTATCTGGGCCCTGGCATGCTGCTGGCACAGCTTTCGGGCAAGGAGAGTACCAACTGTGTCCCCAACCTTCGCAGTACTTCTGCTTCAGATCCAGAAGGGCTCACTCAGCACTGTTAGTCCTATGAGCTCTCAACTGTCCCTGCAGTATCGCAAGTTGTTACTTACTGCGCCTGGTGAGGGTAGATTGATCAAGGCGCTTGAGAGCTTTAATCTTAGCCGCCAGGCCTAACTCCATCAGATGAGACTCTTTCGCTCGTGCAATAGCAATAGTTGAAACCAGCCCCCTAATGGTAGCATTGAAATCATCTCAACGTGTGTGGGGCGATACATCCGGGAGGTCATTTAGGTCGAAATAGTCCAGAATCCACTTTAGGATCTCGGTCTTATCTACCGGGTCTCTAAGTAGCTGTGGAGGAAATCTCCAATGTGGCAGTCCATGACACAGGCCAGCATTCTGGGCTCACCCCAGGTCCACGTGGGCATGGGCTGAGATGGAGATATCCAATAATGCTACTGCTTCCAGATCGCAGAGCTGGGAATGAGTGAGGAGGAGATAAACGATACGGTAGTATGAACATGCAAATGCAAGACGTAGTCTTGTGTGTCAGGATGTCTGTATCGCCATGCATCCACCAACCCCAGGTCAGTAAGGTCATGTTTAAGCTGAGCAGACATCTCCCCCGTGCCCTGGAAGGATGCAGCACTACGATCAAGCTCGGGGCCCCACAAGCTCGGGGCACCGCACCAGGTTAAGGTCACCACCCACTATGATGTTACCCACCTTGTTCATAAGCTGTTCCCACAGAAGGTCCTGTTCCCACAGAAGGTCCCTGAGACAAAAATCTTGTGCCTGATTGGATAAAGTAGATGTTAAGGAGTGTTAGTGGGTGTGTGCCCCGTAGGACAGTCAGTTTCACATACACCTGTCCTTGTCTCTGGTGGTTTTCAGGACTGTGGAGCAAAAACCTGTCTTGCACATGATGGCCACACCCAATGTTTTGGTAGAGACATGCACCCAAAAGCGATGCAGGTATTTTAGATAGGACATGCGGTGGCAGTCGTCCAGCAGGAGATGCGTCTCCTGAAGGAAGATGACATCTCGGTCTTGCAAAAGAAGATAACACCAGACCTGCTTGCGCTTGTTAGGCGAATGTAGGCCCTAGACATTAAGCAATATAAATTTAGCATGTTGTGTGGAGGCCTTAGCGCAGGCAAGTAAATGTGGCTGCTGTGCTATCAGGCGTGTGCAAGAAGATGCCCAGAAGGGCACACCCAGAATAACTTGTGTGATGGGTGCCTCCTCTCCAAGCAGAGGGCAGGCGGTGAGCTGGGGGTTTCACTAATGTGTTGCTGGCAGGGTGAAGGAGCTGGGAATTCTCAGTCTCAATGTCATGCCAACCGGCATGTGGTAGCCTGTAGCCCGGGTCAGGGGAGCGTGAGTAAGTCTCCTTCGGTGTGGCTCCTAACCAATAAAGATTGAAAAACTAAGAAAAGAAATGAACAATGGCAGGCCAAAAGGGCCTAACAGCTCCATACTGGTCCTGGGGGAGCCGACGCAGAGGTGTGCAGGCCCCACTTGAGGAGTCACCCTCCTGAGGGACGAATAGAGAAGGGCAGGCAGTTGGGAATGTTCATCGGACTAGCAGGAGAGGGCATGCCAACAGGGTGGGCATAAAGGGATGATCAACAGAGCTCTCCGGACCCCCGTGACCAGTGTTAGCCAGGGCCTGGGCCCAAAGGTAGATGAGGGCGTATCATGAGGATGTCAAGGTCCCCTCCTGTTGAGGCAGCAGAGGTTGGTTATTATTGATGTGAGCCAATCATAAAGGCAGTTGGGAACGATTCCTTTTCCATGTTCTGCAGGTGGGCAATGATGTCTTGTTTAGCCTCCTGGAGCGTAGTCAGCTTGGCAGGCCTATCGTGATGCCCGACACGTACCAATCCCCACTGGCGCCATCCCTCCCCGGTAGCCGCACAGGTGGGGGACGCACCTCTGCTGGATGAGTCATCTGGAATGTCCAGTAACACTTTAGCTTCAGCCAAGGAGCGTAAGGCGCACTGTGTTTTTTTTCCAAGGGAACAGAAGAGCGAAGGGGTGGCCCCATTGGTATTGGAAGTTCAAGTCCCTGAGTTTATTAGCGCCGGTTTGAAGTCTCATCTTTTGTGTAGGGTAACAGGGGAGTGATCCCGAAAGAGTTGCATGGCATGACTGTGGAAGACAAAATTGGATTTCCCCCTGAAGGCCCGCAAGATGGCCTCTTTTTTGGTGGGGAAGTAGACCCTCTTGAGGATGTCTGAGACAGCTTTTGGGCATCCCGGCGCTGAAGACCAATGTTGGGCCCTATCCAGAGCCGGTGAGGGGCCTCTAGGTCACCCCAGATCGTCTGCAGTAATTCAGCCGGGAACACCATGATGTCTTCACCCTCTGCACCCCTGGGAACCCCCCAAATGAGAATATTGTTTCGGCAACTCCAATTGCCTAAGTCTTCCTGTTTGGCCTGCAGTTCCACCTGTTATTCCTCAAGTGCGGCCACTCTATGCCAAAGCATTTCCTAGTCTTCTACCCGAGAGTCCGCCTTGTGTTCCAGGTCATCCACATGGTCTCCTATTTCTATGTCCCACAGCCTATCCTGGAGGCAGGACTTGAAGTCAGTTTTGAGGGAGCTGATTTTGAAGCGGATAGTCTTCAGGAATTGGTCCATGTAGTCCTGTGTAATAGGTACCGGCAAGGATCCCACAGCCGCTGCTGGTGGGGTGCTTTCTTTCATGTCCATCTGTTAAGGCTTTGTGCCAAAGTGACGTGGCAGAAGTCTCCTTGGCAGGCTTAGGGCATAACTGTGTTGGTGCAAGGGTATGGGAAGGCTGTTGAGGGAGCCCTCATCTGGGGCCCCTCAAGAATGACAGGGAGGAGTCACAGGTGCATTGCTCGGAGTGGCATGTAGGGGGGGCACACCCAGCAAGATCCCCTGAGGGTGTTGTGAAGTCTGTGGTTGCCCGATGGGCCACAGGGCACCCACCAGTCGCTGGCCTCCCCCAAGGGTGACTGAGGAAGTTCTGAACAAGCAGTACTGTGGAGGCACTCCTTATAGAGGTTGGTCTAATTTGCTGTGCCTTGTGTGGAGGGGTTCAGAAAACAGCTCCTCAGGTACAAACGTAGTCTCTGTTTGGGGTGGGGGAAGCACTGTAGGTCCACGGGTCAGAGCCCAATGAGCAAGGCCCAGGAGCTTCAGAGCACAAGTGGTGGTGAGGGCCTAGAGCAGTGCTACCAGTAGCGTAAGCAGCACGCTCCTGGGTAGGCACTCAGGTGCAGCAGCTAGCTGAGGGGCTCTGGAAGCTCATGGAGGTAGGTGGGAGGTGAGTCTTACGGGCAGGTCAATGTCTCCAGTGCAGACCAACCAGTTAATCCAATGTGTCGCAAGGCCGCAAGTTACACCTCAGCCATAGCCCTTGCTTCAAGGGGCAGTTCAGTGATCCTGCACCTGCCCCGGTTCGCCGACACCCTCGCACCATTCAAATCACTTATTCTTGGGGGGTTGGGGGCGGGCACGTCAGAAACCCCTTCCATGGCTGTGTGTTCACTCAGTGGGGTTGCGGCCATCCAGACAAAAACGGTGCAGGAGGAGGCTGAATGCCCCAGCGGCCAGGTACCACTGTGGATGGCCTGGGTCTGGGGTCCTATGCAGGGTGCTGGATGCTCCCGCTGTGTTTGTCTGAGAGGGCGGGCGGGGATTGGCGCGTCTGACTTCAGGAGACTCGTCGGCCTAGGAGCAGTTGCTGCTCTCTGCCTGTGTGGGCAATCCTCTGTGGTCACGGGCGACAGCAGGGTAGGAGGAGAGCAAAGTGCTGAAGACCCCCGCATCGATCAGGTCACTCACCATGGGGAGGGAGGAGGCCTTGCCATGGCTGTGTGTTCACTCAGTGGGGTTGCGGCCATCCAGACAAAAACGGTGCAGGAGGAGGCTGAATGCCCCAGCGGCCAGGTACCATTGTGGATGGCCTGGGTCTGGGGTCCTATGCAGGGTGCTGGATGCTCCCGCTGTGTTTGTCTGAGAGGGCGGGCGGGGATTGGCGCGTCTGACTTCAGGAGACTCGTCGGCCTAGGAGCAGTTGCTGCTCTCTGCCTGTGTGGGCAATCCTCTGTGGTCACGGGCGACAGCAGGGTAGGAGGAGAGCAAAGTGCTGAAGACCCCCGCATCGATCAGGTCACTCACCATGGGGAGGGAGGAGGCCTTGCTCCACGGGTCCCCCTCTCGCCTCTACCCAGTGGGATCACCACTGATGAGGGTCCTCTGGTCAGACATCAAAGGGCCCCTTCAGCTGGTGTAGATAGAGGTCGCTCGCCCTCTCTGTCCAAGCGCCAGTGTGGATAGCCCCGGATGCGAGGCCAGGGCCCGATTCAGGGGAATGTGCACTCCCAGGCTGCTCTCTCAAAATGGCGGGCTGGGGATGTCACGCTTGGGCTCGGGAGACTTCTCGTGGCTGTAGTGTTTGCTGTTGCGCGTCCCAGCCCCTGTGGGAAACCCTCCGTAAGCACAGGCAGCAGTAACTTGCTGGAGGCGTATATTGGGCCAATCCCGGGGTGATTAGACAGCGTGTAAGGCCATGGGAGTCCAGAGATGAGACACCACGTCTTACTTCATTCCCGTTCTGGCCACACCCTGCCCCCATAGAAATTCGAAGGGGTCTACTGTCTCCATCCTCCTTCACTTTAGTGTCTGGGTCTCAACGCTCATGCCACAGGAATGCAGTCAAAGCACTTCAATTGTCTGAGGATGATGTGTGCACCTTCCATCTTGTATCGTTCTAAACCAAGTGGCACCCAAATATCGACCCCACTGCTCCCATTCCTCAGACTCTCACCACATACAGAGTTACTTACATAAATGTACTCAACATGCACAAAGGATGTCGGTGCAAAGATCTAAGGTTCAAATAACAGCTCAGCATTTTGAAAAGGGGTTAGCTGACAAGCCTCTCTGTGACAGAGAAAAAGGTCTAGTCACACTATTTACAAAATTTGGTACACTGCCGCTTTGTGTGTCTCACTCAGGGCATGGACAGAATTTCTATACCCATTTTGAGGGCATGCTTTGCCCACCCCTCCAGGCAGAGAACAGGTTCTGTACCTCACATTAACAGGTTCCGTCCTAGGCCTCTGTGCACATTCTGGATTAGTGTAATGGAGGGCCAAAGAAAAAAGTCAGGAAACAAGTTTCATAATCAGTAGACCACTCATGGCGGGTTCACCAAGCAGGGGACACTCCTGGATTCTAAGCATATGAGAGGAATGTTGTATTCTGTTAGATCCGTTTGCTATCTTGGCATCTCATTACTTCTAATCAAAAGAAAAACATTTTCTTTAACTGTGAGATAACTACAAATTATTTCTAATTTCTAACTGCTGTCGTAGGTCTTTACTTGGAACAAAATAACCTTATTTTATGGTACTCCAGATGTAAACAAAGCAGATTGTGCAATTAAAAAATATTCTGCTGAATTATTCGCCTATAATGCCACCCTTGGCTTCTAGTGACATCTGTAGGCTTTATCAATCTGTCATTCATTGTTAACTTTTCCTCTCTGCTTATTTTATTGGGAGATATCCGATCAAATGCTGGATCTCATCCATCTGTAGACAAAATTAGCAAAACTGACAATGGTTGCATATATTTTACTTATTAGAGAAAATGTAAAAATGGCGAGTCTACATAAAAATGAAAAGTTTGCATTCATCACAACAGGGGGGCAGAAGAGGTGTACTTACGTGCTTTTCGATGAAGGCCCTCCACTCGGATCTGCGGCAATACTCCTGGAAATCCTCGTAGAAGGTGGGACTGCCATTAGTGGGTGGCAGGGAGGGCAGGTGGTACTGAAGATGCAAGGTCTCAAAGCACTGGTCCATCAGTGTGCGAATGATGGGCACCAGCCACGAGAACATCTCAGTCTTAGTACATAGAGACTGCATCAAGGGGGCCTCCAGCTTGCCAAGCAGATAGCAGGCCTCATCTCTCTTCGTGATAGAGGCCGTCTGCAGCAGGCTGTGGAGCTTCACATACGCGGAGGAGTGCATCTAGGGTTCAATGAAAAATAACCTTTAAGTGGTGCATGAACCACATGTGCTACTTACTTCCAACACAAAACCGAGACACTCTAATAGACGCTTTAAAGTACTGTAAATTTAGTTTAGGAAAACACATGACAGACAGCTCATTATTTCACGAAAAGCCAAAAACAGCCCCTTTAGAAATAAGCAGTTATTACATCTTTACGTAAAGTTTATAAAAGCAAAAGGCGGACTATGATTAGTTTAATTTGAGACTGATGTCAGATTTAACTTTTATTGCTAAAATGTTGGCAGTTGAGTTGGTTCATCAAACCAAGATTACTCCGCATAATACTTCGCTGGCAGAGTACCAGCGGCACACGGATGTACCGAAGCAATGCTTGTACATGTAAAAGAGTAACTTTTGCCCTGGAGTGATAGGAGATCCCCAGTTGTGGTGACCATGTTAACTCCCTCTGACAGGATTGGCTTGGTTGACCCCTACATCCTTTCTAACCAACTTATCACTTGGGTTGGAAGTCCTTAAATTGACGTGTGCTCTTCCAACAAGTAGAGGAAACTGTTTACAAGTCATAAATACTGGACATTTGTGACTCGTGCTACTCATGATGTGTGCTCTATGATCTCAGATTTATGCAGTGACGCCCACCTGAGTTATACTTTTACTTAGGTTTAGAGAATGCCCTTAAAGTTGGTCAGTTTCTGATTGAAAAAGAGCCATCTCTGACTGAATGGTGGTCATCACCTTGACAACATCACAAAAATCTGAGATAAACACAGAAAGAAAGACTTCAATATCCAGACCTGTCCACTCCAAATTGCAATATCGTAATGCTACTTATTTGGGTCTGAGAACAAACATACTGCTATGCTCAGTTGCTTTGAGGTCAGTTGTGTGAGCTGCTCTTTATTTTATTTTTCACTTATTCTCCCTGGCTTCATAATTACACTCCCAGTTTTCCATTTTTACTGATTTGTTACAGATGAATACAGACAGAAATCTGTGTGTTTTTTTATTTTTTAAAGTTGAAAAATACAAGAAGTTGGCCTTTTAATTGACTCTCCATGCTTTCATTCACAAATTATGTGTCAATAGCTGTGTAGACTGACAGTCGGCATGGAGAATTAGAAAACGAAACAAGAGTTCCTTAAATGACTACATAAGTTTGTGCTATAATGCAAATATTTTCATGTGGGTGCAATTCTATAATATACTTTACTGCCTTGCTTAAGAATATTACACAGCAAAATAGAAGTGCACATTTATTGGATAAAGAAAGTGGAAATATACCTATTACAACTTAATTTAGTCACAAAACACACAAAGAATATGGATATGTAGGAAAGTGCCCCTTTTTGCATGGTTGGCCACCACTTTTTGCCTGATGTTGATGCTCTTTGACTAAGTGTGCCCTGGGTTCCTGCTAACCGGGTACCTAGGGCCTATGTTCTTTCCCTAAAACTGTAACTTTGCAACCCCAATTGGCAAATCTCTGGCCACATGTAAGTCACTTGTAAAAGGTACCAGGGGTACCAAGGGCACTGTGACCAGGGAAGGCCCCTAAGGACCGCAGAACATATTGTGCCACCCTTAGGGACCCTATACCTTAACACACATACACTGCCCTTGCAGAAAGCGTAATTTGGGGCAGAGAAAAGTGAAGAGTCGACATGGCACACATACCTGTGCGCCATGCCTACAACCCACTGCTTATGGTATAGGTAAGACACCCCTCTAGCTGGGTGCACTATACCACTGGTGAGGGTACTGGTGCAGGAGCCCTGTACCCCTACAGTGTCTAAGTGCATTCTTAGACATTGTAACTACAGTAAAGCAATAAAGAGTATATGGTCTGAGTTTGTCATTACGAACTCCACAGAACCATAATGGCCTTACTGAATTCTGGGAAGTTTTGTATCAAATTTCTCAGCACATTAAACCCACACTGATGCCAGTGTGGGATTTAATGGCAAATGTACTCAGAGGGCATCTTAGAGAAGCCCCTTGAAAAACGACCTAACTCTTGTGTCCTGACTGACTGGCTGCTCGCCAGCTTCCACCCCCAGACATGATTCTGGACCCCTGGGTCGAGGGCCTCCCGCTCTCGGGGTCCTGAAACAAAGCACATCCTGGGCAGAGGTGCTAAGCCTCCTCCCCCAGGATGGGCAGGGTCCACGAAGAGGAAGCTTCAAAGGCTTGCTGCATTTGTGAGCTGACCCAGCCACTTGTTTACCCCAGCAACTGACCCCCACTTTGGGATGAAGAATCATCAGGAAAACCAAGATGGGAGGAGAGGTGTACCTACCTTTGCCAACCCCACCCCTCAGGCGGGAGAGGCGAGGCAAAGCACAACTCTCAGTCCTCGCTATCTTGAAGATGGGGGAACCCAGCCCACCAGAGTGAGGCTTATGCCCCCCTACCCACTGGAGGGTGGCATAATAGGGGGTGTACCTGAAATGCCCCTATATTTAGTATTTAGGGGCAACCTCGAACCTTGCCTCCTCAGACAAGCAAGAAGAAGAAGGGCCGAAGAACCATGCTGAAGAAAGAAGAGGAGGACACCAACTGCCTTGGCCCCAGTCATACTGACCTATACTGTCCTGACCTCGACCTGCTCCAGCGGAATCCCGGTGTGTCCAGCAGCCAGCAGCCCCCCATATCCCAGAAGACCTGCCCTGCCATCCCTACAAAGACTATGTCTCCCGTGAGCACCGGACTTGCTCATAGGACAAGACTCTGGCTCCGGCTCAATCCGCGAGTCTGCACCACTCTGCACGCCGATGCCCACGGCCCGAGTTTGAGTGGCCCAACACTCTGGGGAGGTCCCCCCAATGATCTTGACGGGTCCCTGGTGATTCCTGACCTACCTCAAGACTCCCGACGCCGCCTGCAGCCTCTATCTGGAAGGTCTCCCCAACTACGACCGGAGCTGGTAAGGAAACCCGACGCCTCAAGACACCCCTGCACCCGACTCCCCACTGCCTTGGGTGGCCCAACTGACGGTGTCCAGGCAATCCCGGTGTCTAAGCAACCCCCTGCATCCCATCTTACCTCTCCAACCGGTGGTCGCCTCCAGGAATCCGCCTTGCCAGAACCTGCAGTGTTTGTTCCGACCAGAGATCTCCCATTGAAAACAACAGGGCACCCGATGCCGATCCAGCACCCTGCACCCGGCCGCCCCTGTGCCGCTGTGGGTGCACCTTGTGTGCTAACTTGGATCCCCCTTTGCCCTAAGCTTAACCCTAAGAGCTTTGCTCCCTCAACCCCGTGGCCTGCCCGAGAGCAGCCACCAACCGACGGCCCCCTAGCCCCATAGCCTAACATTGGGCCTCAGCACTCTGCACCCGACCGCCCTAGTGCCGCTGAGGGTGCTTTTTGCGTGCATACTTGACCCTGGAGGAACCCTTGTTCTAAACCAAGAAACTCGACCCTCAAGACCGTTTACTTACCTACAAACCAATAACCTCATTTTTCTCCACAGGATTGCATTGACTGTTTTCCTCTGAAAAACTAAGTGTTGAGGGTGTGTGTATGGAAGCCTAAGTAACTGTTTTATTGCAAAAGTGTTTTACTTACCTTTTATCTAGGAAATGTCCCAGTGTGATATCTAGGCATATCACACGGAGTAGAAAAAGTAATCCAAAAAGTACCCCAAAAAGTAATCTGAAACGTAAACACAAAAATTACAAATACTTACTGTTTTGAAATATTCTACAAACCTGTAACAAAAGTCATTTTCATCCAGCTTGCTTGTTGATCAATCTACTTTGAAAAGTACAATTCTATTTACCTGTACCAAGTCCTGCTTGGTTCTAAAAATAGAATACAACTAAAGAAATATTTTGAATACAATTGGTCTGAGTTCAGTCTTTGAGTGTGTGACATCATTTCTTGCCTGTGTGTGTACAATAAATGCTTAACACTATCCTCTGATAAATCCTTACTGCTCGCCCACACTACCACAAATAGAGAGAAAGGTATTATCTACTTTTACCTCTGTAAGCCTTTGGGGATCCACTGGACTCTGTGCACACTGTACCTTACTTTGGAATAGTATATAAAGAGCCAGCTTTCTACAGGATGAATACTGACAAAATGGTCAAAAATAAACATGTATAAATACAGATAGAAATATTATAAAAATACTATAAAACCGGGATCTTTATTCATAATGCACCACGTCTTAGACTTTCATGGGCATAGGGTCTGGTGTTAGCCACAACCTTTTGATTTTACTGAAATAATATGTATAATGTGCTTAACTACACAGAAGCTTTCAATCAGGTCTCTTTATCAATCTGGGTGTTAGTGTGTTGTTCACTTTTTTTCTTTCACCCACTTCACAATACATCATGGGGCAGTGGACCAGTCTACTTCAGCCACTGGCTAAATTCACTGAGAGTGATGGCATCCTGCCCTTCATAAGGAGCACAGTGCCACACCAAGTAGTGTCCTTCAGTGCCAGGGACTACTATGGCATCGTATGTTTTTTTTAGACCAAACATTTTTGGGGGTTTTAGACAATTTTTGTTAGATTGGCCAGGTCCCAGTAGCAGCCTTGCAAAGCTATGACAAAGCACACACTGAGAAAGCCAAAAGGCTTACATCCAAGCCAGACCCACTGATTTTACTAATGCCTGTTTATTTACCTGGAATGTAGAACTGGCATTTGGTAACCGCAACAAGCATGACTGACTAGTTCTCTATACTTTTTTACTTTGTGTCATTTCATTGCCAAGTTGAATTTTATTCTGGGACACGTTTGTTGTGGTGATTTATCTGAAGGCACTGCTGTCAGGGTTCATATCATGCAGCCATTGCTGATAACAACTAAGACAGAACCAGCAGTGTGGCGAGACACAGTTCAAAAGAGGGAGGTCACAGAGTCTGCTTATTCATGAACTTAGTGGTGCAAATGACTCCATGGTTGAATAGTGGACAACGCCAAGGTTAGAACCGTGGTGAACTATACTAGTGGATGAAGGGCGGTGGGAAGCCTATGAAAAATGAGCACACTGCAGAAATGAATTATATTTTAATGCCAGAGCAGAGAATCAATCTGATTAAAACAGGAAGTAGGCCTCATTCAAACTGCTCTTGGGGATACCATGACATGTAAGGAGTGCAGTAAGTAGTTTAATCAAAAGCCGCAGTCTGAACACGCTGGGCCTGCTCGCTTGAATGAGGCTGGAGACCTAGAAAAAAAACACTAAGGAAGATCCCTACGGGTGTCTCCTCTAGCCAAGGCTAAAAAGTATTTTTAAGAAAGTAAACAGCCTCCCTCTGTTCTCATCAAGAGAATATGGAAGATGAGTTCACCTGGGTGACTGTGGTGGGCCAGTAAAGTGGTCATATTAACCCCATTGAGTGTTTTTGTTCAAGGCATGGACTGGAAGGATTCTTCAGATAGAAGGTACCAACTCAAGTACATGCCTCCCTTCCCCAAGTCTTAGGCATCTTCTTTCGGTTTGTCAAGTCTTCAGGGCACTGATGTAGTCCATTGAATACTACTCTCCCTTCCGTTCCCCATTGTGCGTGTTCAGACTGACACTATTTTCAACCAAGTACTGACTCACTGAGTGACAAACACATCAAGTTCAACCCATCGTGGGACATACTCAAAACGTAACTCACTCATCAAGTGGGATGGGGGGAGGGGGGAAATAAAATACAAAAACAAAAAAACTCAAACCCGTTGAAACATAATTTAACAGCAAAAAAACACTGAATTACAACGGTGCAGTTCAGCTGGAATCTATTACTAAGGGAAAAGGGCAAAACCCAGGCGTGAGCAGAAACGGGAAGTACAAATTGATAGCTGCAGCATGCAACAACAGCTGAGCAAACACGGGCTGTGGGGGTGGGGTGGATGGATGGGACGCTGCAGCTGGTAAGCACATCCAGAGAGACGGGGATAAAGTGAAGAGGAGGAGGAAGCACACAAGGGGCAATGGTGTTGCAGCTGAGGGGAAATAAAGGAAGTCAAAGAAGGCAACGAAGGTAATCAGACGAAGGCACAGGAGGCCCCTGTAAGAAATTATAGACAGTCAACCACGAGTTACTGAATACGTATGAAATCAATAACACTCAAAGGTAAAACATAATAATTCAATAAGTAGATCAACGAGCCTGATTTGATAAGTTAACAACTCGTTGCGTCAGTGCATGCTATACAAATAGCCTTCATTTACCACAGCGTCAACGTTATCGCAAGTGAACTAAATCATACGGTACTGGAGTGCGCAGCAGAATTAAGTTTTTCTGAAATATCTTCTGCATACCACATTACTCTTTGAGGACTTTTTTGAGGGTTTAATCTCAGAAGTGATCAGCAAACGTTTTGGGGATACACATTTTCCCTGAGAAACAACTTGAATTGTTCCAAGCACCAAGTTAAGCTTAAAGTTTCACATTGATACTGTTTCGAGCTTTGGACTTCAAGCCAAAGAAACCAAAATGGGGACATTTTTTAGTAAAGAAACTTGGTAAGGAAGTTGGTGAATTGGGGCGCAGCTGCTTATGTGCAATGCTTCTCCTGTAAATCCCTTTACCTGAGTGTCTTCCAGCATGATGTAGCCAATAATGATCCTTATACCAATCTGGGCCATCTCCTTAAGGTCCGAGGTCCCATTGGACAAGTGATACCACACCCCCAGCTTGTCCAGCAGGCTGTTCACACCTTCAAAGACCTACACAGGGGAAGAGGAGAGCATTAGAAGTTATGCATTGTTTGCTCTGAAAGTGCAAGAGACACTGCCTCAATGTTCTTTCAAACACATACATCCTTGTACATAATCATCAAGTGAGAGAAATCGGCTATTTCAAACAAAATCGCCAATTCAACAACTTTTGCTTCCAGTGCAGATAATAGTAGGCTGTAAGGGCATTCAAATGATCTTCACACCAGGGAGTGTCTTAAAATAAAGCTTAATCCACATGAGCCATGCTTGTCCATCCACTCTCGGAGCAGCTTTGAGTCTCAATGGTTTTTATTGTCAATTTAGCTTTACGCATCATAAGGTATCCATACCGACCTAACTAAATCCTCCTTAACCCAATGTCCCCCACCCTTCTATTAACTCCTATGAAACCTACCCTCATAACCCGCCTCTAACCACCCAGCTTCGCAACCAGCTTTCTCTTAGCCCTCACAAGGTCACTCATTCTGACATGTCTTTCCAAAAAAGGTATTGGTAACTTTCCATTAACCCTAGAACCCCCAATCACTTTGGACGTGTGAAGCCCCTATTATACTGGTTGAAGTTGTCTAGAACTGGGCTCTATAACTTGTTGAATTTGTAGGTCTCATCCATTATATCATATGCCAGTTCGTCTTTGCCCAATGGCGTCCTAACCATGACGAAAGGACTAACTGTTTGGCTACTAAGAGTAGGCGTGATATTGTTTAGCCCTGAAGGGGATAAGTCTCCCCAGCAGCTGGCCCCCTAAAAATGTTCGTATCTGGGCACTTCTCTATTTCTCTACCTGTAGCCTGGGAATTGCCAGACAATACCTCCACACAGAATTAAGTAAACCTAGGTAAAAGAAGATAGAATATGCATGATCATTCCAGTCTCACCACAGCTTCTCCAGTCGATGATGGATTTGGAGTCCTCCATTCTGTATAGTCTTGCTGGGGTGTAATTCCACCTATAGAGGATCTTCTAAATCGTCTCTTTACACTGTGCATGTTGTGTACAATATTATGCGCACCATTTAGGGTTCTTCCCTGATCTGGCTATCAAGGAGATGGTTGCTTCCACCACAGAGGGTGTCACTTTTTGGCCATAATTGAATTTATTGTAAATCTCAGCCATGACTGGAAGTAGTTGAGGAGTAAACTTTTTATAAAAGGTGGGTGTTAAATCATCTGGACCTGGAACTTTGGCTGGTTTCAGGTTTTGATTACCCCCAACACTTCCACTTTAGTTATGGTTTGGAGGCAACTTTAGACTTCGGAGAGTAACAAAGTGCTGTTTCATAGACCATTATTTGGAGGGGTGCTATCTTTTCAGATCATGGTGTTTCGTTGACTTTCACTCTTATATTCCCATCAACTGAAGGACTCAACATGATGCCTAAACCTCCTGACTCTTTGCAACAGCAGGGCCCTCAAGCCTCACAGCCTTATTCTGTTCATAGGACACACTCATCTACAGCCAGAGTCCCAACCTTGCTTAGTGGGTAGGAATGCACCCAGGGCAAGACAGAGGAAATTAGCCCCACAGCGATTGCCTGCACAGTTGTGTATTTTCCTACTGCAATTAATCTTTCCCTTCGTGCAAGGAATACATCTGTGTTCATATTTAGTTTTAGATTTTTTGTGTGTGTATGGTACAAAGAACATATTTATATATTTATTTGTAGTATTCATTAACAAATCGCTTTCCAAAAAATTGAAAATTACATAAAAAATGACGGGATAAACTATATCATAAAATACAGAGAACAGAGTAGATAACTTCATAAAACGTGAGCGATATGACAGATGAAAGAAAGGGCAACATTTGCCAACAATAACCAGGTCTAAATCAGGCTCACACTCGAGGTAATCAGATAAGTGCAAGATATATTTGCTGAATGAAATATTAAAACTCTTTATAAAGAAAGGTTGAGTTACATTACTCTATAGGCCAGTTACCACTGGCAGAGAAAAGAAAATATGCCTTTGACCTGTTTGAAGACTTCAATCAACTTGGATTCAAAGCTAAGAAACGTTCTAGTCAGCTAAGGCATTGGTACTATAATGCGCTTGCTTTTGAGTAACCCACAGCTGCTATTCACCTATTAGATCCAAGCTTGCTCCACATCATGAAAACTCCCCTAAAATGTAATGGTCCTTTGTTACATGTAAACATCACACGTCCACCCTACATTGAAAGGAATTCACCAAGGGCAGTAATAATGACTTGCTTCTTGCTCATCCTACCACCACGTGAGCTCCTCCAGTGAACCTAACAATATTAGGTGTGCACATCAATTAGGTAAGACGGTCTATTGAAGAAAATAAATGGTATTCTGTGGAGTTATTAGTTTTCCTGCACCCTTCTTTAGGTTTTGTCTATTAGTGTTGGGCCCATAAATACTTTATTATTAGATGGGTGAGCTGTGACTTGTTCAAACCACATACCTTCTCGCTCCAAAGGGTTTGATTGTTGTGTCCCTCTGAGAATAAGAAGTCTTGGAGGAGTCGCAGCAGCTTAAGTGCATTCTGAGTGTGGCTGGGCAAGGCTGCTGGGGTGGATTCCTTGATATCCGTGAATGCCGACTCCAGCATCATCTCCAGGAGGCTGCAAGTGAGAAGACAGTGTCACATAGTGTCAAACAAAGTATTTCCAACAGGTCCTTCCACAACTAGACCCCTGTCAACATACTATCATTAAGATAAGCCTTTTTACTATAGTTTCCCGTTAAGTCCTTCTCTAATATGCTGCTAAGGCGAGGCTCAGCTGAGTCCTGAATATTCTTCTGGAATAAAATAACATAAGGTAACAATGCTGCAGATGTTTCCGCATTGTTCAGCAAATGTAGCCAGTGGGTCAAAGATTTATATATTCCATCATAAAATCTACCAGTTCGCTGTTACGAAACCTTTCATAGTGAGCCATCTAGACAGAAGAAAAGAAGACAATAAAAGTATTTTCCATAATAATTCTGGGCTTGATGGTGTCTGATAATTCAAGCACCTTTCCTCGGAAAGCTAGGAGAGATTCAAGATTAGCAGAGCGGCTGTGATTTTCTATCCTGGCCTCATGTCCACCCCATTATTTACTGGACTTTATCAATTTTAAGGAGAGCACCAAGCCCACTGAGGCAGTAGATGACTAGTAATTCAACTGACCACTAGCTCAACCTCTTACATGAATGTTAAGACACACCATAAAAAAATTAAGAACTGATAAAGTTGATTAACAAGTTTCTGTATCTCAGTCTATATGGATAATAAATTATTGCGGTGTTTATAATGTGGGGCAAATAAAAGAATCACTGAGGTGTGGTGACAAAGGACCTTCAAAGATATTTCATTCCCATGACAGCAGATGTATCATCTTTATGTAGAAGTCATCCAATGCTCCCCGAAATTGCAGGAACTGTACTGACTGGTTAGCTATTTCAGTTCTGGCTGAGCTAGACACTCACCTTCTTTTGATTTCATCCGGAGGCCGCACCAGCTCGCAGGTCATGCCCATCTTGGTCAAGACTGAAAATACCTGCCCCCTTTCCTTCCATGCCAAGTCATCGTAGCCCTCCACGCCTCGCCACGTCACAGAGAAGATGATGTTTGTGAGCAGGTTGCACAGCTCTTCCTCTGGTGTTTGCTGCCCACAAGAGAACCAACAGCAGCAGCAAGAAGAAGCAAAAACAGAAGGAAATTGAATGAATAAAATTGATTCAAATGAATTGAGATCCTTTCACATTGCACGCAGAATTAGAATAAATGGGATTTTCTATCCGAAACATTACCACAAGGAAAAGAAGTATTACTATTAGAACGAACTTAAAAGTAACTGCATAGCTACTCCATCACTGTTAGGGTGAGCACCCCAATGCAAACAGCTACAATTATTGCTCACATTGTACTTCAACCCTTACCTTCCACCGCCCCAAACAAAATTATAAAATGAATTAAAATGGCCTGGTGGCTAGTTTCTGCATGCATTTGAGGTGAATTCTGGGTACAAAGCATTATTAATTCGGAGAGTGAAATATTAAGTTCTTGCACGGACAAACATCTCAACATATCACCCATCAGAATCTAAACAGGTTTCCTTTATGAACATGTACATAAATAACTAGTTTTATTAGTGCCTTCTGGACAAGACAAGTAAAGTTAGAATCACGCCATGGCCTGGATTTCAATTAGTGAGTCTTAAGGGTAAGAGCATGAATTACCTGCCTTTGTATCATACATATAGTGTGTCCTGCCATTGACAGGCCCACATAGTGCTCTAATTCACTTTGGGTTCCTGGGGTCCATATAGCGTGCATTGTTCATAGGGTGTTAAGTGCAATTTGTCTTATGTGGAAGGTGTTTGGTGATAGGTGCAAGATTTTAATAAGTGCTTCAAACATGTTGCTATGCATGTCACTGCACATAAGCATGAGTAGTTGGAAGAGAGTGTGAAGAAACCCAGTCGATCACACCTGCCCTTTTAAGAGTGGTCCATATCCCAAAGATGAGACCGCCAGACTCACCTATATTCACCAAGAAACAACAGGGAGGTGATCGCTTGAAGCACTGTTAAGCAAGCAGTATATTTAAGATTACAGTAAATGGGAATGGGCCTACTGCTGTCCAATAATGCCTCATGAATGAGGTACAAAGGGTGCCTCTATGAAACAGCACATAATTCGACACTCAGATGTTTTGCAAGTGCTGCCAGATCATGGACGCACAGCGGACACGCCACTGGTGCACCAAAGGCAAGCATGTCTGCACCTAACCATACCTCGCCTGCACCCAGCCCAAGGAGCCCTGGTCTTTCACCTTCCCGCCACTACCTTGCTGTGACCCTCTGTGCCGTCAACCCTGGCCCCTCTTCAACACGGTGCTGCCTCACTGCACCACACAACAGTGAGGGAGTTTTCTCCTGTGCTTCCTGTAAGATGTCATGCACTTATCCACAGCCACCGCACCACCAGCACCCAACACCCCACTCTCACACTTACACAGTCCTGCAACCACCCACACAACACTCCACACTTGCGTGCATGTTCCTCAGCACACGCTCACTCACCAAACATGCCACAGAGATCTGCGGCCTGCTGCATGACAATGCCCCCGCCCCTATTTTCCTCACTGAAACCTTGCAGAACCCTGCGTCAGCACCTGACATCGCAATAGCCATCTCCTCCTCCCCCCACCAAACACCCCACCCTAGCAACAAGGTTGCCAGACAAGACAGACTTCACAAGCCCAGAGGCGGAATCACCCTCATCTGGAAGAATACCATCCACTGCACCCCATCCATGGACACGTCATCCTCCAACATGAAACATCTGTTGTTCAAGCTCCACGTCACAGCCAACTTCACTCTAAGTGGCACTCTAATCTACAGACGACCAGGCACCAACTTCAATGACACCATCACTGACTTCGTCGCGCCACTCGCCCTCAATGCCAGAAATTACATTCTACTTGGAGACCTGAACTTCCACCTGAAAGACCACGCCAACCCCAACTCAACTCATTATAGACCTTGGAAGCCTGGGCCACGCCCAATTAGTAAAAGAGACCTAAACACATCTCTGTATACCTCCCAGACCCTATTTTTACCAACTTCAGCAACATCTGATTCAACAAGTCCACATCAGTAAAACAGACAGACCACAGCCTAGTTAAGTTCAGCATCCCCGTCTTAGTACAAAATACACAAGCACCACCGCCAGACCAGTCGCCAAAACTGGACCAGCATCACTGACGAGGACTGGAATACCATTCTCAACACCCACTGACCCGAACATAGCAACAGCTTCCATAAAACCATCAATAATTTAAACCATTGGATCACATCTTGCACCAACTCCCGATCCCACTCAAATACAGCAATACAACAAAATCCACACCCCTGGTCAGTTGGTACATGGAGGAACTCAGACTGATGAAACGCCACTGTAAACAACTATAGCACAAATGGAGAATGAGCCAGAACAACGGAGTCAGGAGCAAGTTCAAATCCACCCTAAGTCGCTACAACTAAATGATCCAGACAACCAAAAGTGCTGCTCTGGCAGACGGCATCAATGCCAGCACCAACAGAAGCAAATAAATCTTCACCAGTGTGAAGGATTTCACCTCAAAGTTGGCTACCTCAAACTTGATCACCCTTTTGCAGCATCTCTGCAACAATCTCTCTCAAATCTTAAGCAACAAAATCTCTGCCATTTACAGCAATTTCAGCCTGCAACTGGACACAACTGACCTTGCCAAATGCCTCCTGATCTTATCCAAAAAAAACAATGCAAACCACATGACCCATCATCACCCCAGAAGAAACCGCTGCCACCAAGAAGTCCATCTACTTATGAGCCACATCGGACCCCTGGCCCCACCACGCCTACTCCAGAGGACTGTAATAAATCAGTGCTGTGCTCACACCTATTCCAAATGCCTCTTCTTCTTCTGCAACCATCCCAGATGCTTGGAAGCATGCAACTGTCCTCCTATTGCTGAAGAAACCCTCTGCGAACCCTTCACGTTTCGCCAACTATAGACCGATCTCCCTGCTACCATTACCAGACAAGGTCTTAGTAAAAATCATCAACAGACACCTCACTGAATAGCTCAAGAACAACCAACTCTTTGATACCCCTCAGTTTGGTTACAGACCCAACCACAGCATGAAAGCTGCCCTAATTGCCACCATGGAAGACATCCACATGACTCTGGACAGAGTAGACGCTGCGGCCCTCATGCTCCTGGACCTCTCCGCAGGATTTGACACAGTCTCTCACCCCAACCTCATCCAACGCCTGCACGACATCAGATTCCAAGAACACGCACTCTGATGGATCTGCTCCTTCCTGACTGGAAGGACCCAGTCAGTCAGCTGTTGTAAGGTTCAACAGGGCCTGAGCACAAATCGTCATTTTATTTGCAGGTTTAAACTTTCCATCTTTTCTAAACAATTACTTTTAACATGCTTTGCACGTACACAATAGCATACTTAGAAATGGTTCTGCAGGCAGCACATTTCTTAGCAGGTACACTATCAGGTTGCCTAGTACACTCCGTCCAAGGTTAGGAACATTGAGCACGATACTCTTGTTTTTAGCTGTTCGGCTGGAGACAGCTCTGAGTCGCAAATACAAAAAACACATCAGTGAAGCACCTCTGACATAGTGCGATTGCAACGGTGGTTTTATTACATAAACCACCTCTGAATTTTATGCGCCAAAGGAGCAGGTGTATGGATTATTCTACACGCTGTGACTGAGATGCAGCCCTGCTGATTCCAATTTCTATCCTGCCAAGCCGGAGGCCTATTCTACACCAGACTGGCTTCCTGATACATCAGACATAGGTACGGGGAGTTTGGTTGTCCCAAGAGAGAGTACTCTCACTATTCTCTCGATAGTGTAGGTAGGATTAGGGTATGAGTATTCATATATGCATTAACATACAATCATAAAAATCATGCAGTCCTGTCATAACGGTTGAACTGTTTATCTTTTTCACCATTCTTGTAATGCTAGTAACATAGCATTGTTTCCTCCAGCTAATAATTGCAGCTCATGTTTTTACACAAGAATACAATTGCTTTAATAAATGTTTGAAAAGCCAATTAGTATATTTCATGCGTCTCCCTCTGAGCATGCCTAAGTAACAACGAAATGGTAGATCTATTTCCACGGTTTTCTTGGACAATTAGAGTGGCCATGCTCTGAGGTTCCACATACCATTCAGTACCCTGTTAAGGTTAGGGGTTCTGATGGAGCACTGTTAGCTGCCTAGAAACTGGGACAACATACTCTGATAGTATTGATGAACTCAGTCCCCATATTCTCATGTTTATGTTCTCCGTATACACAGTCCTACTTAATTCGTAAGAACCATATCATACAGCCCGGTCCCATACAACTCTGATGCCAGCGCAATCATCTCTGGAGTTCCGCTAGGATCCTCCCTGAGCCGAACCCTCTTCAAAGCACACACAATCCCTCTAGCCAGCATCATCCACTCTCATGATATCAACGTCCTCTCCTATGCAGATATCACACAACTCCTCCTCTCCCTCACGTACAAGACACTCAATACCTGATTCAAGTTCAGTGCCTGCATGACTGAAATCATCCACTGGATGAAGGCCAACTGTCTAAAGCTGAACACCAACAAGACTGAAATTGGGATCTTCGGGGAGAATACATCAATGTGGGACTCCACCTGGTGGCAATAGAGCTAGGACCGACACCCACCACCCATGCCAAGAACCTCAGGATCATCGACAGCAAACTTGACATGACCGCCAAAGTCAATGCCGTCATCGCTTTATGCTTCCATACCCTGAAGATGCTTAGGAAGACTTTTAAATGGCTCCCAATCAGCACATGGAAAACCGTCACCCAAAGCCTGATCTCAAGCAAGCGGGAACACCCTCTATGCCGGGATCAACAGAAATCTCACCAGAAGGCTGCTGATCATTCAGAACTCGGCAGCCAGAATCACTCTCAAACTCCCACACCACACTCACATCACACTGCACCTGAAGGAGCAGCACTGCCTTCCCATTCACAAACAAACACAATTCAAATGCCTCATCCACTCTTTCAAGGCATTTCATGACACTGGCCCAGCATACCTCAACAATCGCATCTGCTCTAACAAACCTTCCAGATATCTGTCTAGACTCCTACTTGCACAAATCCCACGCATAGAGAAAAACAGATCTGGTGGCTGAGACTTTTCCTACATCGTTCCTAAAGCATGAAAAGACCTGCCTCTACACATAAGTGCCTCCTCCTCACTACTAAAATTGAGCAGAAAGCTGAAGACCTGGAGTTTCGAGTAGGCGCACTCGGACCTAGGTGTGCCTAGACTCACACCTGCTCGACGCCAGGATACCTTTCCGGGTGATAGTCCACTCTACAAATCTGCATAACATACCTACCAGCGCTACATTCTTGTTTTAAAAATGAATCACAAGTAATGCTTAGATGCATGGATTGATGCTAATGTGCAGTATTAATAGGTCATACATTTACAGAAATGGATATTCAAAAGTGAGAGAATTACAGGACCTCAGTAGAATTTAGATACTACAAATAAACCTGTAATGCACATTTTTATATAGCAAATACTCTATACAATGTGTCTGTACTATAGCTGGTATACAAATAATTAAGATAAACCACAGGCATAGTAAATTACTGAAGCTACCCCTTTATCAGTGTAGGCAAAAAAGAACCTATGTGAATGTTGTTACAAAACTGGTCATTGATCTATGCATATATGTAATAACATCACACTGTATTTGATTCCTTGCTCAATCAACAAAAAAGGGTAAACAATTTTATGGTGTCTATGCAATGTGTTTACCAAATCTCTGACTTTTAACAAAGCAAGTTTTTATTTCTCTACATTTTGTTGTCAGTATGCACCTGTGTTTCCTTGCTTCTGTCACCATCCTTTTGTACTTCTGGGTAGTATGTTTACTACAAAGTTTCCCTCTACTGTATTTTACATCATTTTGATCTATTTCGTTTGTGCAACTGTCCACATCCTAAATCCAAACTTGTCCTTATTGCCATGATTCAAACATCTCTTTGATCAACACTTACTCTTGGAAATGAAAGGAGGCTGCACTCTGATCACATTACCCTAAGCAACACACCATATTCTCTTTGGCTCCAGTTCCTAAAGTTCAAGTCTACAGATAGTTCTCATTTTTGAAATTCAGTAATTGCAAGACTGACACAACATGGCACATTGTGCCATTCCCCAAAGACAACACTATCTAAACTGTAAATAAACTTTATTGCTGTTAGTTTTTGAGCACAAGGTAGAAAGGATGTACTGTACCTGGGGATTGCTGGTATTGGAGGTAGTATCGCTAGGCAGTGTTTCTTGGTAACTGTTTTCATCCAACACATTTGACAAACTGGAGCTTTTGCGAACTCGTAGGCCTGGAAATGGCTTAAAGTTCTCGAGTGGGGATGGAGTTCCTGGGAGGCTGCCAGGTGTCTGGTTACCACTTTCAATAGTAGCAATCGAGCTTGTGCTGGCAAGATCAAGACGAAGGTCGAAGGGGGACATGGAGAATGGGGAGAGTGGCTGGTACACGCTATCAAAGGGAAGCGTATCAGGTGAATTTGGTTCATCTGACCCTTGAATGTCAATAGTGTTTGATGAAGAATGGCTGGTGCGGTCTAAAGAGTCAAAAGATTTGAAGTTGTAGGGGTGAAACTGTTTTTCCTTGTCAATAGGAGACATGGAGTGGTCAGAGTACCCTTCCGAGATATCTTGATCATTGTTTTCAAAACAGAGCGGCATAAAGATGTCTGGGTCTGGAGTGGCAGGTTGGGTATTCAGATTGTCCAGAATCTCTTTCTCTTCCTCGGACCCAAAAATCTTGTGGTGGTTAGCATTCCTCAGCAGATCTAGACAGTAACTGTTGGTGGAGCCCGAAAGACTGAGCTGTCGAGACTCGAAGGACTCTTTAACGTAAAGCTTAGTTAAGGTGTCCTGCCAGCCAGCTTGTTTGGCAAGATGGCGGACAATGTCTTGTTGAGAATATATCAAGTGGAAGAGCTAAAATACAAACAAAAGGGAAGCTTTCACAAAGAATTTAAATGAAAACAGTTCATTTGCATTACTACTGTTTTGCTATATTTGATTTAGCTCCTGTTTAAGACATGGCAGACAATATTAGACTATACTTCCTGTTGAGCAGCAAAATCCAGCCGATGATGCTGAGCCCTTCTTGGAACCACTGAGATAAAATCTGTTTACCCTGGTCAAGACTTTATGCAATATATACATCAATTATGCCCCAATTAGGAAGATTAAGATCTAGGATCAAAGCACAAGGGAAAAAATGTAGTCAATTCCAAGCATCAGTACACAAACGTGGGAGAAAGGAAATGGCAATCAGAAGAATGGCACTAAAGAATCCTCCCCAACCAGATTTTAAACAACAGTCCAACACGGACAACAATAGCATAAAAATTCTACAATTCTTGAGCAATCTCATGATTTACGTGAGGGCACAGCATATCTCAATACACTTACAGTGTCAGCTTGTCACAAACCTTTCCATACAGTTTTTTTCTCATACATATGTTTTGTATTGCTAACAATACTATTAATATTATGTAAGTTGTTTGGCAAAGGCTTCCGAAGGTCTTTGAGTTTTAACATAAATTATGCATAATAGACCAGGTAGCTTGTCAACATAATGCAGAGACGTTCTTCTCCCTACTTTAAAGTCTGGAGGCAAACTAAGTGTAGTTCATGCACTTAAACTATTGCCTTTCAACAGGTACAACTATTCATTAGAGTAAGTTAAACCTCTGAAGAGAAGGTCAAGGATGGCATTACTAAATAATGAACCCAGCCATGGCGTGATGGCTGCAGTAATCCCCAGGTAAACTCAGAGAAGCAGAGGAATATATACTCAAGCTCTCCTCCCAAACTTCCTTCAAGATGTCAAATATAGTGAAAACCTCTGGCCAATCCGGACACAGTACCTTGCGACAGACATCAAGTCTCACAGTCAACTCCGCCCTATGAGATAGGAACACCACGGCCACAAGATCCTTGTAGTTTGGATATAAGTCTGTAAGATGAAAACAAATTCAGTATCATAATTCATAAAGGGGTACAGAAAATGTGACAAAAAACAGCGGCTGCATCCCCCATTGGGTCTACCCATTTCCTTATCTTGACGCATACAGCAATTACTTAGTTTCAAGCATTAATGGATTGCAGGGTTTGATTGTGTTGCCTTTTGTAAATTCCCAATCACAGACTAACTCCTGTCCATGTTTCTTCCACTTGCTTCAACCTGAATATCACGTTACAAGTGAGGGGATTCTGGCGATGGAATTACTGAGGTATGGCACACAATACATTTGAATTCTATAGTCTGTAGCACCTTAATCACACTGACAAAAAAAACCTGATCAGCAAGTGTTGAACTGAATTTTGACAGCTGGATAATAGGATGAACACTTTACCCAATGGAAACCCCAACCTCAGGTTCCATAGTCTACCCAGAGGTCACCCAACACCTATCAATGTTTCTCTACTATCAGACAAGCCATTCTGGATGTTCCATGGGAAAACAAACTGCAACGATATCTGCCCGCCAAACATTCCGCCTTCCATCTACATTTTCCTACTAAAATTTACATATATTTACTTCCTTCCTTTCAATGCCTCTGCTCCCCCGTTCCATACTTCTGGTATTTAAAAAAAAATAGGACATGGCCTGGGAAATAACCTTGCATTTGGCTGGATGAAGAATCACACAATGAAGGTTCATTGCGCACTGCATAACTTTTTTTTGCTTGTAATCTGTTTAATAAAGGTTTTCCACAAAACAATACAAGAAATGTTTTCAAAATACTACCCCACTATGCGTAGATAGCATGATATATGAATACTGCCACAGGTAATAGTATACCGATGTCGCAGTGCATCAATAGCCAATATAGATGGAGGGCTCCAGGCAAGCAGACATGTCATAAACCAGGGAACAATTAAACAAATATTTCAATAACACTTAGGTCAAAATGCGATTCAGAGAACCCCAGGGGCCCTATTACACATAGGGCACACTTTCCCTGTTTGCGGCACGGCACACCTTAAAACAGGCGCTTTGGTCGCAAACAGGGAAAGTGCGCCCAATTACATTGAATGAGCTGCCCCCAGGGCAGCCGCAAAGTCGTGCTGCTCTGGGGGCAGCGCATTCAAGTGAAAAATGGAGCGGCTTTGAAGCAGCTGCTCTGTGTTTCACTGTGCAGACAGCAACCTGCCTGCCCTTTTAAGATGGGAGAGAGATCCCCTTGCAGGCGGGTGCAGTGAGTGACTGCACCTGCCAGCAAGGGAATGTCTGGGGGGTCCATAGGACCCTCTTTTCCCCTCCAGAGAACTGCCATCAGGGAGAGCACTGTCAGCGCAACTCCTGACAGCTTCTTTGCCTCTGCCCCCGTGTCTATAATACAGCGCAGGTGCAAAGGCAAAGGGACTCCCTCATTTGCATGGGGCCACACCCCCATGCATATGAGGGAACACTGTCTGGTGATAGCGCTCGCGCTATATATGTGCCAGTGCTATCTGTATTACAGAAAGGGCCGCACAAGTGTCTGCGACCCTTTCTGTGAAACCAAAGTGTCCCGGGGAAACAAAGTGGTTGCACATGCCTGTTGCGCCTGTTGGAGCAGAAATCTCATGCTGATCTCTCTTTGGAAAATTTAGGAAATGTGGCACCATCACCTTTGATTACCATTACCCTTGTTTCTGCTCAAGGCGATAGATCTTGGCCACCGTGTTTTGACCAGGGAGCTCCTTCATAAACTTGAGCAATTAATCAAATGCAAATAAACAATTTTAGTCAATAACGAGAGTTGTTAGTAGTTTTAAAGGGATTTTTTTTTCTAATCAGAATTTAAGTTTCTCTGACTCTTCATTTATTAGTCAGGTATCAATCAGGTTACAGAATTGATCATATAAATATAAAGTTAGTACAGAGCATATCATAAATTGCATGCAGAGCAATGAGGCACAAATGATGTCAGTCAGAACTCATGAAGAGTTCAAGAACAGAAGCAAGAGTGAGCTTAGCATGAAGCTAAATCAATAATTAATAATTGCAGAATCTCCCATGAAAAGAAGCAAGGCAAAGAGCATATAAGCCTTGGGAAAGCCAGTTAGTCAAAGCATAAAGCTTGGGGATTTTAATAAGAACAGAATGGACAAAACCTGCATCTAATCTGCCTACGTCTATCTCCATTCTGCTCTCCATCAAGGCCTGACCTCTCCTTCCCTGCATCTGCAATTCACATCTGCTCTCCTCCCTTCATTTCAGCATCGAAGTCTGAAACTCCACTGCAGCCTTCTGTCTCTAAATCTGTCTGCAAGGGTTCCTGCCAGTGTTCTGAAAGTGTTCTGAAACTCCTAACTAGGAACGCGTTTATCAAAGAATAATGTTACAAAGCATGTAGCGTGACTTCATCTTCCTCCAACAGGAATCCAGCATTTTCTAAAAGGACACCTCCACCCCTCGGCAGATTGCATACGTCATCTTATCAGACAGGTGAAGATCCTGAGAGGTGCATAAACCATAAGGCAATGGGGAAGGGGCCGTAGTCTTTTTCCAGGCAAGCGCTATCAGCTGCTTTGCAATGCTCAACATATAGCTAATGAGTCTTCAATCAATGTGCGTCATCACTTCCAATGCAAGGGGTCGGAATCCCAGTATGTCAGTGGTGTAATAGCCAGGGAATAGGAACTCCACCATGCACTTCATGTGTCCGAGAATCGCCTTCCAATGAGTTGTGATAAGAGAGCAAGACCATCAGATGTGACAGAAGTCGGACCTTACAACAGGGCTGCACACATAAGATGGTGGTTCGGTAGGGCGGCGCGAGGCATGGGAACCTGCGATCACCCTCTGTTGCTCTGACTCGTAGGACTGCAGCTCTGTCACCCGACTCCGGGGGTGATCAGGAAGCTGCGCTGGAGTGGATTGTCGACTGCAAAAAGCACAATTGATGGATGGAATGCTGAACAATGTCAAACACTCACACCAGTACAGAGATCGGGGCCTAAATCCATCGTTTTTTGCTCGCCATGCCACCCCAGTTTGTATCCAGCCATATGCAAATCAGTCTTGACCCTCCTCCCCATGGGAACAGTCCAGCCCGAAACTGCCAGGCCAGGTCCTCCCCAAACCGGAAAGAAGCATTGTTGAGGCAGCCAGGCCCGGTGCGTTGGAGTAGCGTGAAGGGTCCATGGGTATTCATAGACAAGACAAAGCACGCCTCACTCCATTCCCTTCTTGGCCTCACCCCAGCGCAACTTCGTTTTAACTACTTCAACGCCTTTTCTTTGCAGCTGCATGCAATTAGCATAATCCAAGAACACTATCCTGCATTAGAAGTCCTAACAGATCGAGTCTTGTCCCAGCACAGGCCAGAAGATCTCTTCTCTGTCTTGATAGCTAAGTATCTTTGTGATCATCAGTCTCATCCGGCATGCCTGGGAGGAGTTTCTGAAAGAAGACTTGGTGTGCTCATTCTACCAAAAAGCATGGCGAGAGATCATTAGCTGCGACAGTTGAAGGATGCATTGAAGTAGTCACCCAGGGATAGGAGCCTGGTTAAAGGATGTAGACTGGCCTATAAGCAAGCACTAGATACTCGTCAATCGACTCTGTGGGAGATAGCTTGGGAGGAGCTATGCCAGGCGTGTGAGAGTGGGGATAGCTCCCTCTTTTGGAAAGTGGCTAATGGGCCTTGCTTTACGAATGGCTCTGGCTCGGTAATATGTCATCATATTTCTGAACAACAATGAGTCAACCACTTTGAAGGTGTTTACAATCAGAGAGGGGGACAATGATATGGCAGTACAGGTTTTATCCAGTGCTCCAGTGGTCTTTATCTTGGAAGAAGTTACTCTGGGCATCGTGGCATTGTCCTGCAATAAGGCCCTGGGACCAGACGGAATTCCCACGGATCTGTTCAGAGCCATCTCTTGACTCAGGTCTTGAACACGACCGCTTGGGAGGGGTGATGCCCTCATGGTCCACAGCTGTGATTATCCCGTTCTTTAAGATGGGTGCCAAGGACAACCCCCAATGCTACCGCCCAATCTCATTAATTGAACGCGGTGGTAAAGGTCTTCAGAGGGTAATTCTAAACAGGCTGTGGGAGTGGGCAGAGGTAAATATTATTACAAGCGATGTCCAAAATGGTTTCAGGTCTGGTAGGTCCACCTCTGACCAATGCCTGAACTTCATCTTATCAATAAATACACAGTTGCCCGGTCTGAATCTTTGCATTCAGCTTTCATGGACTTAACGTCCTCGTTCGACAGGGTTAACCATGTTAAACTCTGGGCCTTGCTCTTCAAGATGTGGGTTAATCCGAATATTGTGGTCCTTTTAGCCAACCTTCATTCTGACACTTCCACCTCTGTGCGTTTTTCACAGGGCTCTGATCTCACTTGATCATTCCCCACTAGTAGTGGTGTCCGCCAAGGGTGCATACTTGTCCCTTTCCTGCTCACTCTATATGTGAACGGGCTGGAGTCTGCTCTCCTGTCAGTTTTGGCAGACTGTCCTAGGGTTGGAGCTAGATCCCTCCCAGTCTTGTTATACGCTGACGATGCAGTCGTTATGGCCCACACGGCTTGGGGGTAGGATCTACTCCTTATCAAGTTTCTAAGTTCTATATTATAGTTGTTTGTCCAAAGTCCACTACCAGTAAGATTTTTAAAGTGGCTAATCACACTTTGGGTAAAGTCTCGGCTTTTCACTATCTGAGTGTTCTATTTGATGCTAAAAACAACTGGAAGCCATTAATTGAGGGCAAATGTTCTGAGTTTATTTAAACTGCGGGGGCGGTTTCTAGTTTTGGGCATAGGCTAGGTTACTGGTCACCGAGGGTCCTCTTAAAAATGTATCAGGCCAAATGTGTGTCCCAGCTACGGTATAGAAGTGAGGTCTGGAGGTACGCAAACTTAGGCAAGATCCAAACCACGGAGAACCAATTTTTACATCAGGTAGTACAGGTTCCACACTCCATCCCCACGTTTTCAGCGCAGTCGGAGCTTAGTCTTGGTCATGTGATAGAACGGTGGCCCTCAGCCCCCTACTGTGCTGGATGAAGGTGTGGACAAGGGAGGAACTAAAGCTTAACCAGTTGATCTTTGTGGATTGTTTGACCCCTGATCTGGTGCACAAAATCCTGTGGATAGCCTATGTGAAGGCAGCTTTTGCCTCTCTCGGGAGAGCAGATATCTTTAGTGATCCCAATTATTTGTCCCTTCGAGAAGTGACATGTGTTAAGAGGTTGCTTCTGGGTCGAGACCTGCTGGAGCGTGAGCTGCAGAAACTCTCAGTGTGGGGACACAGGCTCTTGAAAACTGTTAATGGTATGGAGCCGTATCCAGCCCAAGTTCGTCATCAGTGAGACAGGCTTCTTCTGGCCAGGTTCAGGTTTAATTTGTTGACAGGGTGACAGGGGCTTTCTGTCTTATTGACTGTCATTTGTCTGTGGAAATGTTTTACTGAGGTGATTTTATATTTATGTCTTTTGTATTCTTTTATGGTTGTTTTTGTTAACCGAATAAAGATTTTATGATGATGATGACGACCCATAGCTGTGGATTCTCCACAACCATTGTTTTAAGAATCTTTCGGGGTGACTGCCCTCTAAGCCTTCTGGAAAACCCACAAATCATAGTTTTTCTACTTCACCCACCCTTCCTATCCGCCACTCAGTTTGAGGTCGTGGTCAGGCAGGCCATCATAGTCTGCAGTTTTTGAGTCTTCCAGATCACTGATGCGGTCTTTGACCTCCGTGACCCTAGCTATTGCATTCCTGAGGTCCTTTCGCAGAAAGGGCATGCTTAAGGAAACTGCCCTAATCTTCCTTTCGAGTGCCAGGTGGGGCTACAAATTTGCCTGTAGGATGACCAAGTTGGGGAGAGGGCTCCATCTGGTCACCCCCTGACCCACCCAGCTCTGCATTACATTCTGCCGCCATCACAGCTGTTGAATCCTACTTATTGAATGTGTTAAGCATTCCTTGGTACGGAACTTGGCCAGCATGATTTCAGCGCAACTCAGGTGCACCACAAGCAGCTCTTTCATTGTTGATACGCTGATACACTGTTCGAGTGATTTCGGTTCTGAACTTTTGCCTTCCTAGAACCTTTATTTCGGCCTGAGTAGTGCCCTCTATTTGCCTCCAAAGGCCACAACCTTGCACCACATTTGTATTAATTACAAGAGGATGGTATGACGGCTGGTATAACATTGGAGCCTGGGGAGTCTGGGAACCACTGAACCTCGGGACCTCTTTTTTCTAAACCTGACTTTGGCAATTGCATGATATGTAAAATAAAATGTTTTGTAAACATGTGAAGTGTAATGTAATTTGTTAATTCAAATGTGTAAAGTCACATTATCCTGCAACACTCCGTTGCTCTGTCTTGCATGGGCTTTAAAAAAAAAAAGTCATTAGACACATCACCAAACACAAAATTATGTGATATAATCCAAAACACCTTATAAACCTGGCCTTATTATAATAAAAAAAATGACATGATAGAATTGTTCATGCAGTTCACTTAGTTGCAATTTCTTAGCTTATCTGTAGGTACAAGATATGCCTCACCTGATCCAAGGACTTGCTCCGAGAGACAGCGAATGAGCAGCATTGACACTGAAATTTCATTTAGGAAAGAGATGAGCCCCTGGTAGCCGATGTCCTTCAGCTTCAGCCTGTGCTTGTATCGCTCATGGATCTTCTCAAACTTCAGCATCTTGTACATGATCTTTAGGAGCGCAAATGCAGAAAAGGGAATAGGGAAGTTAATGGACACCAGTTACAAAGTTTTGTTTATTGTTGTAGAAACAAAGCATGTTTTACAAAGTTATATATGTGGAAAAGTGTGCACTTGGGGCATGTTATTTTGGGTACGTGGAATATATTATACTTTTCTTATTTTGGGGCATGAAATTTCAGAACCTACAGTAAATGAGTTTGGGTCAAAGACTTCTTTTCAAATGGTAAATTAGGTTATCCCAAAGAATTGATCAATTCCTCAGGCAAATTCTAGGTCAAAGGGCCTGGCAGATGGCTGTAATAGTGTATTAGAGCTATGGTAGCGAGGGTATTATGTAAAATCAAAACCATTAATCTTCAAGAAATTACCAAGCTTTCGAAAAACAAGTCAACAGTGGTCCCCTGCTATTAATTAAAAATGAAATATTCTTCAAAAGAAATTAGGCTTTTTACAAAGATCTAACCAAAATTCCACACAAAGTAGACAGTGACTCTCACTTTTGATAGTGATCAAACACTTCTGAAATAAGCAGCTATTTAATCAACCATATTAAAATTAGAGGTGGGTGAAACTCATGCAGTTTGATTCTGCGGAATCATGTGGCCTTATATTAAGATTCTGCTGAATTCCGCGATGGGCAGAGTGGTCATTTGACTCTATTTTCATAGCGAAAAATGCACCCTCACGTCCAAAAATAGATGCGAAGATGCATTTTCCTTAGCAACCACTGCATAATTTTTAATTCCGCCCATCTTAATCTTAGAGGAATTGGTTTATTTGTTTCAAGACACAGATCACCCCAAAACTTTGGAGAGGAAGGTAGGATTGGATACAGGTTAGAAGTTGTTCAGACCATTGGTTTTTGCACCTTGTTTTTATGAAGAGGACTGGCTTGTCCAGTTTTCATAATGTTAAGAACTGTAGCTTAAATCAGGGAGGAAATGACCATTGTTCTGAGGTAGGGGATGTGGGAGACACTGATATCTTTTACCAACTTAGCTGGAATGGGGACCATAGAATGAGAGGAAGGTCTTAGAAATCCTTATAATAGTTTCTGGAAGGAGGACCACAGTGCAATATGTTTGCCCGATAAGTTAATAGATGCTGCAATAGGTTCTTCTGCATTAATAGAGAGCCCGATCTATCTTATTTTATCCCGGAAGAAGTTAGAAATTTCAAAGAATTTTTCAAGGCAATTTTTGCTCCTTCAACCTCTGCTTTGGTGACTGATGCCTCGGCTTAGAATATGTGTTTTTCAAGGCTTTGCATTTGGTTGTAAGGTCAAAAGGTTAGGTGTCAATGGGTTTTGTCTCCATCTTCTTTTGGCCATTTGATGAATTTTCCTTGTGCAAGTCATTAGAAAACTACTTATTGGACTTTTTGTTCTTCTGTGTTATCTGTTTGAGAGGGATGAGTTAATCTGCTATTCCTGTCATGACTGAAATACAATGGTCTGTCATCGAGTTTGTTTAGGGTTTATTATTTTAGTTTTTTAACCTTGTGGAGCAGTACCAAGACCTTACCAGTGACTGCATGAATTTAGAGGAGGAAAGTATGCGTCATACACTGACTAACAGCACATTGTTGGACACCCCAGTCAGTGCATGGTGGGGTGTCCTCACAGCCAGGATTGTTCTTCTGCTTTTGTGCTTACGGTCACTCAGAAGTGGACTCAGCACTGGGAGAAGAATGTAAAACTTTTGCTATATTTGCATTTACCAAATGAATGCAATGGAATCCAGGGAAAGGGGCTTGGACAAACTTTATATACTGCACATTTCCAAGAAGGTGGTCTGTCCGTAGGATGACATACAAAGTTCCCAAACCTGAATCTACAATCACACGTTAATGGCATTGAGAAAGAAGAACAGCATCAAATAAGACTTCTTAAAGGTATAAAGTCCCTCAATTCTTCAGGCGACTTCAAAGTGCTGTCCAAGGTTTTGTGTTCTCTAAGCTTGACTATATCAACTTCCTTTTGGTTGGTGTCCCTAAAATGAACTTGCTCCTTTAAAGGCTGCCCTGAATGAAGCTGCATGACTCATGACCCAGTTAACTGGCCTCCAATAGAAGCAAAAAGCATATTCAAACTGGCATGCACAGCCCAAGAGCTATGCATAATGATTCTTTAGACTACCTAGCTGGTAAACCGACCGCTTTTGAGTGGGTCACAATTGCTCAAAACTGTACTCCCCTTCTTCCTACAAACCCCAATCTTCAAAAAAGCAAAGACCTTGCGTTTAACCCGTTGGAAGCCCATTTGATGCTAGACCTAAGAGCTGAAGAACGTATATCTCAGGTTCACTGATGGCTAACACCCCAAACCCTCTGATCTCTTTGAGGGAGGTGTGGGAAGCGAATTTGGGCCCATTAGATACTGATGAGTGAAGAGAGGCCAAAAATCTACCCCCTCCTCAAAAAACGCTTGTCGAATCTGCCCTCAGACTCATCCAGTTCCACTATCAATACAGAAATTACTATACTCCAGAGTGGTTGCATAAGATTAACACCTACCTTTCACAGATTTGTACTTGATGCTGTTCCCTGAGGGGCACCTTGATGCACATGATCTGGGATTGGCCAGAAATTAAACCTTACTGGATGCAGGTCTAACGGGCACTAACTTCTGTGCTGGGATACCCAGTCACCCTCATACCTAAAAGTGCCCTACTGCAGATCAGGGAGGGAAAGGGAGGTAACTTAGGACACCATACATTTATAGGATTGGGCCACTTAACTGACAAATGAGGCATAGCCAAGAAGTGGAGGGAATGAAACCCCCAACTATGCCCGATTGGCAACTTGATGGGGATCACTGTTGAACCCTGGAAAAGCAAGTATACAAAGCTAGTGGATGCCCTTCAAGGTTTTGGGGATCGTTGACGGATGCGATGTAAACCAGTACTTTTCTCTGTGGACTTCACTTGCAAATTTTTTACCAATGGGTGCAAGCTTGATCACTGGCGTTTCCATACGTCCAGTACCATGTTGACTCACGGAATGAACAATTTACTGGAGGTGCGGATGTCAAGTCAATTTTATTAATGTCCATACAACAAGACAATATATAAGATTTGTAACTCCCTTAGTGTATGGTTTATCAAATACATTATCAATGCATATGTGTATGCCTTGTTTTGCGTGTTGACAATACAAAAATTTGGGGGAAAAGCAAAGACCTTAAGATAAACCATTCCAGGGAGCAGCCTTAGAATTGGAAACCCTCTGTAGGAATACTTACAAAAGATATGGAGCAATATTATGCATCAGTAAATTATTACAAATGCCTGATGGTAACCTCAGACATTCCCTCCCAAATATTTGGGGACTAAAAAGGTCAGCTATGATCTGGCAGTGTAGGTTTTGAGGCATGGACTATTCCAGTTTCCTTCCATCAAGTCACAATAGCTAAACCAGTGCTTTAAACCTTTGCAGAAGTAGAATGACCCACAAGGAACTAGGTGAGTCTCCACAGACCATGACCTTTGAAAGTCCAGTAGTGATCAGGTAAATTTAACCACATGTGAGGCTATCATGAGTACCGACACAGCTATTTCTGCTCCTTTAAAAGCATTCAACCTGCAAAAGGTGCCATCTTCTTTACAACCTCAATTTTCCTCGCAGTCCAGCAGAAATTATATGCATACTCTAGGGTTCAGGCATTACACAAGACAGTATAAACCAGTGGAAATGGAAAAAGTTGCCTCTTGGATTGAATGCATTGGGTGTATCAGAAAGCGGGAAGTGCCAGGAGAAGTGGAGTCAAGTGGGGTGGAATTGTGAGATGCGGAACCAATGGGAAATCATCCCATGCATTATTCTGCCCCATACCATAACAAATCGCAACAACAAAACAATGTGCTTATTTAACTTGTCTCTAAAAGGCTGTATTATTAGATAACTGAGGAGGTTGAGCAGTGCTTTAAATAGGCTGAAAAACAATGGGGTTGCTTAAGGAGCTGTGGCCTAAGTAGAGTAACTTAGAATCCTTTATAAGAGGTGTGGCCTCTGTAACTAAGGACGTGTCAAGGACATGTGACCTAGAAACAGACTAGGCTCACCTCGCTCTTCTTCTTTTCCATCTAGTCCTCCTCTTCCTCATCAGCATCATCACTCTCTGGGACCTCCTCCTCCCTTTCCTCTTAGTCTTGGTACTCTTGTGGGTGATGGCCCTTTCCTCATACTGCTGGTCCTCCTGTGAGTCCTATGTCCTGATTCACATGATCTTTCTGTCCCCCTGGTCATCTTCTTCCTGATCCTCTGTCTTCTGGAGATTCAGTCTAGGTGCCACTCCTCAGCCTCTTCGTCCTCCTCCTGGTGCTTCTTAGGGTGCTGATCTGTAAATGATTCACCTGAAACTGGTCCTTCTCCTCCTGGTCCTGCTCCATTAGGTACTGGTCCTTCTGGTCTTCATGATCCTCATCCTCCTTATCTTCTTCCAGGCTCTTCTGATCTTAATCCTCCTCCAGGTCTTCATCCTGTTCCTGACACTTCTAAACCTACTCCTGTCCTTATGCTCCCACTTAGGAAAACACCAGGAGTAAGGTACCCACTGCAGAGATCTGTGTGTATTGAGCAAACTTTATGGCACAATTGCGGTAAGTTAACTCTTGCGGTTAATGTGCTTACTTGAGAGAGACATGTGTCATCTCTGGTACAAACTGATGCATCATAAAATATCACAGATGAAGAATATGCCTACTTCAGAGCATAGCGTGTAACATATAGGTTACATACTTGTGTTTTAGGTAAGATAGCTCAGTGGGCTAATGGTTTTGTTGGCGAGCCTTTTTTTATCAAGTGCCTAGCATTCAGTTTCTTTAATGTGCTACATTAATCTTATTATGACTGTACTTACTCACAAACACACATACATACCTACTGTTTATACAGTGCATGCACAAACCTATACCATACATACTTAATGTGAGAAACTCTACAAATATGTTCAATCTTAGTTTGTCTCATGGCAGGTTGTGCAGTGACAGGCTGGGTGTATTGTATATTCACCTGATGGGCCAGGCTTTAGGCTCCGGCTGTTCTGGGTATGTGCTATACCTCCCTAACCAGGGCACAACATGGACAAAAAGAACTGTTCTTCTGTTATGTGAGCAGCATTTACATTTGCATCCCCTGTGCAGGCTGCTACTCCACACAGGGAGGCACACTGTTGAAGGTACACTCACTCCTGATACGTCTGGTGTCAGCACACACTTCACAGGGACACAGTACATATGATTCACTGGAACAAGCAGGATTCTAGATCCAGCTCACAAATAGCTACTGGATCTGGAATCTGACTCGACCCCACTTTATTCCAGCACTACAATAACAAATAATAGACTCCTTGTCAAGAATGGTTCCTTACCTTAAACACCCTCTCACGCACTTCATCTGAATACTTCTTTTGAATGAGCAACCAGTAGAAGACCTCCACATTCCCTGGCTCCAGGAGACAGGAGTACAGCTGTTCCTGCGCAGTGCTCCCCTTCAGGAGGCTGTGGATCACCTCAAGCATACCACAGACCTGCAAGGCACAAACACAGCAAGGGAGGAATGAGGGACAATGATTTGACGCCATTACGTCATCCATAATGTGCATCAGTTAACAATGAAAGGAGAGTAAAGCCCTCTGTATAATGCACAAACCAATCAATAAAACAAACATCAACAATAATGAAGATCATTTATCCAGAAAACATCACAAAGTGAACCATTACTTGCCATTCAAGAACAATAGCTATCATTAGCCACCTAAAAGTCCTTGTAATTGACCTGGGAAGTATAACAAGTTGAGTCTGTGACACATACGGCCAATCTCTACTGCAAAAGAGTAAAGGAAGACAAGAAGCTAGCACCCAATAAAAGATCCTAGCATACGATACCATACTCTGAACATCAGATTGATGTGTACTGTGAATGCAGAGGGAACTCGTTTTGACTTAGCATTTTGCAATGAGGTCTAGATAATATCACAGGGAGTCAAACAAAAGTAGACGTTTGGTGACAGAGTAGCTCCTGTTTTCTACTCTTTTGGACAGGAGCAACCAAAATAGGAGATAGCCAATAAACTTGATTTTCAACACTGAATTCCTCCTCTTACTATACAGACAGAGAATTTGAGTAAGAAATGCTTGGAGGGTGCTTTATACGTGCATTTTAAGGTGGATATTAAACCTAGGTTTTAAACTCCTAATCTCTTCTCCTTAAAGCCTGTTTTCTACGTTTAAGTGATCTCCTAGAGCATTCGTCGTCGTCTTTCTTTGCTGCAAGTGAATTCATACCATGTCTGGTGGCTCCCAGCTTCTAAACTCTCCCATGAATACATGCAAGGATATGATCAGGTCTTGCACGGCGAAGGGGGTGGGCATACAAACTTGCCCAGAATTGTGCTGGGTGTGCAGTCTAACTTCTTTGGGGGAGTTGGTTGTGTCTGGGGGCGCTCTTGAAAACCATCGCAGTTAGTGCACCTACAGTATACATTTCCCATACATTTGCTACAAAGATATAGGTTCCAAGGGTGTACTCCTCAAACATTCAACCAATGTATGTCATACCTTGCTAAGCAAGCTTCATTCTCCCCTTAGATGTTGGGAGTTCACTTGCCCCATGAAATTGACGGGATAATGGTGGCAAAATCGTGTATTGCTCTGCACCTTTCCCCTATACATGCATGAACAGCCTTAAGTGCTACAGGAAGTTCAGAGAATGCAATTTCACATGGCCCATTTTTTTGCCATAACATCGTTCTTTACTTCTACATTTCGCTTCCTTTCATTTCTCCACGCTGTCCCTTTCCGCTGAGATTCCTAGCCATATTTCATGACTGTGAATCTATGACTGAACAGCTTATTGGAAGGGCCATGGTGGAAAAATAAAAACACATCTCACAACCTCATGCTGTAACTAGCCTCAGACTGCAGTGGTGTCACTCAGGACGCATGCACCTTAACAGTTCAGACAGTAGACGTTACACTAAACTTACAGACAGCAATAGTAATTATCTCTCAAACATCAATATTATGTATATTTGGAAATGCAACAATCCTTTTCCCAAAAATCTGATTTTCATCATACAGATTTAAATATTCAATACAAGCTTTTTAATTTTGCAAAATTTTCTCAGTTCCCCAAAGCATAGCTCATCACTTTCAAGAACATAAACATCTATTTTTTTGTCATGAAATACCAGGGTTCTGATTTTAAATAACTAAATGCTGGGAGTCCAAATATAGTTTTGTCAATTAGATTATGTAGTTACATGTACTACTCTCACATTTAGATAGATTCTGCCTGGCAAGAGCATGTATCATTACCTCATGCCGGAATGCCCACAGCAAACCAATAACTACTTCCATTTCCCAAGTCCAGCCTTATTCCAAGGTGGTCGCGATCACTCCATAGATGTTCACAATGCACCAAGAATTACCATGATGCCAGAGAAGAGCCAGTACTATACCAAGTGTAGGCATCATCATGCCAAATATGTCCAAAACGTGTCAAAAATTGCCATCATTATGTAAAGGTCAATGCTACTCAAGGGGTGGGCACATTATACCACCACCTTTTTTTTTTTTCATAGTTTTATACAGCGTGAACTTGACCCGAAGGTATCAGAGCGCTTTACATGAGCACCAGTTGCGTTACAGAAGGACACATTCATTTTTTGTTGGGCACGGGGTGATTAAGTGATTTGCCCAGAATCACAGGATGTTGAGCGTCCCTGCCGAGACTCGAACCTGGTTCCCCAGCTTTGAGGTCGACCGCTCTAGCCATAAGGCCACATCCTCCCTCCACTCTGCCACTTACACCCCTGCATTTAACACTTTTATACACTTTCCCTCTGATGTGTCCCTCTGTGGCTCCCTTCTGCACGTTACCCTGATTGTTCTCCTCCACGAAGCTTGTGGGTGCTATAAGCACCCCATACAAGGCCATGTGCACACACTGTGATTTACAGTGCAGGGTATGTAACACAGCCAATCACCATATGACTTACAGCAAGAGAGAGAAAAAACACAAAAGGGGCAAAGAAGAAGGAAATGAAAGTTGAACAAATAGTGACAAAGGGAGAAAGCTGGAATGAAAAAGAAATTAAGAGTCAGCTAAAGAAGTAGGGAGTGTCTGGTGGTGGATTAAAGAGGCATGCGATGGAATCAAGACTACACAGCATTGGTACTTGGCACCCCGACCACCAAAGGCACTTGCCGCAAACTTATGAACAAAGCTTTGGGCCCTAGAACTTACTCTTTCACAAATTAAGCACTGTTGAGCTACCCCATGTACCACTAGGCAATCTTGGACTCGCCAATGATAGATCTATACTTCAAACAGCTAGAACTGAATTTGCCGAACATGCTCTTATGTGCTCGACACCCTTCAAATGGATATTAACAGCTGATACCTGGTCCTCGTCGTTCACTGCCGCCAGGTAGCTCACCGCACTGTTCAGCTCATCAGTGGAAAAGTTCTTTGCAAGGAAGTCTTTCACCAAACTGAAGAGGGACGTTTGAAGTGTCTTTACATCATCAGCTGTGATTTGGTTTTCCTTGGGCGCTCTAAAAGACCACACAGAGGAAGGATTTTCATTTCTCATAGGACTCTGTCTACATTTACCTCTTAGCATGCAAAACTTTCTTTAGATATCTTTACAATCCACTACACACAGAAACATAGCTATATTAATTTTCTTGGGAACAAAACATTGTCCAGAAGATGTGAGGGAGGTTAGAATGCACGAATGAGGGTGCAATACCAATGTAGAGCACACTGTTGGCTTCAATGACACTGCATCTGACACTCCACGACATCACCCTTGATGAAGATTTGCTCAAGCAGGTTCCTTTGCATTGTCTACCAAGTGTTTTCTGATCATTGATCCTCCTTTCTCAGTGAGATCTTCAACCCCATGATCTCATATCCCCCTCATCTCAGCAAAGGTGGCAGAGCCTGATGCAAAAATGTCTAAAATTCGGATAGAAACATTTGAATTAAATATTTTTGGCTGAAAATATCCTCTTTACTTAATCAAAACTTCGGGTTCAGCCATTTCGTTTTAAAACATACACTTTGAAAGTTAACTAATCTTTTCTCAACAATATTTTCACACTAGATAAATTAGAAGTCTAGGTCCATTCTTGGACTATGTGAGGTAACGTGGTTGTTGCAGACAGAAGTCTTCACTAAACCATACTGTATAATAAAACATAATAAAATAGTATGTTCAATTGAATCATACTAGAATAGTTTTAATACAGTTCCAATTGCTTCAGAGAGACAGGGAAAATATCTTGGCCAAATGTCTATACTGTTTTTAAATTATTATTAATTGTGGGGAGACTAGATAAATCCATTCCATTCCAAAAACTTTATTTCGGTCAGTATAGACCATAAAAAGTAGATGATACAGATACAAACAAGACTTGATTTTTAACAATATTAAAATTTCATCAGGGGCAGAGTTGAAATAGAAATAAGTAACTTCTTCGCGAAAAGGTGGACACAATGTATTTTAAATTAATCAAGTATAATTTCATCAATATCTTTAGTTTTTGAGAGGAAAAGATGATAAAAAACAAGTTAAAAATAATTAAAATATGGCAGAGTGTACGGAGAGAGATATTTATACTTGCAGTGGTGAGTTTAACAGCACCCTACGACTATGCCACATGGAATTCAGGAATCGGGACACAGCGAAGACAATAGGTAGATGGGTATTGGTTCTCAGAATTCTATATACCTCCGAACACTGCCTGCACCCCAAATTTCTACAGAGTGGTACAGGCCAACGCCGTCTGGGTGTTTTATAGCCAGGCAGAAAAAAAGAACATGAATGTCTGACTCAACTGTGCAGTTGCAGGCAGGGCACCAAAGGGAAGGGGCTTTTAGCCATTTGTTCGTAAGTGCACGAAACGGCAAGGTCCCTATTCTAAACTGAATGTATAGCTTCCTTGCCATGGTAGGTTGTATATCATCCAAAAAAGGCTTAAAGAGGTATTCTGCTTTAATATTAAGGAAGTCAGCAGTTAGGTGACCAAGTTTAGTGTTCCCCTGGATATCAGCTAGTTTGAGTGATCTATAGGCTCTTACTAGTTCTAGACGTGAGAATGTCAGGCACACTACCTCGGGATTACTCCATAGGTTTGGAATGCATATTCTAAGGCATACATCTCTTATATATAAAAACCATGGTAGTTTCCCTGCCCCGGGAGTCCCAAAATCCCCTTTAGTTCAGACTGATAGACTGCTAATTCCGGGGTCGCCCACAATCTACGCCAAAAGGTTAACGGTCGGAGTCCTATCTCCTCTGCAATGGGTCTTATTCCTAGATCCAGGCGTAGAGGGATGAAGGGGGTTGCTTGGCGGTAGGCCCAACAACTGTCTCATAAATTTGTTCTCTAGTTTGGAGAGTCCGCCAATGGGACAGTGACCCTAAAGTTCGGCTCCATATATTAGAGCGCTCCTGACTTGTACGTTATGTATCTCAGCCACTGGGCCAGGCAGTTTGTGGGAGGAATTCCTATAGGTTTTTGTGATTCCCCCTACCATCTGAGCTAGCTTCAGGCTTGCTTTGGCTAGTTGCGGGCCCCATTCAAATGTTTCAGACAGCGTGACACCAAGATAGTCAAAAACAGTCACCCTCTCTAGCAAGGTACCATTTAAAGAGGGGTTTGGACGAGATGTTTTGGATGGGTTAAAGACCATAAATTTGGTCTTTGATGTATTGATCTCCAGCCCCCTGTTTTTACAGAATGATGAAAAACTGTCAAGAATCCTTTGAATGCTCATAGGGGACTTAGATAACAACAAAGTGTCATCCGCAAACATCATTGCTGGCACCTTACTATGCACCAGCTGTGGGGCGTCGTTGTCCTCCACCTCATTTAATTGGGCCACCAGAGCGTTGATAAAAAGACAAAACAGGGTAGGGGCCAGCACACACCCCTGCCTTACTCCCCTATTAACTGGGAAGCAAGGGGTCAATTCCCCATGTTTCCCGTACCCTACTTGGGCGAAATTGCCTGCATGCAGTCGCATGATCAGTGACAAAAGGTAGGGGGGGGGATTCCCAATTTTTCAAGAACCTCCCACAGTTTATCTCAGGGGACCAAATCAAAGGCCGTTTTCAGATCGACGAATATCAAATAGAGGTTGCCACCCTCTATTGACACCGTCTTCCAATATAGTAATTGGAGCCTAAAAATTTGGTCAATAGTGGAGATGTTTTTCCGGAAACCGGCTTGATAGGTACTCAGAATTTCTCACTCTTACATCCACAAATGGAGGCGATCGAGGAGGATCCTAGCAAACAATTTCTGAGCGACATCGATCAAGCTGATCGGCCTATAGTTGGTCGGCAGGAGAGGTGAGCCCTTCTTGAAAACTGGCAAAATTTCTGCCCCTAACCAGGTGTCCGGGACCTTCATACCACTCAGGATAGCATTAAATATTGCCCAAAGGTAGGGTCCCCATATATTTGGTTCCTCCCGGTATAGATCCCCTGGAATCTTGTCTAGACCGGGGGCTTTTCCAAGGGGAAGCTTCCTAATTGCATTTAAAACTTCTATTAAAGTAAACCCTTGGACGCCTTCATGGATAGTCCCTGAAATTGCTAGAGATGTTTCATCTTTTGGTTCTGTAACTGCCTCAGTGGAATATAGAGCTTGAAAGTGAGACTTCCATGCAGCTGCAGCAATGTTCGGCTCTAGGGCTGGCTTCTCTTCACTACTGTTTGTGCTCACTAGTGACCAGAACACCTTCATATCCCTTTTAGATAGTGCTATTCTAAAGGCACCCCATCTATCTCCCAGTTCTTCTTTGCTAGCTTGATACTGTCTCGATAAAGGGCCCTCATTTGTTTAATTAAGAATCTATCCTTACTTTTGATGGCATCTATGATGGCTCCCTTTGCCTTGCGGCAAGTATCATTGAACCATGTTTGTTTGGCACCCTTCTTCACATTGGAATGCATCAGAGGGTTAAAGGTATTAGTCAGGCTAGACGTCAGTTCTGCGTGCAGTGCCTCTATTCTGCTGATGGTTTGGGGAGAGTCGGGTACCATGACAGCCTCCTCCAGTTCCATTAAGGGCAGAATAGTTAGAGAGTATAGTGTGGCTACCTTGTCTGGTGGCTGCTTGAGTGTGCCCCATCTAATTCTCCTTCTATTGTTGGCAAGTGTTAGGTTGCTAACTACAGGGGTACTAGTGGCCATAGGATTATAAAGGTCTGGAAACTCCAGCTCCAGAGTCAGGGCGTTGTGGTCACTGTCAAGTCTCGGTATGACGGCGAAGTCAACCACCCACTGCCATGATCTTGTTTCCACTAGGATATAATCCAACAGGGAGGATTATCCTGTTCTATTGAAGGTTAACTTCCCTGGCTGGTCTGACTTGGTGCGACCGTTGCACGCTCTCAGGGAATGGGTTAGAGTTACTGCATTAATCTGGAGTGCCAACGGAGTCCAGGCCTTTATCGGTAGAATTTGGGGGTCAGGAATTAGCCAAAGACTATCCTCATCACTAGAGGATGCATCAGTGAAGGCAGCGAGGGGCTCAAATTGACAATTAAAATCTCCCCCTATAACCAGCCTTGCATTCAGGGGGGCTGAATCAATAAATGTGTTTAGTAGGTCTATGGTCGGGGATTCCTGACTAATGCTTACAGGGCGAGAATAAATGTTAATGAAGGCAATTTTTGTACTAGAAGATAAGGTGAGTACAGTACACTGAATGTCATTGGACATGGTATTCAACTGCTCCACAGTACAGTCCAGGTGGGTAGCAACCCAAGTGCATAAGCCCCCCGAGGGTCTGCCTCTTCCCCCCGTCGTAGGAAACGCATTGAAAGTTGCATAACCCACCCTCAGAATGTCTTCCCTTGCCCATGTTTCCTGAAACATGCACACATCATATTTGCCTACAAATTGTCCCCAGTCTGGGCAGTGCAGTTTTCTTTTTATTCCGGCGATGTTCCAGGATAGGACCCTCAGCTTGTGGCCGGGGTTAGAGTTGTTACCTAGGGCATTACGATTGTTAAGGTTGGGGCTTTGAGAGATTTCCCACTGAACCATGGGGACTACTTCTGAATTTCTGCATCTTCCAATGGGGGACCACTCCTTCCTGGACTAAAAGTTAAAAGGTCGGAAGATGAGAGAGCTGGTATATTAAGCATATCTACACAGGTCCTGTGATGATCTGAGGCTCCCCGATGGATTTCGAATTGTTGACCCCCTGGTTCATCCCCATTACCACCGAGGGTATTCTGGCTCTGCTGCACACTGTTGCTCTCCCCTGTTTCCCTGGCAGCCCCACTGGACCCATAACTAGAAACATGGCCACCTTTCAGCGCAAGTCAGTCCACGTCCTCAAGGGCCCCAAATCTGTTTGCTACTGGGATGTTAAATAAAAGAGGTCTGGGGTGTGGGCCTGAAGTTGGTTGTTCTTGGAACCAGTTAGCTGGGGCCCTGGAGTTTGGGGTCCAAGGTTGGCTGTGGGTATGGGAATAGAAATAGTCCAGAGTATAAGCTCGGACCCCAGTGTGTGGTACATAGGGACAGGCTAGCTGGCCAGCTAGGATATGTACAATCAGGGGATTACTGAAATTAATAACTATGCAATCCCCTTGCGTTGATTTAGGTTTCTTACCCATCCAGCCAACTCTACGAACCATTACAATTTCTCCTGCCCTATCGTAGGAGAACTGCTTGTGCCTGGACAGCCAAAAGAGGCACTTGTTCCTTAGGTCCAGCTGCGTTTCCTTCTGGCCATTTTTGATCTCGGGTACTCCTGTCAGTATAATGACATAGGGAAGTGAGGCTGGGGGTAAATTTATAGTCGGGGGAGTCAATACTCCTGATCCACTGTCATCTACCTCTACAGGGTCCACCCTTTCCTGGCCTACCCTGTGCTCTAAATGGGTGGGCCTTCTTCTGTTTAAAACCTCCTTATTGGAAGCAGGGTTGTGGCTCCCTTTCGCATTGGTGAGGTTCCTGGGGCCAATTGCTGTCCTCATATCTTGGGCCGGCTGAATACCTGGCTTTGCTGAATGAGACAGAATAGTTTCAGCTGACTCAGTGCTATAATCCTCTGCCCTACTGGCGCCCAGTGGCACACTAGGGGGTACAGCCCTCAGGGGACCTCGTTTGCCTGGGGGGGGTTGACCTACACTGTCCGTCTGGGAGCAACAGTCTTTCCTCTTCCCAAGGGCATGGGTAGTGCTATCAGTAGAGTTGACCTGACTGTTATAACCCATTAGATGTCCTGTGCCTATATGATTGAGTAAATGAGCAAGCTCTTCCTTTACAATAGCTCTCAGTTGGATCTCTAGATCCGCTATCAAATTCCTCACCCAAGAAGGACAATCAGAAACTGTTTGAGGGTTTGTGGGGTTTTCTGTCACTCTCCCAGTGCTAGCTAGTTCCTCTACGCTGGGTGTTATCTCCATGTTTTTCTTTCTCTTAGCTCCTGCCCCAGTTCCTGTTTTGCGTCTCCCGTTCTTAGATGAGCTAGTGGAGGTGCCGCCTTTGCGAGTTACTGGCTTCACTGGCAATTCTTGGGGTGAAGGTGGTAGGGACTCTATTGGCCCAGATGTAGATTCTATTAGCCTAGATGCAGGTCCAGGGGTTGTAGCTTGGGAGGTAGATGGCTCAGGCACCTGACCGAAGATATCTGGGGTTAAAGACAGGCGCCTCTCCGTCAACTCTATTTCGGTCGTTACCACCCCTATAGCTCTCTGGAGCATCCTGTCTATTGAGGTTTGGGGCAGGGGAGCAGGAATGGGTACTTGGAGGTGTTTTTTTACTGCACAAGCACGCTTGCCCATGTTCAGATCAAGGAAGGCTACAATACCACCTCACCCCCAGTGTAGGTCAAATAGGGATAGGGTAGACTAGGACACAAGACTGGGGTTGCAATTGGGGAAAAAGATACAATCAAATAGGCCAATTGAAAGAAAAGAAAAAACACAGATAAATAATTAGAAAGAGGAAGTCGAGGAGTCAGTGAACACGATGAAAATGACTCAGCTGTTGCCCCACGTAATACGAGTCTTAAATGAGTTCACAAGTTGTTGATGTGGGTCACTGGGTTACAGTTTCCTGCTTCCACCACCAGCTCCCAAAGGAAAGTAAGGGGAGAATATTGGCAACTATACAAGACGGTGGGAAGATACAGGGTGCAAACAGTTAATTAGACGGTTCTGAAAAGTCTTACCAGCTTAAGACCGCTGAAAGCTCAAAGTCAAGGGCGGTGGCCCTGCCCTGCCTCTTCCTGGCAATGACGGGCCCGGGCGCGGCCCGCGCCGCGGGTGGAATATCACCACCAGGGTTTGTTGCGGCCCTGAGGAGGCTTGTGTTGCACCCTGGGATGAGAATCCCACCAGGGTGTTGCTGGCTTGCACGAAAATGCCCCCGAAAAACAAAGGAATCGACGTGCTGTGTCCCGATGTGTCCCGCGCCGCGGGAGGTATATCAGCGCTTTTAAGCGCGGTTTGTGCGCCTCCCCCACACCTGGAGCAGCAGCGTGTGCTCGCACTGTTCTATCTATTCTAGCTCCAGTTTTAGCGCGTTTCTGGCAAGGTGTATGTCACATATCCTGGATACAGCAATCTCTCCAGACTGCAATGAATATTTAAATGTTACAGCTAGTTAATAATGCTCGGACATTTCTTTTTGCTTGACTTCAATGTATTTTGTGTAGGAAAAAAATGACAAGCTGTTTTCAATTAGTTTGGTTCTTACCCAACGACCTGATAATAGTTTTAAGGTTAAAGTCCAACAGCACCTGCAGCTTAGAAAAGCAATCACTGCCTCTTTCCCTGAAAACTTCTGACTTTGTACTGCTTGAATTGAAGACCATTTAGCACGGTCTGTTCTCCTGTTCTCGATTCTGTCAGCAAGTTTTTTGTTTACATGATATGATCTGGAAATAACAGATAATTATGGCAAAAGAGACTGCATTTCGGATTTTAGCGCCTGCTGCTGTGAGCACACGAGCTTAAAACAGAAGCACATTTAAAGGTGTTTTAAGTAATAGTTGTGCCTAATTTTTTTATGGACAAGATCGAACCAGGTAATTTTGAAATTAGATTTATGAAACTGAAATAGATTTTATTTGAACTTGGTGTAATGACCTCAGGCATATTCGGCAGCACACGGCACAGTTCAAAACTATTCAGATTACAAAAGTCAAGAATAAGATACAATATCAATATGTTTCTGCCCTTGCTTGAATAATCACTGTGGATCCTTGGCTTTCCTCAGGACATCCATACCCCGTGTAGAGATTATTTAGAATTGAATATCCTCTTATTGTCAGTCAGACACACTGTAATTTGGCAATATAATGCCAGGCCTGCTTGCCACAATACCAGAAACACATACTAGTTCCCCTGGAGTGATCAAGGGTGCTGCTTAATAGGGAAACGTCAGAAGCACGTCCCTGTAGCGAACCTTGAGTCATGGGTACTGTGCTGGTCAATTCTCTATATTTATGGCCAGGCCTTACGCAAGTTTGACTACACTGACATTCAATCCTAAATCATTTCCACATGGGGTATGACTTGCCCTGATGAAAGCCCAGGATCCACATGGACCATTCAAGTAAGGACAGAAACATGTTGATATACTATAAGCGGGTGCAGTGAAGATAATTTACCCTAACATACCCAGGTAGTCTACGTTTTTAATCATACGTAGGATGCAAACAATCAAGGGAAACCGGGTGTTCCTAAGGTATTTTTATACATCTGGACCCCATTGGGTGCTATCCGAAAGTGCTCTCTCCAACATGATTGAGCGCACCCTGGTTGATAGGGACCAGGATGAGACCCAATGATGAAGCATGCCATTAACAGAGTGTGCGATGGTCTTAATAAAAAAAAAAAAAAGAACAAGCATTCTGAATATTGAATATCTACAAAATGGGATAATCGGACACAAACACTCCTGTTGGTCAGGACATGACACAATTCTGCGTTCTTCCACTGTAGAGTGATTTATCTCAGAACAGGATACCTCAAGCCAGTTTCAGCCGTGCAACTCACCCATAGTGTTTCCTTACGGAGTCCAGGATATACTGCACACCATACTTTTTTCTAATCTTCTGCTTGTGGTCTTTGATGACGGATGAGAGATATTGAATGTGTCCTGCAGAAATATGCATAAAGAGCACAATAAGCAGAAGAATTTGTAAACATAGGCGAAGAATTGAAGAGTTGTGTGAATAAACAAAATAAAGGTTATATCAGTCGATTCATTGTACCACGCGTACCAAAAATAAAACGATTATTCAAATCCCCATGACTTGTGTTCTGAAGCCTTTTGTAATGTTTTTTTAACCCCTGGTCAATGCAAAACATAGGGAGGAGGGTTCAAAGGTGAGCTAGTGAGTACCTCTTCTCTGACCAACAGTAGCTCTGAAATTAATCTTAATACAAAAGTGGAGCTATTTTAAAGGCATTTTTCTCTGTCAAGGGAAAACTAATCAAAACATATGAATGTATGGGGGCAAAAAGGGAACAATACCGCATACAGTATAGAAGTGGTAAGGCTCAGTGAGAAAAGAGCAGACTAGAACTCAGCAGATTTTATGGTTATAGCATTTCATGCCTATTGACAAATTATGTGTTTCTATGTATATTGAACAAGTACAACTTCATTAAAAGTTATTGCAATTCCTTCTCTATAAAAACTGCCAGGCCAGTGGGGAGACCTATTGCACAATGGTTAATAATGCTATGCCTGGTTGTGATACAGGTTTTTTGCGATTTGTCTGCAATGTGCAAGAATGGCGACATTTGCATCTGGAAACCCAGAATACTCTTACTGTGAGAATATACACACAAACACAGGATGTACTTGTTGTACAGTCATGAATGAACAAATTAATGTTGGGATTTCTAAAGCGCATGGCTACCGCGAGGAGTGTCTCGGCACTACATGGAAAGTAAGAGTCAGAGATTAGGAAATAAATTAATTAAAGAGTGAAGAGCCAAGTCTTAAATTGCTTTCTAAATGATTGTTCGTAGTTCACTTGGTGTGGTTCAACAGGCAACTTGTTCCAAACATGAGGGCCAAAACAGAAAAAGATCTGCCTCCGGATCTGGCTCGCTTTACCCTCGGAACTTTGGCCAAGTGGCCAAATGAAGAGTGCAAAGAACTGTAGGGAGAGTAGAATTCGTTTCTGGAGGACAGATAATCTGAGCCAGATTGGTACAGAGCCCTCTGCTTAAGGGTCAAGGACTTAAACAAGATCCTATTTCTGACTGGAAGCCAATGCAGATTCTTCAGATGAGAAGTAATAGAGAATCACTTGGGTAGTTGCAAAGCCAAGCGAGCAGCTGCATTCTGAACAGTCATGCACAAACAGTACGTGAGCTCAGATAACATAAGTTCAGCTATATACTTACGATAAGGTCTTGGCAAACCATTTCAGGTGACTCCGAGCCAAACCTTGGGCAAATTGAGATTTTGAGGTTTGCATGCTGCAGGCGGTTCGTATAAAATTAAAAACTGTAATAGGTCCTAGATAGAATCTGGACATGAAACAAATCTTGATTGCAGGGCAGCAAAGGAAGACATAGCTGTCCTATTACTGCTGGTGGGCTCTTCTCTTAAAACTTATTTACCAGGTCCGGAAGCATGCACCAGTACCCTCAGGGAAAGAAAACCTTCATACCCTCATAAAATTAGATGTTTTTAAACATTGTATTGGTTGTATGGTCTGTTGAATTTGTTACCAGGCAGATATTATGTTGGCGTTTGTTCTCTCTCTATTACCTTTGTCTGCCCTTCCCCATTTTTAATCTGTGTCTTCTTTGTTCTTGTAAATATGCAAATCTTTTATAATTAAGTTTGCTCCTTAGGATTTGAACCCCTTACTGGAATGCCCTGTAGCTAGCTAGCTCAATAGAACGTTTAAAGGCACAGATGAACTTCCTACCATGAAACATGGCTCACAGGGAGGCATGGAGGGTGGCGGAAGAGAGAGGTGGACAGAGGGCGCCTGAAAAAATCTCTAAGCAGATGGCAGAAAAGAATCTAGAAAAGGCAGGTTATGGATGTTAATTAACCAAACTTCATGGGTAGCAGAATAGGTAAAGACAGGAATGACACCTTGAGCCACCTTTAGCAAATGCTCAGCTTCCCAATTGATTCTTGGATACCTGGAGAATGAATGGAACTAAAGACCGTAAACAGGCTATTAGACCCCAGTTTATGTTTTGTTCCTGGTGCTGGTTTATGACCCCTAAGATTGGGGTACATAGGGCACTGCCATGACAAGCTACAGTAAGTAGCTGCTACCCGAAGATATCCGAAATTGACTTCCCTGTGGGCCAAGTAAAGAAGCGTCGCGTTAGCGGTGTACGCTGAAAACTGAGAGTTCTTGCCTACAGGAGAAAGATGGATATAATCCATTAAATGGAAAAGCGTAGTGCTGGGATTTCTTTCATTTACTATGACCCAAATAAAGCAAATTTGGGAACAAATGGTTCACTTCTATTTTTTTGAGACACACTATTAGACAATTTGTAGCACTGCTGTAGAAAAACTCAATTTTGTGGAATTTGAGATACTTTGTATTGGAACAATTTAAGAAATTTTAGAAATAGTATAAGCTACAGCTGCGTTTCTCAAACTGGGGGGTCACGACCAGACGATATCTGGTGGGTCACGAAAGAGCAATAAATGAAGATGCCTTTACAATTGACCTAAGGTAACAACTTGCTCCCCGGCATGCACAGTTTTCTCATCAATTTCACTGCAAATGTTGTAGTGGTATTATTACTAATCTAATAGAAGGCGTCATTATGTAATATGTGGGGTAATTAGCAGTGCATCGCGAGTGCGTGAGTTATAGTTACCTTAGGGCACAACTTATAGTTACTTGAGAGAACTCTTACGATAACTGTTGAATTTCTATGGTTGTGTGTGTGTAAAATGTGAACCTACATATAACGTCTATGTAACCTTTGTTTTTTTCAGTGCATTTCTATGTTTCTTTTTAACATAAAATAATATTTAAATACCATATGTTAATCCAACCACCGCTGCAGCCAACCCCCCGCATGCAGCCAACCCCATGCAACACACAGCCATCAGCCGTGTGCAGCGGGGGTTGGCCACAGGGCAAGGCCTGCCACCAAGCCCTGTGACCAACCACCCAAAGGCAGCCAACCCAGGACGGGGGCACGCAGCCCCCCTCCCCGTGCCGATTTCGTGTGGCTAGCCAGTTGACTACACTGTGTATGGAGGTGCACGAGTTATAGTAAGTTTTGGGCGGGGCGCAAAATATGCATTTAAGTTATAACTATAACTTTTGAATTTCTAAGGTTTGTGTAGATTAAGTTGGTTTTGTGTAAAAATAATAAATTAAGTTTTCCTGACTATAACTTATCTTAAACCTTTATTTTTTTCATTGAATTTGTATGTTATTTTTGTAATATGTTTCTAAACATATAGTATTTATTATGGTATAAATGTTTTAAAATTCTTTTAAATTTTAGTTTTAGCAGCGGTGTACATTTGAGTAAGCTCAAAGTTCATTATGATCGCCAGCATCAATTTCTCCATTATGTCTTTGAAGAAGAAATAGAGCTCTAGTACTTTCCAATAGTTAGCAGAATCTCTTTGGTTGTTGGTGGTATTTAGTAACAGTGGGCTGTGTTTATAGCACAATTTGTGTTATTAACCAATCACATAATGCTTTACTTCTTAATATTATTTTTTATCTAGTTTTATATTCGTTTTCATTGTCATGTGACCAGAAATGTGTGTTGGGCATACCCTGCCAACTTGTGGGTCCCTTGCTCACTTTGCCACTGGATTCAAGTTAGCCTGGCTGCTGAGGGGTGTTACCCCGAAACCGGTCCCAGGATGCTTGTTTCCGGTCCAGGAAAGACCTAGCTTGGCAGTTCGGGCTGGACTGTTCCCATGAGGCACAGGGTCAAGACTGATTTGCATATAACTGGGTCTGAACTGGGGTAGCGAAGTGAGCTAAAGAACAATGATGGATTCAACCCAGATCTGTGACTGGGGGTGAGTGTCTGAAAAGTTTCAGCACTCCGTCCATCATCTCGTTGTGTTTGCTTTGTTCGTCCTAAGTTAACAGGGTATGCCCAGACGTGGGTCCCTGCTCACTTTGCCACTGGATTCAAGCTAGCATGGCTGATGTGGGATGTTACCCCGAAACCAGTCTGAGGATGCTTGTTTCCGGTCCAGGGAAGACCTGGCTTGGCAGTTTGGGCTGGACTGTTCCCATGAGACTCAGGGTCAAGACTGATTTGCATATAGCTGGGTCTGAACTGGGGTGGCGAAGTGAGCTAAAGAACGATGATGGATTCAACCCAGATCTCTTACTGGGGGTTGAGTGTCTGAAAAGTTTCAGCACTCCGTCCATCATCTCTTTGTCTTTGTCTGGTACACACCTGACCATAACCCCGTCTGTAGTTAGCTCGGCTAATTCTATTGCGGATCCTGATGGCCAATGCGGACCTTGCCAGTCCTGCTGGATGGCTCTGTGTTATAACATAGAAAGTATGCAGCATTTTAGACAAGGTTAAGCGTGGGGCAGTGCTCTGACAGGCCAAAAGGCTACAGGATTTCACTGTCCTCTTGCAGGAGGAACACCTTCTTGAGTCCAAAGTCAAGTGTTTGGCTCACTTTGGGTTCACACAAGCATCCCATTTTGGTTTTGTGAGGTGATCACGGGGTGCGGCCATTCTCATTCATCGCAGGGTCCCCTTTCAGTCCCTCAAGACATGGGTCGATACTCAGGGCAGATATGTCTTTGTGTCCGGTACAGTCTATGGGGAGGGCCTGGTCATTGGTAGTGTCTATGCCCCCCGCCGCTTGGGCAATCTTTTGTAGAACACATTATAGGCCTCTGGGGAGATTTGCTGGGTCGCATGGCTATTATTGGCAGTGATTGGAACGATGTAATGTTCCCAGAGAGGGACAGATGGTGGGCAGATGGGGGTGGCGTGGATACACGGGGGTCGTAGGGGTGGTAGGGTCGACAGACGCATGGCGGGCCTATCATGCCACAGATGCCGGGTATACTTATTATTATACAGTTCAACGTTCCTCCTCCCAGCTGGACCATCTGCTGGTGCCGGCTGGCCTTATGCATAGAGTATCTGGGCTAGACATTCTGCCTAGAGGGCTGTCGGATCATTCCCCAGTAGCGTTGTGGCTTCATGTAGGTCCGCAGCGTGCCCCTTTCAGATGGCGACAGTCACCTTGGCACCTGGGAAATCCGTTATACAAGGCACACATGCTTCGTGCCAAAGTGGAGTACTTCTCCCTCAACCTTGAGTCCGTCTCCTCCAAAATTGTTTTGTGGGAAGCGATGAAACCCACTCTCAGAGGCGTAGATACCAGTTTTGCGCCACTGAGCACAAGCATAGATCTCAGGCGTTGTCTCAACTGGAGGCACAGATGTTCAATCATGAGGAGCGTGGCCGTGATAGGGTGGTGGAGTGGCACGAAGACAGTTGGGTCTGGCTCAACAAAATTATCAGCGGGTGCTCTTGGAGGAAGCCAAATGTGCATGGCGGGCCTCCGAAAGTTGTATATACCATTGGGGTGAAAAATCTAGTAAAATGCTACACAGGCTTTGCCAAGCGTCCCTTGAAACTGCCCCGTTCCCAACTCTTCGCGATGGGTGAGGGGGTCTGTTGTCTGGCCTGATGAAGTGGCTCGATGTTTCGTGGTGTATTATGAGACTCTAGATGCTGAGAGAGAGGTTGTGACATTTGATCAAATTGATGAGTTCATTGCTACCCTGCCCCCTAAATCACTATCTGCATCTGCCAGGGAGAAGCTAGATGAGCCACTCACAGTGGAGGAATTAACCGCAGCCCTGACAGAGCTACATCCTGGGAAAGCCCCTGGTCCCAATGAGTTCCCTAGTGAATTTTTAAGAGCCTATATGCCACAAGCAGGGACGCATTTGTTGGCGGCGACTCAGGTTGCGCTTAAAGAGCTGCATATGCCCAGAGACTGGAGGTATGCTGAGATTGTCGTGTTTCCAAAGCCGGGGTGCCAGAGGTTCATTCTTCTTATCATCCGATATGTCTCCTAAACATCGAGGTCAAACTCTTCGCACAGACCCTTGCCAACAGACTGATGATAAGCATGCCAGATCTGGTTCACACGGACCAAACTGGTTTCATACCCCACTGTGCTACTCGCCATAACATAAAACGCGCCCATAATGCTATGGCCCTGACGGATCGTCTGGGCCGACCTGCAGTGCTCTTATTGGTGGACATCGATAAAGGTTTGGATTCCGTGAGTTGGAAATACTTGTTGGCGCTCCTCCAGCACCTTAATCTGGGGCCCAGACTCCTGTCACATGTCCAGTTATTATACACAGACTTGACTGCATCGGTTCACTTGGTGGGAGCGGTTTCTGCCCCGTTCCCTATTCGGCATGGCACTAGACAAGGCTGCCCATTGTCCCCTTTATTGTGCGCCCTCGCTACAAGTTGGCTGCTTGGGTTAGGGTGGATGCCCAGGTGCGGGGCTTTCAGTGGTCTCTCTGATTATCGGACAGAACAGCACTATATCCTGATGACGTCTGTCAAGACGGACCCCGCAGCTTCGGGACCAGATATCTTGTGAATTATGCAAGTATTTGGCAAGACCTCTGGGTTATACATGAATGTTGGCAAGTTGGTACTGTTGCCTTTGGGAGGGTCGCCAGGTGAAGTGGGGTGGGTGACGGGGTTATCCCATGCAATCGACGGGTTTAATTATCTGGGGGTGTTCTTGTCGCCTGTCCTGGCTGTCTCGTGGGATCGTAATCTGGCCCCATTGCTTGGGCAGGTTAAGAGTGAGGTCAAGTCTTGGTCTACATTACCTTTTACCCTATTTGGCATATCTGCCATATTTAAGATGATCTTATTACCCCGTCTCCTGTACAAACTACAAAATTATCCATATCCTTATCCCCCTGCATGGTTCAGACTGATTAATGCATTATTGGGTCAGATCTTGTGGGGTAGTGGCGCTTCTCGGGTGGCCCTCCGAACCTGCTTCCAGTCTACTTATTGTGGAAGCATTGCTGCGGCATATATTTAATCATAGTATGCCGCTTCTCACTTCCAGGTGCTTAATGACTGGCGGTAAAGATTGATTGACGACACTGCCTATGCCGTGGAGTGTGATGGGTGAGACGTCTATACCTGACCTACTGAAAAGTAGATCGGATGTTAGTGCCCTTCCCCCCACAACTAGAGCTGTGGTGCAGGTGTGGAGGCAATCCCTTTGCAGAATGGGCTGGTGGGGGCGCCTGACGCGAGAAATGCCACGGGGCTGCAGGGTTTTTTAGGAGTAGGATCATATAGGCATCTCCGCATTGGGCGACATCATGCGGTGCCTTGTACTTAAATAATTTCAAGAGCTCCAGCCTGAATTCCCGATGCACCGTAGCCAATTTTATAAATATTTGCAACTACGTCATGCTGTCTCACGGACCTTCCAGACTTCAATCTGATTGAGGGTAAGCTCCTGATAGGTGACTTAGACAGCCATAAGACCACCCAGATCTACCAGACTCTAGTTACAAACAGCTCCTCTACACTATCTGCCCTCCGGACAGTGTGGCAAGCGGATTTAAGCGACATAGATGACGATGATTGGGCGAAAGCTCTGGAGTCCCCCCACAGTGTGGCGATATCTGCCTGTCTGAGGTTGATTCAATTTTAATATCTCCACAGAGCATACTTTATGAGAAGCCATCGGTGGCGTATGGGCCTTATAGGCTCTCTTTCATGTTTGCGGTGTGGGGCTGAGGAAGGTACATTCATGCAAACAGTGTGGGACTGTAGTATTCTGACCCGCTTCTGGAGGGGTGTTGTGTCCTGTTTGGTGGAGGTACTGGCATGGTATGTCCCTTTTGCCCCGAAACTGCTCCTTCACAGCACCAAGGGCACAGGCAGAAACCCCAATAAGCGCCATCTATTATTTCTTGGCCTCGCATTGGCAAAAAGAGATATTGCACGACAATGGAAGGCGGACGAGCTGCCGTATCTGAGGATCTGGAAGTGGGGGATGGACTTTTGTATGGGGCTTGAGGTTCCAGATTTCCAAGCAAGGGGATGCCCTCAAAAACCTAAGATTTGTCAGAGGTGGGCAGATTACCGGGCCTTGTTCCTAGAGCCGGTAGGCACTGTCGAACTACAGTTAGATGCCAAAATCAGACAATATTGCAAGGATATCCATGATGTTGCGAGGAACTTTCAGACCACAATTGCATAAGATCTTAGACTCTACGTCGGGGTGGGGGGGGGTCAGTGTCTTACTGTGCATGTGTTTGTGTTTTACATGTTTCGCTTGGTTTCTTTTTGTGAGGATAAAGAAACCCGAATTATCCTGAGGAATAATGTGTATGTATATGACCTGGTTGGCTCACATTGTTTGCAAAAACCTAATAAAATCTGTTGTGAAAAAAAGAATTCCCCCAAAAAAATAATAATAAAAAATACATAAATAAATTACCTTTATGTACACTTGAAAGTTGGCATTTCTAACTACTTACCCAGACATGTACATATGGGACTTAATATAATACAACTTTATATCTTTATTTTTGTCATATACATGTATACCTTTCTATGTAGTTCACTTAATTGGCTCCCCATTGAAGGAAGATGCATTTACAAGACTGCCTGCATCACCCATAAAGCTCTTCACTCTCAATCGCCGGCGTACTTAACAAACAAACTCAAAATAGCGGGCTGCTCCAGACTGATGAGAAGCTCCACTGCTCTCCTCCTCATTCCCCCGTTACTAAAAAAAGAAATCCACCCAGACTCGCTCCTTCTCTGGAAATGCACCGAGCATCTGGAATGCCCTCCCGAGGGACCTGCGCTGCAACCCCTCCTACCTCAGCTTTAAAAGAGACCTAAAATATCACCTCCTCAACAAATATTGGAGTCCATGATTCTCTCAGACCCTGCTATCCTCTTATCTCCTGTATTGGTTTTCTTTCTGCTAACCTGTGTGACCTTTTGTTTCGCCCTTTACTTTTCTTTCTGAATACCCCTGACTTCACTCTCCCTGGTCTCTCATGTATCCTATCAGCTCTAACTTCTGTGCAGTAATGCTGCTTGTTGGCATTCTCCCCTGTTTTTTGTCCATTTGTTATTGGACCCCTCCTCACCTACCCTTTGCCCCCTACCTCTACAATTTGTTCTCCTTGTTTATATTTTTTGTGAGCTCTCCGCCATTTTATTATTTAAATGTATATAACCTGTGAAACATCAGAACTCTGCCTTCTTCTGACTTAATGGTGAGATTTGCTTGTTCCTGATTGTAGATTTTGCTATGAACTATTGTTTCCTGTATATTTTGCCTGCTCCTGCTCCTGTAAAGCGCTCTGATACCTCTGGGTCTAGCCAGCGCTATATAAAACCTTACAAATAAATAAATACATCTATATATTTATTACTTTACTCCTCCTGTAGAAAAAAAAAACCTCAACTTTCTCCTATTCACTACTCTGTCATCCTAAACCTCTTTCAATATATCCTCTACCTCCTCTCTCTGACTTATCCCAAACCTCCTTTACTGCAATCTCTCTAATAAACCTTCCTAGGCTTTCCCTCCTCTATCCCTCCTTTGACTCATCCCAACCCTCATTTTACTACTATGATCTCTCAAATAACACTTTCTAGACTCTTCCCTCCTCTATCCCTCCTTTATCCTATTCAATCCAACTAACACACTCACATGCCCACCCATCGAATTAAAAACGTATATTTTCCTATACTAATCCATTGTGGGCTCCGGAGTAGAGCGCAATAATAATACAATTACAATGTGACCATCCGCACTTTATGAGTATCCACTGTGATGGCAATGATATAGGACACTTTACTGTAGTTAGATTGGAAATTGAGATGAAGGAGACATTTTCCATCTCAATGTCTGTGGTCTATATAATATGACTACATTTTTATTTCACAAGAGGTTTGAGTAACTAATAATATTGTGTTTTGTCCTCGCCATGTACCATGGTATACTGCATCCCAATATACCACTACGTATTTATTCCTTATTACCTAAAAAATAACTGAAAAAATTGACATCACATAACAAAAAGACCCTTTCTACACCATAATCTATATTCTTGCCAAATTTCATGTAAATCTTTGAAGTCATTTTGTCGCATTTGTGGAAAAATGTGCATTGGAACCCCTCTTTTTTCTTTGCACCCCTTAACTAATCACCACAATACTTTGCATCATCAGCCAATATAGAAAAATAGAACAGGTCTGCAAAGTTTTGTGGAGATTCATCAAATGGTGACAAAGTTAGTAGCAGTCAAAAATCTGAGAAATTCCAGTCTCTAACTATAAAGTGGCCACTCTGATATCTATCTATCCATACATATATTCACTGAAAAAACCATAGGTTTCAGGCACGTTATAGTTAGAAATTAGCATTTAAAAAACCTTACAAATTCACTGAAAAAACCATAGGTTTTAGGGACAGTTATAGTTAGTTGGACATTGCACTCAGTACAAAACCCATGAAATTCCCCGTTATAGTTAGTTCAGCTAACTATAACTAGCGCCCCCACAATGCACTGCTGATGACGTCACATATTACATCACTCATGACATGGTCAGTGACATCACTGATGACATCTCAAATGACATCATTGATGACATCACTGATGACATCATCCATGTGATAATTTCATGCATCTTCTCACACCCTAATATAACCTTTGATACACCCACTCTAAATTACAGACTGCCATTCTCAAAACCATACACACTTCAACACCAATAACTACATACCCACTCGCTGATTCTTAGGTCTACACACACATCCACTCACTCACCCGTACAGTCACTCATACTTATGGTCACTAAGTACAGGACTATCATATGCACTCATACACCTACATAGACACTCACACACCGCCACTCATCCATAGAGGTACTCACACACCTAGTCAGTCATGCAAATAATTAATCACACTGCCATTTACTCACCTATACAGTGATACACACACCAGCTCACTTACTCATACAAATACTAGCACATTCTTACGCTCTTATACAATCACTGATACAAGCACACACGCATCCATACAGCCACTCTCACAATCACACACTCTCGCTTATAGCTATTTATATACTCCAACACACATATATACTGCCTTTTACATATGTAGTTACTCACACATGTACCACTGAGATATACATTCACTCACTAACATACCGATACACACACTCACCCACCCAAGCAGTCCATCACAGATGCACTCTTCAAATCATGCACTCAGTGAATCACCCACTCACACATCTATGTACAGAGTCACACACACCCCACCCACACAAACACTCAGGCACCCATACAGATACTCAGACAACCAATCAATAACCCATATAGACACTCATGTAGCTATTTGCAAATCCATGCATCCACTTACACACCAACAGACAAATGGATACAGACATTCACACAGTTTAGTCAGTAACCCATGCATTCAGTAAGATACGTTTCATCACTCACTTGGAGAGTCAGTCACGCACCTACTCAATCATCCATTGAGACACTTATACACCCAGTCATTCTTCAATACGCCTTTGCCTATATATATTAAACATATTTAAACTTTACAGAAACACACAGTCACTGCATGATGTCATCAGTGATGTAATTTGAGATGTCATCAGTGATGTCACTGACCATGTCATGAGTGATGTAATATGTGACGTCATCAGCAGTGCATTGTGGGGGCGAGAGTTATAGTTAGCTGAACTAACTATAACGGGGGAATTTCATGGGTTTTGTACGAGTGCAATGTCCAACTAACTATAACTGTCCCTAAAACCTATGGTTTTTTCAGTGAATTTGTAAGGTTTTTTTAAATGCTAATTTCTAACTATAACGTGCCTGAAACCTATGGTTTTTTCAGTGAATTTCAAAGGTTTTTCAAATGCTAGTTTCTAACTATGCCTACAGAGGTAGGACATGTGAAGAAAGAAGAAACAACGCACAGAAAGAAGCAAAAGAAATGCAGAAAGAAGCAACAGAACTCCACAAAGACGAAGAAAAGTGCAGGAAGAAGCAAAAGATGTGCAGAAAGAACCAACAGAGGAGCAGAAAGAGGCCTTGTTCCAAAATCATCCTGTGCCCACAACTTTTTCCGACGTGTACTGGTGGTAACTGACTCTGACTAACCAGAGCCAGTGCTATGCTAAAACACACTTAGAATACAGTGAAAACACCTACATACACTAGGGAACACTATGCGTTGGGGTACCCCTGTGATTAGCATGACCTCCTCTGTAAGTCCCTAGTACACAATAGGGCAGGGGGATTAAAACTACCTCTTAAAACGCGCTACAGGGCGCGTTTGCACAGTGGTGAAGGGAGGGGTTGCCTGAGGTGACATGTGTGCAAACGCGCCCCGTGGCGCGTTTTAAGTTGCGGGATTAAGTCCCCTTGAATCCTGAGTGTCCCTGGGGCCCAACTAGCCCCTCAGGTACCTACAGTTAGGACCACAGAGCTGAGTTGCAGAGAGGCGTTCCGAGGCCACGCCCCTTTTTACACCTCTCTGCAACGCAGCTCTTTGGCGCTTTCTGGACGTACCTGGTGGGCTAGTTGGCCCCCAGGGACCCTCAGGATTGAAGGGGATTTAATTCCCCATCTTAAAACGCACCACAGGGCCTGTTTGCACACATGTCACCTGAAGCCCCGCCCCCTCCCTTCACCACTGTGCAAACGCGCCCCGTGGCGCATTTAAGTTGGGGGATTAAGTCCCCTTGAATCCTGAGGGTCCCTGGAGTCCAACTAGCCCACCATGTACCTCCAAAAAGCACCACAGAGCTGCGTTGCAGAGAGGTGTAAAAAGGGCCGTGGCCTCTGTACACCTCTCTGCAACGCAGCCCCCTGGCGCATACTGGAGGTTCCTGGTGGGCTAGTTGGCCCCCAGGGACCCCCAGTATTCAAGGAAAATTCGTTCCCCATCTGCAAACGCGCCAGGGGGCGCGTTTGCAGAGTGCTGCAAGGAGGGGGCGTGGCCTCCGGCGCGATGCCGGTCTTTTTTTTTTTTTTTTTAAGAAGGGGGGCTGTGTGGCCCCCCCTTCTTTTTCTAAATTATTGGCCATGCGGCCCCCCTCCTGGAGCCCTTGATGGCCCTGGGGACCACCACCCCCCAGGGCCGGCTCCTGCAGTGTCCCGGGGTGCCTAGCCCGGGACACTGTAGTTTGCTATGGCAGGGCGGGAGCCTCGCAGCTCCCGTCCTGTCATAGCAAACTGCTTTGAATTTTGTAGAGAGAGCAGGAAACCTGCTCTCTCTTCCAAAATTCAAAGCAAATTGCTTTCCACACGGGGAGCTGCATCTTAGCAGCTCCCCATGTGGAAAAGCAATGCCGGCTCCCGAGGGACGCGGGAGGCGGCGGGACCGTGGGGATTGGGGACCCCACACGGTCCCCAATGGAGAGAGCCAGCCCCGGGGGATGGGGTCCCGGGGCAAGTAGTGGCCCGGGAGGGGGGCCACGCAGCCCCCTCCCAAAAAAATAAATTAAAAAAATATTTAAAAAGGGCAAGGCCGGCCCCGGGGATGGGGTCCCCGGGGCCTTAAATGGCCTGAAGAGGGGGCCACGCAGCCCCCTCCAAATATTTTAAAAATAAAAAAGAGGGCATGCCCCGGGGATGGGGTCCCCGGGCCCAATAGAGGCCCAGGGAAGGGGGCCACGCGGCCCCTTCCCGTTTAAAAAAAAAATGCTCAGGCCCCGGGAGATGGGGTCCCCGGGGCCAAAAGTGGCCGAGGGAAGGGGGCCACGCAGCCCCCCTCCCATACAAAAAAAAGTAAAAAGACCGGCATCGTGCCGGAGGCCCCGCCCTCTCACTGCAGCAGTCTGCAAACGCGCCCCCTGGCGCGTTTGCAGATGAGGAACGAACTCCTTGAATACTGGGGGTGCCTGAGGGCCAACTAGCCCACCAGGAACCTCCAGTATGCGCCAGGGAGCTGCGTTGCTGAGAGGTGTACAGAGGCCACGCCCCTTTTTACGCCTCTCTGCAACGCAACTCTGTGGCGCTTTTTGGAGGTACATGGTGGGCTACTTGGACTCCAGGGACCCTCAGGATTCAAGGGGAGTTAATCCCCCAACTTAAAACGCGCCACGGGGCGCGTTTGCACAGTGGTGAAGGGAGGGGGCGGGGCTTCAGGTGACATGTGTGCAAACAGGCCCCGTGGCGTGTTTTAAATTCAGGAATTAATTCCTCTTCAATCCTGAGGGTCCCTGGGGGCCAACTAGCCCACCAGGTACCTCCAGTAAGCGCCACAGAGCTGCGTTGCAGAGTGTTGTAAAAGGGGCGTGACCTCTGAACACCTCTCTGCAACGCAGCTCTCTGGCGCATACTGGAGGTATCTGGTGGGCTAGTTGGCCCTAGGGACCCTCGGGATTGAGGAGGAATTAATTCTCCAACTTAAAATGCGCCACAGGGCGTGTTTGCAGGCATGTCACCTCAGGCCCCACCCCCTTCCTTCACCATTGTGCAAATATTCCTCTAAATTCAGCCGAACTACGAATTCCGATTTACTCACCTGTTATCAGGAGAGACCTCAGTGCTGCATGTTTGAGCCCAGTACTGATCCTGAAAAGTAATTTTAACCGTACTTACCAGTAACTTGAATTTCCTTCCATAGGCTAACATTGACTGGTTTCACTTGGAAATTCTTCTAAGTGTGGAGTTTTGGAACTTTATAATATTCCTCTAAAATCAGCCGAACTACGAATTCCGATTTACTCACCTGTTATCAGGAGAGACCTCAGTGCTGCATCTTTGAGCCCAGTACTGATCCTGAAAAGTAATTCTAACCGTACTTACCAGTAACTTGTATTTCCTTCCATAGGAATCCATTGTCTGGTTTTCAGCAGAAAAGTTTCAAAGTGTCGATTTTCACAAACTACAAATATTCCTTAAAAATCGCCTGTATGACTTAAACGCATTCTTTCAACTGTTTACAGGAGATGCACCAGTGCTGGATCCAGGATCCACCACTGAGTAAGAAAAAGTAACGATAACACTACTTACCTGCTAAGTGAATTTCCTCCCATAGGATAACATTGGTGATTCTATGTGAAAAAGTTTCTAAGTGTCAACTTTTAAAATACAATAATATTCCATAAAAATCACTACTGTAACCAAAACGCTTTTACTCAACTGTTTACAGGAGATGTCCCAGGACTGAATCTAGGATCCAGTCCTGTGGTTAGAAAAGTAATCCATAAAGTAACTAATTGCATTTAACTAGAAATTCACATTGAGCTCAATGTTGCATTGTTTGAAATTGTGTTGCCCATTGCAACAACTGTAACTACTGTACTTAAAAGTCTATTGCCTATTTGCAAAGTATTTAAACTAAAGTAATTCATTCTGAGAAAGTATATTTTGTAATGTAATGTATAATGTAATTACAATGTAATTTAAAAAATAAAATATCTAAAAATAAATAGTTTAAAAAATGTAGTAAATCAGTATCAAAAAAATAAATATAACAATACATTTAAAAATTGTCATTTACAAAACCTTTGAAATTCACTGAAAAAAACCATAGGTTTCAGACATGTTATAGTTAGGAATTAGCATTTAAAAAACCTTTGAAATTCACTGAAAAAACCATAGGTTTCAGGCACGTTATAGTTAGAAATTAGCATTTAAAAAACCTTACAAATTTACTGAAAAAACCATAGGTTTTAGGGACAGTTATAGTTAGTTGGACATTGCACTCGTACAAAACCCGTGAAATTCCCCCGTTATAGTTAGTTCAGCTAACTATAACTCGCGCCCCCGCAATGCACTGCTGATGACGTCACATATTACATCACTCATGACATGGTCAGTGACATCACTGATGACATCACTGATGGCATCTCAAATGACATCACTGATGACATCATCCACGTGATAATCTGATGCACCTCCTCACACCCTAATATAACCTTTGATACACCCACTCTAAATTACAGACTGCCATTCGCAAAACCATAGACACTCCAACACCAATAACTACATACCCACTCACTGATTCTTAGGTCTACACACACATCCACTCACTCACCCGTACAGTCACTCATACTTACGGTCACTCAGTACAGGACTATCATATGCACTCATACTCCTATATAGACACTCAAACACCGCCACTCATGCATAGAGGTACTCACACACCTAGTCAGTCATGCAAATAATTAAACACACTGCCATTTACTCACCTATACAGTTATACACACACCAGCTCACTTACTCATACAAATACTAGCACATTCTTACGCTCTTATACAATCACTGATACAAGCACACACTCATCCATACAGTCATTCTCACAATCACACACTCTAGCTTATAGCTATTTATATACTCCAACACACATATATACTGCCTTTCACATATGTAGTTACTCACACATGTAGCACTGGGACATACATTCACTCACTAACACACTCTTACACACACTTACCCACCCATACAGTCTATCACAGATGCACTCTTGAAACCATCCACCCAGTGAATCACCCACTCACACATCTATGCACAGAGTCGCACACACCCCACCCACACAAACACTCAGGCACCCATACAGATACTCAGACAACCAATCAATAACTCATATAGACACTCATGTAGCTATTCACAAACCCATGCAGCCACTTACACAGCAACAGACAGACGGATACAGACATTCACCCAGTTTAGTCACTAACCCATGCATTCAGTAAGATACGTTTAATCACTCACTTATAGAGTTAGTCACCCACCTACTAAATCATCCATACAGACACTTATACACCCACTCATTCTTCAATATGCCTTTCCCTATATATATTAAAAATATTTAAACTTTACACAAACACACAGTCACTGGATGATGTCATCAGTGATGTCATTTGAGATGTCATCAGTGATGTCACTGACCATGTCATGAGTGATGTAATATGTGACGTCATCAGCAGTGCATTGCGGGCGCGAGTTATAGTTAGCTGAACTAACTATAACGGGGAATTTCACGGGTTTTGTACGAGTGCAATGTCCAACTAACTATAACTGTCCCTAAAACCTATGGTTTTTTCAGTGAATTTGTAAGGTTTTTAAATACTAATTTCTAACTATAACGTGCCTGAAACCTATGGTTTTTTCAGTGAATTTCAAAGGTTTTTTAAATGCTAATTCCTAACTATAACATGTCTGAAACCTATGGATTTTTTTCAGTGAATATATATATATATATATATATATATATATATTCACTGAAAAAACCATAGGTTTTAGGGACAGTTATAGTTAGTTGGACATTGCACTCGTACAAAACCCGTGAAATTCCCCTGTTATAGTTAGTTCAGCTAACTATAACTCGCGCCCGCAATGCACTGCTGATGACGTCACATATTACATCACTCATGACATGGTCAGTGACATCACTGATGACATCACTGATGACATCTCAAATGACATCACTGATGACATCACTGATGACATCATCCAGTGACTGTGTGTTTCTGTAAAGTTTAAATATGTTTAATATATATAGGGAAAGGCGTATTGAAGAATGAGTGGGTGTATAAGTGTCTGAATGGATCATTTAGTACGTGAGTGACTGACTCTACAAGTGAGTGATTAAACGTATCTTACTGAATGCATGGGTTAGTGACTAAACTGTGTGAATGTCTGTATCCGTCTGTTTGTTGGTGTGTAAGTGGATGCATGGATTTGCGAATAGCTACATGAGTGTCTATATGGGTTATTGATTGGTTCTCTGAGTATCTGTATGGCTGCCTGAGTGTTTGTGTGGGTGGGGTGTGTGTGACTCTATACATAGATGTGTGAGTGGGTGATTCACTGGGTGCATGATTTCAAGAGTGCATTTGTGATGGACTGCTTGGGTGGGTGAGTGTGTGTATGGGTGTGTTAGTGAGTGAATGTATATCTCAGTGGTACATGTGCGAGTAACTACATATGTAAAAGGCAGTATATATGTGTGTTGGAGTATTTAAATGGCTATAAGTGAGAGTGTGTTATTGTGAGAGTGGCTGTATGGATGCGTGTGTGCTTGTATCAGTTATTGTATAAGAGCGTAAGAATGTGCTAGTATTTGTATGAGTAAGTGAGCTGGTGTGTGTATAACTGTATAGGTGAGTAAATGGGTGTGTGATTCATTTTTGCATGACTGACTAGGTGTGTGAGTACCTCTATGGATGAGTGGCGGTGTGTGAGTGTTTATATAGGTGTATGAGTGCATATGATAGTCCTGTACTGAGTGACTGTAAGTATGAGTGACTGTACAGGTGAGTGAGTGGATGTGTGTGTAGACCTAAGAATCAGTGAGTGGGTATGTAGTTTTTGGTGTTGGAGTGTCTATGGTTTTGAGAATGGCAGTCTGTAATTTAGAGTGGGTGTATCAAAAGTTATATTAGGGTGTGAGAAGATGCATGAAATTATCACATGGATGATGTCATCAGTGATGTCATTTGAGATGTCATCAGTGATGTCACTGACCATGTCATGAGTGATGTAATATGTGACGTCATCAGCAGTGCATTGCGGGGCGCGAGTTATAGTTAGCTGAACTAACTATAACAGGGGAATTTCACGGGTTTTGTACGAGTGCAATGTCCAACTAACTATAACTGTCCCTAAAACCTATGGTTTTTTCAGTGAATTTCAAAGGTTTTTAAATGCTAATTTCTAACTATAACGTGTCTGAAACCTATGGTTTTTTCAGTGAATTTCAAAGGTTTTTAAATGCTAATTTCTAACTATAACGTGCCTGAAACCTATGGTTTTTTCAGTGAATTTCAAAGGTTTTTAAATGCTAATTTCTAACTATAACGTGCCTGAAACCTATGGTTTTTTCAGTGAATTTCAAAGGTTTTTTAAATGCTAATTTCTAACTATAACGTGCCTGAAAACTATGATTTTTAAGTGAATTTCAAAGGTTTTTTAAATGCTAGTTTCTAACTATGCCAACAGAGGTAGGACATGTGAAGAAAGAAGAAAAAACGCACAGAAAGAAGCAAAAGATGTGCAGAAAGAACCAACAGAGGAGCAGAAAGAGGCCTTGTTGCAAAATCATCCTGTGCCCACAACTTTTTCAGACGGGTGCTGGTGGTAACTGACTGACTAACCAGAGCCAGTGCGCGTTTGCACAGTGGTGAAGGAGGGGGGGCCTGAGGTGACATGTGTGCAAACGCGCCCCGTGGCGCGTTTTAAGTTGCGGGATTAAGTCCCCTGGAATCCTGAGGGTCCCTGGGGCCCAACTAGCCCCCCAGGTACCTACAGTTAGGACCACAGAGCTGAGTTGCAGAGAGGCGTTCCGAGGCCACGCACCTTTTTCACCTCTCTGCAACGCACCTCTGTTGTGCTTACTGAAGGTACCTGGTGGGCTAGTTGGCCCCCAGGATTCAAAGGAATTAACTCCCCAACTTAAAACGCACCACAGGGCGTGTTTGCGCACATGTCACCTGAGGCCCCGCCCCTCCCTTCACCACTGTGCAAACGCGCCCCGTGGCGCGTTTTAAGTTGGGGGATTAGGTCACCTTGAATCCTGAGAGTCCCTGGGGCCCAACCAGCCCACCAGGTACTTCCAGTAAGCACCACAGGCCTGCGTTGCAACGCCTGTAACAAATTGTGCAGTTGTGTTTAGGTAGTGAAGAGGGTCGTGCTGGGGGTAGTGTTTTAGGGTTTAGGGTAGTGAAGTGGTGTTTGTGTAGTGTAGGAGGTCATGCTGGGGGTAGATTTAGGGTTTAGGGTAGTGCAGTGGTGTTTGGGTAGTGTAGGGAGTCGTGCTGGGGGAGTGTTTTAGGGTTTAGGGTAGTACAGTGGTGTTTGGGTAGTGTAGGGGGTCGTGCTGGGGTTAGTGTTTTAGGGTTTTAGGGTTTAGGGTAGTGCAGTGGTGTTTGGGTAGTGTAGGGGATACTGCTGGGGGTAGTGTTTTAGGGTTTAGGGTAGTGCAATGGTGTTTGGGTAGTGTAGGGGGTACTGCTGGGGGTAGTGTTTTAGGGTTTAGGGTAGTGCAGTGGTGTTTGGGTAGCGTAGGGGGTACTGCTGGGGGTAGTGTTTTATGGTTTAGGGTAGTGCAGTGGTGTTTGGGTAGTGTAGGGGTTCGTGCTGGGGGTAGTTTTTAGGGTTTAGGGTAGTGCAGTGGTGTTTGTGTAGTGTAGGAGGTCGTGTTTTAGGGTTTAGGGTAGTGCAGTGGTCTTTGGGTAGTGTAGGGAGTCGTGCGGGGGTATTGTTTTAGAGTTTAGGGTAGTGCAGTGGTCTTTGGGTAGTGTAGGGTGTTGTGCGGGGGTAGTGTTTTAGGGATTAGGGTAGTGCATTGGTATTTGGGTAGTGTAGGGGGTCATGCGAGGGGTAGTGTTTTAGGGTTTAGGGCAGTGCAGTGGTGTTTAGGTAGTGTTGGGGGTCGTGCTGGGGGAGTGTTTTAGGGTTTAGGGCAGTGCAGTGGTGTTCGGGTAGTGTAGGGGGTCGTGCTGGGAGTGTTTTAGGGTTTAGGGCAGTGCAGTCGTGTTCGGGTAGTGTAGGGGGTCATGCTGGGGTGAGTATTTTAGGGTTTAGGGTAGTGCAGTGGTGTTCGGGTAGTGTCTGGGGTCATGCTGGGGGTAGTGTTCTAGGGTTTAGGGCAGTGCAGTGGTGTTCGGGCAGTGTAGGGGGTCATGCTGGGGGTGGTGTTTCAGGGTTTAGGGCAGTGCAGTGGTGTTCGGGCAGTGTAGGGGGTCGTGCAGGGGTGGTGTTTCAGGGTTTAGGGCAGTGCAGTGGTGTTCGGGCAGTGTAGGGGGTCGTGCAGGGGTGGTGTTTCAGGGTTTAGGGCAGTGGTGTTCGGGCAGTGTAGGGGGTCATGCTGGGGGTGGTGATTCAGGGTTTGGGGCAGTGCAGTGGTGTTCGAGCAGTAAAGGGGGTCATGCTGGGGGTGGTGTTTCAGGGTTTAGGTCAGTGCAGTGGTGTTCGGGCAGTGTAGGGGGTCTTGCTGGGGCTGGTGTTTCAGAGTCTAGGGCATTGCAGTGGTGTTCGGGCAGTGTAGGTGGTCTTGCTGGGGCTGGTGTTTCAGGGTTTAGGGCAGTGCAGTGGTGTTCGGGCAGTGTAGGGGGTCGTGCTGGGGGTGGTGTTTCAGGGTTTAGGGCAGGGCAGTGGTGTTCGGGCAGTGTAGGGGGTCGTGCTGGGGCTAGTGTTTCAGGGTTTAGGGCAGAGCAATGGTGCTCAGGCAGTGTAGGGGGTTGTGCTGGGGGTGATGTTTCAGGGTTTAGGGCAGTGCAGTGGTGTTAGGGCAGTGTAGGGGGTCGTGCTGGGGGTGGTGTTTCAGGGTTTAGGGCAGTGCAGTGGTGTTCGGGCAGTGTAGGGGGTCTTGCTGTCGGGGTGTTTCAGGGTTTAGGGCAGTGCAGTAGTGTTTGGGCAGTGTAGGGGGTCGTGCAGGGGGTGGTGTTTCAGGGTTTAGGGCAGTGCAGTGGTGTTCGGCCAGTGTAGGTAGTCTTGCTGGGGGTGGTGTTTCAGGGTTTAGGGCAGTGCAGTAGTTTTCGGGCAGTGTAGGCGGTCGTGCTGGGGCTGGTGTTTCAGGGTTTAGGGCAGTGCAGTGGTGTTCGGGTAGTGTATGGGGTTGTGCTGGGGCTGGTGTTTCAGGGTTTAGGGCAGTGCAGTGGTGTGCGGGCAGTGCACGGGGTCGTGTTGGGGCTGGTGTTTCAGGGTTTAGGGCAGTGCAGTGGTGTTCGGGCAGTGTAGGGGGTCATGCTGAGGGTGGTGTTTCAGGGTTTAGGGCAGTGCAGTGGTGTTCGGGCAGTGTAGGGGGTCGTGCTGGGGCTGGTGTTTCAGGGTTTAGGGCAGTGCAGTGGTGTTCGGGAAGTGTAGGGGGTCGTGCTGGGGCTGGTGTTTCAGGGTTTTGGGCAGAGCAGTGGTGTTCGGGCAGTGTAGGGGGTCGTGCTGGGGGTGGTGTTTCAGGGTTTAGGGCAGTGCAGTGGTGTTCGGGCAGTGTAGGGGGTCTTGCTGGGGGTGGTGTTTCAGGGTTTAGGGCAGTGCAGTGGTGTTCGGGCAGTGTAGGGGGTCTTGCTGGGGGTGGTGTTTCAGGGTTTAGTGCAGTGGTGTTCGGGCAGTGTAGGGGCGGTGCAGGGGGTGGTGTTTCAGGGTTTAGGGCAGTGCAGTGGTGTTCGGGCAGTGTAGGGGGTCGTGCTGGGGCTGGTGTTTCAGGGTTTAGGTCAGTGCAGTGGTGTTCGGGCAGTGTAGGGGGTCTTGCTGGGGCTGGTGTTTCAGAGTCTAGGGCATTGCAGTGGTGTTCGGGCAGTGTAGGTGGTCTTGCTGGGGCTGGTGTTTCAGGGTTTAGGGCAGTGCAGTGGTGTTCGGGCAGTGTAGGGGGTCGTGCTGGGGGTGGTGTTTCAGGGTTTAGGGCAGGGCAGTGGTGTTCGGGCAGTGTAGGGGGTTGTGCTGGGGCTAGTGTTTCAGGGTTTAGGGCAGAGCAATGGTGCTCAGGCAGTGTAGGGGGTTGTGCTGGGGGTGATGTTTCAGGGTTTAGGGCAGTGCAGTGGTGTTAGGGCAGTGTAGGGGGTCGTGCTGGGGGTGGTGTTTCAGGGTTTAGGGCAGTGCAGTGGTGTTCCGGCAGTGTAGGGGGTCGTGCTGAGGGGGTGTTTCAGGGTTTAGGGCAGTGCAGTAGTGTTTGGGCAGTGTAGGGGGTCGTGCAGGGGTGGTGTTTCAGGGTTTAGGGCAGTGCAGTGGTGTTCGGCCAGTGTAGGTAGTCTTGCTGGGGGTGGTGTTTCAGGGTTTAGGGCAGTGCAGTAGTTTTCGGGCAGTGTAGGCGGTCGTGCTGGGGCTGGTGTTTCAGGGTTTAGGGCAGTGCAGTGGTGTTCGGGCAGTGTATGGGGTTGTGCTGGGGCTGGTGTTTCAGGGTTTAGGGCAGTGCAGTGGTGTGCGGGCAGTGCACGGGGTCGTGTTGGGGCTGGTGTTTCAGGGTTTAGGGCAGTGCAGTGGTGTTCGGGCAGTGTAGGGGGTCATGCTGAGGGTGGTGTTTCAGGGTTTAGGGCAGTGCAGTGGTGTTCGGTCAGTGTAGGGGGTCGTGCTGGGGCTGGTGTTTCAGGGTTTAGGGCAGTGCAGTGGTGTTCGGGCAGTGTAGGGGGTCGTGCTGGGGCTGGTGTTTCAGGGTTTTGGGCAGAGCAGTGGTGTTCGGGCAGTGTAGGGGGTCGTGCTGGGGGTGGTGTTTCAGGGTTTATGGCAGTGCAGTGGTGTTCGGGCAGTGTAGTGGGTCTTGCTGGGGGTGGTGTTTCAGGGTTTAGGGCAGTGCAGTGGTGTTCGGGCAGTGTAGGGGGTCTTGCTGGGGGTGGTGTTTCAGGGTTTAGTGCAGTGGTGTTCGGGCAGTGCAGGGGGTCGCGCTGGGGGTGGTGTTTCAGGGTTTAGGGCAGTGCAGTGGTGTTCGGGCAGTGTAGGGGGTCATGCACGGGGTGGTGTTTCAGGGTTTAGGGCAGTGCAGTGGTGTTCGGGCAGTGTAGGGTGTTGTGGTGGTGCTGGTGTTTCAGGGTTCAGGGCAGTGCAGTGGTGTTCAGGCAGTGTAGGGGGTCGTGCTGAGGCTGGTGTTTCACGGTTTAGGGCAGTGCAGTGGTGTTCGGGCAGTGTAGGGGGTCGTGCTGGGGCTGGTGTTTCAGGGTTTAGGGCAGTGCAGTGGTGTTCGGGCAGTGTAGGCGGTCGTGCTGGGGCTGGTGTTTCAGGGTTTAGGGCAGTGCAGTGGTGTTCGGGCAGTGTAGGGGGTCTTGCTGGGGCTGGTGTTTCAGGGTTTAGGGCAGTGCAGTGGTGCTCGGGCAGTGTAGGGGGTCGTGCTGTGGGTGATGTTTCAGGGTTTAGGGTAGTGCAGTGGTGTTCGGGCAGTGTAGGGGGTCGTGCAGGGGCTGGTGTTTCAAGGTTTAGGGCAGTGTAGTGGTGTTCGGGCAGTGTAGGGGGTCGTGCTGGGGCTGGTGTTTCAGGGTTTTGGGCAGAGCAGTGGTGTTCGGGCAGTGTAGGGGGTCATGCTGGGGGTAGTGTTTCAGGGTTTATGGCAGTGCAGTGGTGTTCGGGCAGTGTAGGGGGTCGTGCTGGGGGTGGTGTTTCAGGGTTTAGGTCAGTGGTGTTCGGGCAGTGTAGGGGGTCTTGCTGGGGGTGATGTTTCAGGGTTTAGGGCAGTGCAGTGGTGTTCGGGCAGTGTAGGGGGTCTTGCTGGGGGTAGTGCTTCAGGGTTTAGGGCAGTGCAGTGGTGTTCGGGCAGTGTAGGGGGTCATGCTGGGGGTGGTGTTTCAGGGTTTAGGGCAGTGCAGTGGTGTTCGGGCAGTGTAGGGGGTCGTGAAGGGGGTGGTGTTTCAGGGTTTAGGGCAGTGCAGTGGTGTTCGGGCAGTGTAGGGGGTCGTGCTAGGGGTGGTGTTTCAGGGTTTAGGGCAGTGCAGTGGTATTCGGGCAGTGTAGGGGGTCATGCAGGGGCTGGTGTTTCAGGGTTTAGGGCAGTGCAGTGGTGTTCGGGCAGTGTAGGGGGTCGTGCTGGGGGTAGTGTTTTAGGGTTTAGGGTAGGGCAGTGGTGCTTGTGTAGTGTAGGGGGTCATGCTGGAGGTAGTGTTTTAGGGTTTAGGGTAGTGCAGTGGTGTTTGTGTAGTGTAGGGGGTCATGTTTTAGGGTAGTGCAGTGGTGTTTGGGTAGTGTAGGGGGTTGTGCTGGGGGTAGTGTTTTAGGATTTAGGTTAGTGCAGTGGTGTTTGGGTAGTGTAGGGGGTTGTGCTGGGGGTAGTGTTTTAGGGTTTAGGGTAGTGCAGTGGTGTTTGTGTAGTGTAGGGGGTCGTGCTGGGGGTAGTGTTTTAGGGTTTAGGGTAGTGCAGTGGTGCTTGTGTAGTGTAGGAGGTCGTGCTGGGGGTAGTGTTTTAGGGTTTAGGGTAGTGCAGTGGTGTTTGTGTAGGGGGTCATGTTTTAGGGTAGTGCAGTGGTGTTTGGGTAGTGTAGGGGTCGTGCTCGTGGTAGTGTTTTAGGATTTAGGTTAGTGCAGTGGTGTTTGGGTAGTGTAGGGGGTCGTGCTGGGGGTAGTGTTTTAGGGTTTAGGATAGTGCAGTGGTGCTTGTGTAGTGTAGGGGGTCGTGCTGGGGGTATTGTTTTAGGGTTTAAGGTAGTGCTGTGGTGTTTTTGTAGTGTAGGGGGTCATGTTTTAAGATGCAATGCTCCAATACCTGACCAGTCTGCACTACATAAAACTGCAAAAAAACTAAAAATAAAAAGTGTTTTGCACACTTTTGTCATTGGGCTATATGTGGGCTACATCTGGGTAATATTTGTGCTACATTTGGGCTCTTTTTTCACTGGTGGCCATCTTGGAAGACTTCTTTGTTATGAAGTTTCCTAATTTCTTCATTTACTGCAGTCTCCTCAGTAGGAAATGCTTTCAGTTTTTTACTTTGATTCCATCAAGAAGGCATTCAGATGTCTCACATCTGCCATAAATTCAGAATGTTAGCACTCTAGTTGCTCATTAGATCACTGGAGTAAAGCTACTGCTCACCAGGGAGTTAACTGGAAGTCTGCTGCTGGTATTGAAAGTGATTGTTTCAGTCTGCATGTCAGAATTTTCTAATGAAATAGAAGAGGATTTGAGATCTCACTTAAAACATGCCCTAATTTTTCTTTCTGCAGCACTAACCATAATTTCTATTTCAAAAAGAACCCCTCATTTTGTTCCTTTTTAAATTAAATGTTTTAAGTGTTACTGGTTTATTCCAATCAAGATGGCTTCAGGTGTGCCATACTTTTGTCATAAGAAAGGCTGTTAGCGCTCTAGTTGTTCTTTAGAACACTCTGGGAAGCTGCAGTAGAACACAAAGGCATCAACTGGCAGGCTGCTCCTGTTGAAATATAACAGGAAGATATTTGAGATCACACTTGAAATATGTCCTAATTTTTCTTTCTACAGCACTAACCATAATTTCTATGACAAAATGAACCCCATCATTTTGTTCCTTTTTAAATTAAATGTTTTAAGTGTTACCAGTTTATTCCAATAAAGATGGCTTCAGGTGTGCCATACTTTTGTCATAAGTAAGGCTGTTAGCGCTCTAGTTGTTCTTTAGAACACTCTGGGAAGCTGCAGTAGAACACAAAGGCATCAACTGGCAGGCTGCTCCTGTTGAAATATAACAGGAAGATATTTGTGATCACACTTGAAACATGTCCTAATTTTTCTTTCTACAGCACTAACCATAATTTCTATGACAAAATGAACCCCATCATTTTGTTCCTTTTTAAATTAAATTGTTTAAGTGTTACCAGTTTATTCCAATCAAGATGGCTTCAGGTGTGCCATACTTTTGTCATAAGTAAGGCTGTTAGCACTCTAGTTGTCGTTAGAACACCCTGGTAAGCTGCAGTAGAACACAAAGGAATCAACTGACAGTCTCTGCCCTTGTTGGATGTACATGTTTTACTGAGAATGTCAGACTTCATTCTCACATGAGTGAGAAAGATAATGTGAATTTACAGAAAATATGCTCTCATTTTAGCTTCTGGAGCACCTTCCAAACCTCCATGGGACAAGCATGAGAAAATATTGTTCTCTCAAACATGATTCATGATATCCCAGCAGAAGGTTTTTCACATGGTAAAATCACCTTAGAATACACCACAATTTCTAAAATTAGTATGGTACCATCAACAAATAAATTCTAATGTAACTAAAGCCTGTTATCACCCTTTATAGTTCTCCTTTTGGTGACCCTCAAAATCTTCTATTCACTACAATGCATTTCAATGAGGTACTATCATTTATATTGGTCCCAAGATGGCTGCCAGCAATTCCAGGATGAAGTGCTGACAGCCAATCAGATCTCACGATGACATGTGTGGTTAGGCTCCGCCCAGATATATATGTGACTTTACTTTTGATTTTCTCAGGAACTACTGAACGGATTTACACCATTTAAGCAAAAGGCACGACACTGAACCAAGGGCTACCTCTTTGCCAAATTTGGTGTAATTCCGTTCAGCAGTTCGGGCTGTAGCTGCGACTAAAGGTTCCTATGGAAAAATGAATGGGGAAATCGCGTTTTGGGACCCCCCTTTTTTCTCGGCCCCGCTTTACGTATCACCCCGAGACTTTCAGGATAGGAGCGGACCGGAGCGCCCCAACAAGTTGGAAACTTTCGCGAAGATTCGTCAACCGGCGCCAACGTTATTTCAAATAGAATGTCGCGGATTTCCTATGGATAATAGGTTTTAACTATAACTATCTACTGGCGACCGCCAGTAGATTATATATATATATATATATATATATATATATATATATATATATATATTCACTGAAAAAACCATAGGTTTCAGACACGTTATAGTTAGAAATTAGCATTTAAAAAACCTTTGAAATTCACTGAAAAAACCATAGGTTTTAGGGACAGTTATAGTTAGTTGGACATTTCACTCGTACAAAACCATAGAAATTCCCCGTTATAGTTAGTTCAGCTAACTATAACTCGCGCCCGCAATGCACTGCTGATGACGTCACATATTACATCACTCATGACATGGTCAGTGACATCACTGATGACATCACTGATGACATCTCAAATGACATCACTGATGACATCATCCAGTGACTGTGTGTTTCTGTAAAGTTTAAATATGTTTAATATATATTGGGAAAGGCGTATTGAAGAATGAATGGGTGTATAAGTGTCTGAATGGATGATTTAGTACGTGAGTGACTGACTCTACAAGTGAGTGATTAAATGTATCTTACTGAATGCATGGGTTAGTGACTAAACTGTGTGAATGTCTGTATCCGTCTGTCTGTTGGTTTGTAAGCGGCTGCATGGCTTTCTGAATAGCTACATGAGTGTCTACATGGGTTATTGATTGATTGTCTGAGTATCTGTATGGGTGCCTGAGTGTTTGTGTGGGTGGGGTGTGTGTGACTCTGTGCATAGATGTGTGAGTTGGTGATTCACTGGGTGCATGGTTTCAAGAGTGCATCTGTGATGGACTGTATGGGTGGGTGAGTGTCTGTATGGGTGTGTTAGTGATTGAATGTATATCTCAGTGGTACATGTGTGAGTAACTACATATGTGAAAGGCAGTATATATGTGTGTTGGAGTATATAAATGGCTATAAGTGAGAGTGTGTGATTGTGAGAGTGGCTGTATGGATGAGTGTGTACTTGTATCAGTGATTGTATAAGAGTGTAAGAATGTGCTAGTATTTGTATGAGTAAGTGAGCTGGTGTGTGTATAACTGTATAGGTGAGTAAATGGGTGTGTGATTAAGTTTTTGCATGACTGACTAGGTGTGTGAGTACCTCTATGGATGAGTGGCGGTGTGTGAGTGTTTATATAGGTGTATGAGTGCATATGATAGTCCTGTACTGAGTGACTAAGTATGAGTGACTGTACGGGTGAGTGAGTGGATGTGTGTGTAGACCTAAGAATCAGTGAGTGGGTATGTAATTTTTGGTGTTGAAGTGTCTATGGTTTTGAGAATGGCAGTCTGTAATTTAGAGTGGGTGTATCAAAAGTTATATTAGGGTGTGAGAAGATGCATGAAATTATCACATGGATGATGTCATCAGTGATGTCATTTGAGATGTCATCAGTGATGTCATCAGTGATGTCACTGACCATGTCATGAGTGATGTAATATGTGACGTCATCAGCAGTGCATTGCGGGGCGCGAGTTATAGTTAGCTGAACTAACTATAACGGGGGAATTTCTATGGTTTTGTACGAGTGAAATGTCCAACTAACTATAACTGTCCCTAAAACCTATGTTTTTTTCAGTGAATTTCAAAGGTTTTTAAATGCTAATTTCTAACTATAACGTGTCTGAAACCTATGGTTTTTTCAGTGAATTTCAAAGGTTTTTTAAATGCTAATTTCTAACTATAACGTGCCTGAAACCTATGATTTTTAAGTGAATTTCAAAGGTTTTTTTAAATGCTAGTTTCTAACTATGCCTACAGAGGTAGGACATGTGAAGAAAGAAGAAAAAACGCACAGAAAGAAGCAAAAGATGTGCAGAAAGAACCAACAGAGGAGCAGAAAGAGGCCTTGTTGCAAAATCATCCTGTGCCCACAACTTTTTCAGACGGGTACTGGTGGTAACTGACTCTGACTAACCAGAGCCAGTGCTATGCTAAAAGACACTTAGAATACAGTGAAAACACCTACATACACTAGGGAACACTATGCGTTGGGGTACCCCTGTGATTAGCATGACCTCCTCTGCAAGTCCCTAGTACATAATAGGGCAGGGGGATTAAAACTACCTCTTAAAACGCGCTGCAGGGCGCGTTTGCACAGTGGTGAAGGGAGGGGGGGGCCTGAGGTGACATGTGTGCAAACGCACCCCGTGGCGCGTTTTAAGTTGCGGGATTAAGTCCCCTTGAATTCTGAGGGTCCCTGGGGCCCAACTAGCCCCCAGGTACCTACAGTTAGGACCACAGAGCTGAGTTGCAGAGAGGCGTTCCGAGGCCACGCACCTTTTTCACCTCTCTGCAACGCAACTCTGTTGTGCTTACTGAAGGTACCTGGTGGGCTAGTTGGCCCCCAGGGTCCCTCAGGATTCAAAGGGAATTAATTCCCCAACTTAAAACGCACCACAGGGCGTGTTTGCGCACATGTCACCTGAGGCCCCGCCCCTCCCTTCACCACTGTGCAAACGCGCCCCGTGGTGCGTTTTAAGTTGGGGATTAGGTCACTTTGAATCCTGAGGGTCCCTGGGGCCCAACTAGCCCACTAGGTACTTCCAGTAAGCACCACAGGCCTGCGTTGCAACGCCTGTAACAAATTGTGCAGTTGTGTTTAGGTAGTGAAGAGGGTCGTGCTGGGGGTAGTGTTTTAGGGTTTAGGGTAGTGCAGTGGTGTTTGTGTAGTGTAGGGGGTCATGCTGGGGGTAGATTTAGGGTTTAGGGTAGTGCAGTGATGTTTGGGTAGTGTAGGGAGTCGTGCTGGGGGAGTGTTTTAGGGTTTAGGGTAGTGCAGTGGTGTGTGGGTAGTGTAGGGGGTCGTGCTGGGGGTAGTGTTTTAGGGTTTAGGGTAGTGCAGTGGTGTTTGGGTAGTGTAGGGGGTCGTGCTGGGGGTAGTGATTTAGGGTAGTGCAGTGGTGTTTGGGTAGTGTAGGGGGTACTGCTGGGGGTAGTGTTTTAGGGTTTAGGTTAGTGCAGTGGTGTTTGGGTAGTGTAGGGGTACTGCTGGGGGTAGTGTTTTAGGGTTTAGGGTAGTGCAGTGGTGTTTGTGTAGTGTAGGGGTAGTGTTTTAGGGTAGTGCAGTGGTGTTTGTGTAGTGTAGGAGGTCGTGTTTTAGGGTTTAGGGTAGTGCAGTGGTCTTTGGGTAGTGTAGGGAGTCATGCGGGGTAGTGTTTTAGGGTTTAGGGTAGTGTAGGGGGTCATGCGGGGGTAGTGTTTTAGGGATTAGGGTAGTGCATTGGTGTTTGGGCAGTGTAGGGGTCATGCGGGGGGTAGTGTTTTAGGGTTTAGGGCAGTGCAGTGGTGTTTGGGTAGTGTAGGGGGTCGTACTGGGGGGAGTGTTTTAGGGTTTAGGGCAGTGCAGTGGTGTTCGGGTAGTGTAGGGGGTCATGCTGGGGGAGTGTTTTAGGGTTTAGGGCAGTGCAGTGGTGTTCGGGTAGTGTAGGGGGTCGTGCTGGGGGAGTGTTTGAGGGTTTAAGGCAGTGCAGTCGTGTTCGGGTAGTGTAGGGGGTTGTGCTGGGGGTAGTATTTTAGGGTTTAGGGTAGTGCAGTGGTGTTCGGGTAGTGTAGGGGGTCGTGCTGGGGGTAGTGTTCTAGGGTTTAGGGCAGTACAGTGGTGTTTGGAGCAGTATAGGGGGTAATGCTGGGGGTGGTGTTTTAGGGTTTAGGGCAGTGCAGTGGTGTTCGGGCAGTGTAGGGGGTCGTGCTGGGGGTGGTGTTTCAGGGTTTAGGGCAGTGCAGTGGTGTTCGGGCAGTGTAGGGGGTGGTGTTTCAGGGTTTAGGGCAGTGCAGTGGTGTTTGGGCAGTGTAGGGGGCAGTGCAGGGTGTGGTGTTTCAGGGTTTAGGGCAGTGCAGTGGTGTTCGGGCAGTGTAGGGGGTGCTGCAGGGGGTGGTGTTTCAGGGTTTAGGGCAGTGCAGTGGTGTTCGGGCAGTGTAGGGGGTCATGCAGGGGGTGGTATTTCAGGGTTTAGGGCAGTGCAGTGGTGTTCGGGCAGTGTAGGGGGTCGTGCTGGGGCTGGTGTTTCCGGGTTTAGGGCAGTACAGTGGTGTTCGGGCAGTGTAGGGGGTCGTGCTGGGGCTGGTGTTTCAGGGTTTAGGGCAGTGCAGTGGTGTTCGGGCAGTGTAGGGGGTCGTGCTGGGGCTGGTGTTTCAGGGTTTAGGGCAGTGCAGTGGTGTTCGGGCAGTGTAGGGGGTCATGCTGGGGCTGGTGTTTCAGGGTTTAGGGCAGTGCAGTGGTGTTTGGGCAGTGTAGGGGGTCTTGCTGGGGCTGGTGTTTCAGAGTCTAGGGCAGTGCAGTGGTGTTCGGGCAGTGTAGGGGGTCTTGCTGGGGCTGGTGTTTCAGGGTTTAGGGCAGTGCAGTGGTGTTCGGGCAGTGTAGGGGGCGGTGCAGGGGTGGTGTTTCAGGGTTTAGGGCAGTGCAGTGGTGTTCGGGCAGTGTAGGGGGTGCTGCAGGGGGTGGTGTTTCAGGGTTTAGGGCAGTGCAGTGGTGTTCGGGCAGTGTAGGGGGTCATGCAGGGGTGGTATTTCAGGGTTTAGGGCAGTGCAGTGGTGTTCGGACAGTGTAGGGGGTCGTGCTGGGGCTGGTGTTTCAGGGTTTAGGGCAGTACAGTGGTGTTCGGGCAGTGTAGGGGGTCGTGCTGGGGCTGGTGTTTCAGGGTTTAGGGCAGTGCAGTGGTGTTCGGGCAGTGTAGGGGGTCGTGCTGTGGCTGGTGTTTCAGGGTTTAGGGCAGTGCAGTGGTATTCGGGCAGTGTAGGTGGTCGTGCTGGGGTTGGTGTTTCAGGGTTTAGGGCAGTGCAGTGGTGTTCGGGCAGTGTAGGGGGTCATGCTGGGGCTGGTGTTTCAGGGTTTAGGGCAGTGCAGTGGTGTTTGGGCAGTGTGGCGGGTCTTGCTGGGGCTGGTGTTTCAGAGTCTAGGGCAGTTCAGTGGTGTTCGGGCAGTGTAGGGGGTCTTGCTGGGGCTGGTGTTTCAGGGTTTAGGGCAGTGGAGTGGTGTTCGGGCAGTGTAGGGGGTCGTGCTGGGGGTGGTGTTTCAGGGTTTAGGGCAGTGCAGTGGTGTTTGGGCAGTGTAGGGGGTCATGCTGGGGCTAGTGTTTCAGGATTTAGGGCAGAGCAATGGTGTTCAGGCAGTGTAGGGGGTTTTGCTAGAGGTGGTGTTTCAGGGTTTAGGGCAGTGCAGTGGTGTTCGTGCAGTGTAGGGGGTGGTGTTTCAGGGTTTAGGGTAGTGGTGTTCAGGCAGTGTAGGGGGTCTTGCTGGGGTTGATGTTTCAGGGTTTAGGGCAGTGCAGTGGTGTTCGGGCAGTGTAGGGGGTCGTGCTGGGGGTGGTGTTTCAGGGTTTAGGGCAGTGCAGTGGTGTTCCGGCAGTGTAGGAGGTCATGCAGGGTTGGTGTTTCAGGGTTTAGGGCAGTGCAGTGGTGTTCGGTCAGTGTAGGGGGTCGTGCTGGGGGTGGTGTTTCAGGGTTTAGGGCAGTGCAGTGGTGTTCGGGCAGTGTAGGGTGTCGTGCTGAGGGGTGGTGTTTCAGGGTTTAGGGCAGTGCAGTGGTGTTCGGGCAGTGTAGGGGGTCGTGCAGGGGCTGGTGTTTCAGGGTTTAGGGCAGTGCAGTGGTGTTCGGGCAGTGTACGGGGTTGTGCTGGGGCTGGTGTTTCAGGGTTTAGGGCAGTGCAGTGGTGTTCGGGCAGTGTAGGGGGTCGTGCTGGGGGTGGTGTTTCAGGGTTTAGGGCAGTGCAGTGGTGTTCGGGCAGTGTAGGGGGTCGTGCTGGGGCTGGTGTTTCATGGTTCAGGGCAGTGCAGTGGTGTTCGGGCAGTGTAGGGGGTCGTGCTGGGGGTGGTGTTTCAGGGTTTAGGGCAGTGCAGTGGTGTTCGGGCAGTGTAGGGGGTCGTGCTGGGGGTGGTGTTTCAGGGTTTAGGGCAGTACAGTGGTGTTTGGGCAGTGTAGGGGGTAATGCTGGGGGTGGTGTTTTAGGGTTTAGGGCAGTGCAGTGGTGTTCGGGCAGTGTAGGGGCGGTGCAGGGGGTGGTTTTTCAGGGTTTAGGGCAGTGCAGTGGTGTTCGGGCAGTGTAGGGGGTGCTGCAGGGGGTGGTGTTTCAGGGTTTAGGGCAGTGCAGTGGTGTTCGGGCAGTGTAGGGGGTCATGCAGGGGGTGGTATTTCAGGGTTTAGGGCAGTGCAGTGGTGTTCGGGCAGTGTAGGGGGTCGTGCTGGGGCTGGTGTTTCAGGGTTTAGGGCAGTACAGTGGTGTTCGGGCAGTGTAGGGGGTCGTGCTGGGGCTGGTGTTTCAGGGTTTAGGGCAGTGCAGTGGTGTTCGGGCAGTGTAGGGGGTCGTGCTGTGGCTGGTGTTTCAGGGTTTAGGGCAGTGCAGTGGTGTTCGGGCAGTGTAGGTGGTCGTGCTGGGGCTGGTGTTTCAGGGTTTAGGGCAGTGCAGTGGTGTTCGGGCAGTGTAGGGGGTCATGCTGGGGCTGGTGTTTCAGGGTTCAGGGCAGTGCAGTGGTGTTTGGGCAGTGTAGGGGGTCTTGCTGGGGCTGGTGTTTCAGAGTCTAGGGCAGTGCAGTGGTGTTCGGGCAGTGTAGGGGGTCTTGCTGGGGCTGGTGTTTCAGGGTTTAGGGCAGTGCAGTGGTGTTCGGGCAGTGTAGGGGGCGGTGCAGGGGGTGGTGTTTCAGGGTTTAGGGCAGTGCAGTGGTGTTCGGGCAGTGTAGGGGGTGCTGCAGGGGGTGGTGTTTCAGGGTTTAGGGCAGTGCAGTGGTGTTCGGGCAGTGTAGGGGGTCATGCAGGGGGTGGTATTTCAGGGTTTAGGGCAGTGCAGTGGTGTTCGGGCAGTGTAGGGGTCGTGCTGGGGCTGGTGTTTCAGGGTTTAGGGCAGTACAGTGGTGTTCGGGCAGTGTAGGGGGTCGTGCTGGGGCTGGTGTTTCAGGGTTTAGGGCAGTGCAGTGGTGTTCGGGCAGTGTAGGGGGTCGTGCTGTGGCTGGTGTTTCAGGGTTTAGGGCAGTGCAGTGGTATTCGGGCAGTGTAGGTGGTCGTGCTGGGGTTGGTGTTTCAGGGTTTAGGGCAGTGCAGTGGTGTTCGGGCAGTGTAGGGGGTCATGCTGGGGCTGGTGTTTCAGGGTTTAGGGCAGTGCAGTGGTGTTTGGGCAGTGTGGCGGGTCTTGCTGGGGCTGGTGTTTCAGAGTCTAGGGCAGTTCAGTGGTGTTCGGGCAGTGTAGGGGGTCTTGCTGGGGCTGGTGTTTCAGGGTTTAGGGCAGTGCAGTGGTGTTCGGGCAGTGTAGGGGGTCATGCTGGGGGTTGTGTTTCAGGGTTTAGGGCAGTGCAGTGGTGTTTGGGCAGTGTAGGGGGTCATGCTGGGGCTAGTGTTTCAGGATTTAGGGCAGAGCAAAGGTGTTCAGGCAGTGTAGGGGGTTTTGCTAGAGGTGGTGTTTCAGGGTTTAGGGCAGTGCAGTGGTGTTCGTGCAGTGTAGGGGGTGGTGTTTCAGGGTTTAGGGTAGTGGTGTTCAGGCAGTGTAGGGGGTCTTGCTGGGGTTGATGTTTCAGGGTTTAGGGCAGTGCAGTGGTGTTCGGGCTGTGTAGTGGGTCGTGCTGGGGTGGTGTTTCAGGGTTTAGGGCAGTGCAGTGCTGTTCCGGCAGTGTAGGAGGTCGTGCAGGGTTGGTGTTTCAGGGTTTAGGGCAGTGCAGTGCTGTTCGGGCAGTGTAGGGGGTCGTGCTGGGGGTGGTGTTTCAGGGTTTAGGGCAGTGCAGTGGTGTTCGGGCAGTGTAGGGTGTCGTGCTGAGGGGTGGTGTTTCAGGGTTTAGGGCAGTGCAGTGGTGTTCGGGCAGTGTAGGGGGGCGTGCAGGGGCTGGTGTTTCAGGGTTTATGGCAGTGCAGTGGTGTTTGGGCAGTGTAGGGGGTCGTGCAGGGGAGGTGTTTCAGGGTTTAGGGCAGTGCAGTGGTGTTCGGCCAGTGTAGGTGGTCTTGCTGGGGGTGGTGTTTCAGGCTTTAGTGCAGTGGTGTTCGGGCAGTGTAGGGGTCTTGCTGGGGGTGGTGTTTCAGGGGTTAGGGCAGTGCAGTGGTGTTCGGGCAGTGTAGGGGGTCTTGCTGGGGCTGGTGTTTCAGGGTTTAGGGCAGTGCAGTGGTTTTCGGGCAGTGTAGGCGGTCGTGCTGGGGCTGGTGTTTCAGGGTTTAGGGCAGTGCAGTGGTGTTCGGGCAGTGTACGGGGTTGTGCTGGGGCTGGTGTTTCAGGGTTTAGGGCAGTGCAGTGTTGTTCGGGCAGTGTAGGGGGTCGTGCTGGGGGTGGTGTTTCAGGGTTTAGGGCAGTGCAGTGGTGTTCGGGCAGTGTAGGGGGTCGTGCTGGGGCTGGTGTTTCATGGTTTAGGGCAGTGCAGTGGTGTTCGGGCAGTGTAGGGGGTCGTGCTGGGGGTGGTGTTTCAGGGTTTAGGGCAGTGCAGTGGTGTTCGGGCAGTGTAGGGGGTGGTGTTTCAGGGTTTAGGGCAGTGCAGTGGTGTTCGGGCAGTGTAGGGGGTCGTGCAGGGGGTGGTGTTTCAGGGTTTAGGGCAGTGGTGTTCGGGCAGTGTAGGGGGTCGTGCAGGGGGTGGTGTTTCAGGGTTTAGGGCAGTGCAGTGGTGTTCGGCCAGTGTAGGTGGTCTTGCTGGGGGTGGTGTTTCAGGCTTTAGTGCAGTGGTGTTCGGGCAGTGTAGGGGGTCTTGCTGGGGGTGGTGTTTCAGGGTTTAGGGCAGTGCAGTGGTGTTTGGGCAGTGTAGGGGGTCTTGCTGGGGCTGGTGTTTCAGGGTTTAGGGCAGTGCAGTGGTTTTCGGGCAGTGTAGGCGGTCGTGCTGGGGCTGGTGTTTCAGGGTTTAGGGCAGTGCAGTGGTGTTTGGGCAGTGTACGGGGGTTGTGCTGGGGCTGGTGTTTCAGGGTTTAGGGCAGTGCAGTGGTGTTCGGGCAGTGTAGGGGGTCATGCTGGGGGTGGTGTTTCAGGGATTAGGGCAGTGCAGTGGTGTACGGGCAGTGTAGGGGGTCTTGCTGGGGGTGGTGTTTCAGGGTTTAGGGCAGTGGTGTTCGGGCAGTGTAGGGGTCTTGCTGGGTGTAGTGTTTCGGGGTTTAGGGCAGTGCAGTGGTGTTCGTGCAGTGTAGGGGTCGTGCTGGGGGTGGTGTTTCAGGGTTTAGGGCAGTGCAGTAGTGTTCGGGCAGTGTAGGGGATCGTGCAGGGGGTGGTGTTTCAGGGTTTAGGGCAGTGCAGTGGTGTTCGGGCAGTGTAGGGGTCGTGCTGGGGGTGGTGTTTCAGGGTTTAGGGCAGTGCAGTGGTGTTCGGGCAGTGTAGGGGGTCGTGCAGGGGGGGGTGTTTCAGGGTTTAGGGCAGTGCAGTGGTGTTCGGGCAGTGTAGGGGTCGTGCTGGGGCTGGTGTTTCAGGGTTTAGGGCAGTGCAGTGGTGTTCGGGCAGTGTAGGGGGTCTTGCTGGGGGTGGTGTTTCAGGGTTTAGGGCAGTGGTGTTCGGGCAGTGTCGGGGGTCTTGCTGGGGGTGGTGTTTCAGGGTTTAGGGCACTGCAGTGGTGTTCGGGCAGTGTAGGGGGTCTTGCTTGGGGTAGTGTTTCAGGGTTTAGGGCAGTGCAGTGGTGTTCGTGCAGTGTAGGGGGTCGTGCTGGGGATGGTGTTTCAGGGTTTAGGGCAGTGCAGTAGTGTTCGGGCAGTGTAGGGGGTCGTGCAGAGGGTGGTGTTTCAGGGTTTAGGGTAGTGCAGTGGTGTTCGGGCAGTGTAGGGGGTCGTGCTGGGGGTGGTGTTTCAGGGTTTAGGGCAGTGCAGTGGTGTTAGGGCAGTGTAGGGGGTCGTGCTGGGGGTGGTGTTTCAGGGTTTAGGGCAGTGGTGTTCGGGCAGTGTAGGGGGTCTTGCTGGGGGTGATGTTTCAGGGTTTAGGGCAGTGCAGTGGTGTTCGGGCAGTGTAGGAGGTCTTGCTGGGGGTAGTGTTTCAGGGTTTAGGGCAGTGCAGTGGTGTTCGGGCAGTGTAGGGGTCATGCTGGGGGTGGTGTTTCAGGGTTTAGGGCAGTGCAGTGATGTTCGGGCAGTGTAGGGGGTCGTGAAGGGGTGGTGTTTCAGGGTTTAGGGCAGTGCAGTGGTGTTCGGGCAGTGTAGGGGGTCGTGCTAGGGTATGTGTTTCAGGGTTTAGGGCAGTGCAGTGGTGTTCGGGCAGTGTAGGGGGTCGTGCTGGGGGTAGTGTTTTAGGGTTTAGGGTAGTGCAGTGGTGCTTGTGTAGTGTAGGGGGTCGTGCTGGGGGTAGTGTTTTAGGGTTTAGGGTAGTGCAGTGGTGTTTGTGTAGTGTAGGGGGTCATGTTTTAGGGTAGTGCAGTGGTGTTTGGGTAGTGTAGGGGGTCGTGCTGGGGGTAGTGTTTTAGGATTTAGGTTAGTGCAGTGGTGTTGGGGTAGTGTTTTAGGGTTTAGGGTAGTGCAGTGGTGTTTGTGTAGTGTAGGGGGTCATGCTGGGGGTAGTGTTTTAGGGTTTAGGATAGTGCAGTGGTGCTTGTGTAGTGTAGGGGGTCGTGCTGGGGTAGTGTTTTAGGGTTTAGGGTAGTGCAGTGGTGTTTTTGTAGTGTAGGGGGTCATGTTTTAAGATGCAACGCTCCAATACCTGACCAGTCTGCACTACATAAAACTGCAAAAAAACTAAAAATAAAAAGTGTTTTGCACACTTTTGTCATTGGGCTATATGTGGGCTACATCTGGGTAATATTTGTGCTACATTTGGGCTCTTTTTTCACTGGTGGCCATCTTGGAAGACTTCTTTGTTATGAAGTTTCCTAATTTCCTCATTTACTGCAGTCTCCTCAGTAGAAAATACTTTCAGCTTTTTACTTTGATTCCATCAAGAAGGCATTCAGATGTGTCACACATTTGCCATAAATTCAGAATGTTATTACTCTAGTTGTTCATTAGATCACTGTAGTAAAGCTACTGCTCACCAAGGAGTTAACTGGAAGTCTACTGCTGGTATTGAAAGTGATTGTTTCAGTCTGCATGTCAGAATTTTCTAATGAAATAGAAGAGGATTTGAGATCTCACTTAAAACATGCAGTACATTTTCTTTTTGCAGCACTAACCATAATTTCTATGGCAAAATGAACCCCCTCATTTTGTTCCTTTTTAAATTAAATGTTTTAAGTGTTACCAGTTTATTCCAATCAAGATGGCTTCAGGTGTGCCATACTTTTGTCATAAGTAAGGCTGTTAGCACTCTAGTTGTTCTTTAGAACACTCTGGGAAGCTGCAGTAGAACACAAAGGAATCAACTGACAGTCTCTGCCCTTGTTGGATGTACATGTTTTACTGAGAATGTCAGACTTCATTCTCACATGACTGAGAAAGATAATGTGAATTTACAGAAAATATGCTCTCATTTTAGCTTCTGGGGCACCTTCCAAAACTGTATGGGACAAGCATGTGAAAATAGTTTTCTCTCAAACATGATTCATGATATCCCAGCAGAAGGTTTTTCACAGGGTAAAATCACCTTAGAACACACCACAATTCCTGAAATTAGTATGGTACCATCAACAAATGAATTCTAATGTAACTAAAGTCTGTTATCACCCTTTATAGTTCTCCTTTTGGTAACCCTCAAAATCTTCGATTCACTACAATGCATTTCAATGGGGTACTATCATTTATATTGGTCCCAAGATGGCTGCCAGCAATTCCAGGATGAAGTGCTGACAGCCAATCAGATCTCACGATGACATGTGTGGTTAGGCTCCGCCCAGATATATATGTGTTTTTACTTTTGATTTTCTCAGCAACTACTGAACGGATTTACACCATTTAACAAAAAGGGTTCTTTTTGAACCAAGAACTACCTCTTTGCCAAATTTGGTGTAATTCCGTTCAGCAGTTCGGGCTGTAGCCTTGCATAAAGTTTCCTATGGGAAATTGATTTTTTGACTCTTATTTTTTAATTTCTCCGCAACTACTGAACGGATTTACACCATTTAACAAAAGGGTTCTTTCTGAACCAAGAACTACCTCTTTGCCAAATTTGGTGTAATTCCGTTCAGCAGTTCGGGCTGTAGCCGTGTCTAAAGTTTCCTATGGGAAAATGAATGGGGAAAACACGTTTTGGGACCCCCTTTTTCTCGGCCCCGGCTTGACGAATCACCCTGAGACTTTCAGGGTAGGAGCGGACCGGAGCGGGCCATAAAGTTTGAAAATTTCGCGAAGATTCGTCAACCGACGCAAGAGTTATTTCAAATAGAATGTCGCGGATTTCCTATGGAAAATAGGTCCTAACTATAACTATCTACTGGCGACCGCCAGTAGATTTTATATATATATATATATATATATATATATATATATATATATATATATATATATATATATATATATATATAACGGCAGAATTCGCACTGGGTGCACGAATCCTGCCGAGAAAATGAAAAAAAAAACGAAGCATGGTGTCCCGAGCTTCATTTTAATCAGGCCCCGGGTGGGCCAGGTCTGGGAGCACTAAGTAAAATATATGCGGGGGCCCGCAGGGGGCCCCCGCAGCCCCTTGGACTGCCACCTCCCCGGGGCATGATTAATATTATGCGGGGCACGCATTCCCCCGCAGCCCCGGGGACCGCCACCTCCCCGGGGCTTTTCTAATTCATGTGTGGGGGGCTCCTGCCCCCCACGCTGCCCCGGGGACCACCACCTCCCCAGGGCATTAGTGAAATTGTGTGGGGGGCGCCTCGCGGGCCCCCCAAGTCCTGGGGACCGCCACCTCCCCGGGGCTTCAATATAAATAAAAGTGTGGGGGTTTCTGCCCTCCCACACTGCCCCGGGGACCAGCACCTCCCCGGGGCATTGACTAAATTAAATACGGGGGTCCATGGCGGACCCCCGGCCCCGGGGACCACCACCTCCCCAGGGCTTTAAGTCTGTTGGAGGGGGGCCGCGGGGCCCCCCTCACGGAGCCCTCAATGGCCCTGGGGCCCGCCACCCCCCAGGGCAGGGTCCAGCAATGTCCCGGGACATTGCAGTCAGCATGTCAGCAGCTTCCTTTGCCCAAAAGCAATGCCGGCTCCCACAGGAGGTGGGGAGCTGGCAGGGACCGCGGAGGCATTGGGGCTCCCCCCACGGTCCCCAACGTGAGGGCCGGCCCTGGGGGATGGGGTCCCAGGGGCCAAAAGTGGCCCAGGGACGGGGGGCACGCAGCCCCCCTCCCAAATATATATATATTTTTTTTTAAACAATGCAATGCCCCAGGGGATGTGGTCCCCGGCGCCGATAAAGGCCTCAGGAGGGGGGGCGCGCGGCCCCGCTCCATTAAAAATATATATAAAATATATATATATATATATATATTTTAAATATGTGGCCATGCCCCGGGGGATGAGGTCCCCGGGCCGAAATCGGCCTCGGAGGGCGGCCGCGCAGCCCCCTTCCCGTTTTTTTGTTTTTTTTAAATCTATGTCTCAGGCCCTGGGGGATGGGGTCCCCAGGGCCCAAAAATAATTAAGGGATGGGGGGTGTTGGACTTGGCCCTTTTTGCAAGGTCATCCCTGAACTTTTTTTGCCTTCCTCCTAGCCTATTTTCTGACCTGTTGTTGGTGGTTTTATGACTCTGGGCACTTTTTCACTGCTGATCAGTGCTAAAGTGCATATGCTTTCTATTGTAAATTGTTGTAATGGATGAGTGACTCCATGAATGGCCATTTGATTTACTTGTGAGACCCTAGTACAGTGCACCATGTGTGCCCAGGGCCTGTAAATCAAATGCTGCTGGTGGGCTTGCAGCACTGGTTGTGCCACCCACAGAAGCAGCTTGTAAAATGTGGCTCAGGCCTGCCATTGCAGAGCCTGTGTGCAGTCTGGGACTGCCATGTCGACTTGGCAAGTGCACACACTAGCCAGTCCCTAAACCTTCCCTTTTCTACATGTTAGTCACCCCTAAGGTAGGCCCAAGGTACTCCTGTGGGCAGGGTGCATTGTATGTGAAAGGTAGGACATGCCCTGATGTGTGTGGCATGTCCTGATAGTGAATTACAGCCAATTTAGTTTTTCACTATTGCAAGGCTATCTGTTCCCATAGGCCAGAATGGGCAGTTTGATTATAACATCTTATAAACATAACTGACCCAGGGAACAAGATAGGAAAATAAAGTTTAGTATGCCTGAACGCAGAATGTTAAAATACATCTTTCAGTGTGGGTGATTTTTACATTCTGTGTTTGAAAATAGCACTTTTAGAAAGTAGGTATTTTCTTGCCTAACCATCCAGTATGCCTCTGCTAGGTTTGTGTATTCCATGTCTGGTTTGTGAGTGACAGGGGGCTGGAGAGGGCCTTGACTCCAGCAGTCTGATGGGTCAGGGCTGGGCTGAATAGAGCCCACATTGAATAGAGAGTAGGGGGAGGAGATTTCCTTTCAGTTGCCAGAGCCTACATAGAATAGATAGTAGGGGGAGGAGATTTCCTTTCACTTGCCTGAGCCCTCATAGAATAGAGAGTAGGGGGAGGAGTTTTCCTTTCAGCTACCTGGGCCAGGTCTGCTTTCAACAATGCTGTCTCTACCTCCTGCCAGGAAGCTGCACCAGGGAGGACAGAACTTGTTTGGACTAGGTACAGACACTCTCTGCCTTCAGAGAACAAAGGATTTTGCAGAATAAATATTGGGGCCCAGACCCCAGAACTTTAGATCACTTCTGGGAATCAAGACGAACCATTTGCCAAGGAGAGAAACCAAGGAAGCTGAAGGAGGAGACTGCCCCTGTGCTGTTTGGGGTTGGCCTGCAGTGGTTTACTCATTGCCAAGAAAAGGAACTTTTGTGTGTACTTTTACTATCTTGAGGAAGATCTCCAAGGACTTGAAGCTGAGCTTGCCTCCTGTTCTGAAGTCTCAGGGACACAAAGACTTCACCCCCAGCTCCCCCTGAATTTCCTTGCTGAGAATTCTAACTGCAAAGAGGTGCCTGCTGTTGGTTGGGGCCCTCTAAAGATTGCGTGTCGCTGGGAGCTGGAAGCGCGACGCAACGAGGAAGAAGCATGTCGCAGCCGCAGCTGTTGCATCGCCGAAGAAGCGTGTCGCTGCCGCAGCAGTATGCCGTTCGCATCGCCGACGCATCGCATCACCGGAGAAGCGTGTCGCCGCCGCAGAGGTCGCAGTCGCATCACCGGAGAAGTGTGTCGCAGGGCCTGTCGCGGCTCCAAAGATCATCAGGTTCGCCGCACGGCTGCCGGGCATACACGCATCGCATCCACGTCATCGCATCGAATCAAAGACGCCATTTTGTCGCATTGCACCGGATCGTCGCATTGCATCGAGGCGCCATCTTGTCACATTGCACCGGATCACAGTAAGAAATAGATGTTTCGCCTCCTCTCCGGTAAGGAACAGACGCATCGCCTCCCCTGCGCTGCAGTAAGGAACAGGTGCGCCGCCTTCCCTGCGACCCTTTTGTTTGTTTTGCGTTACGCATCCAAGGTACTCTGAGAGTAAGGTGTCGCATTTACCACCTACATTGAACTAAGCTATTTCTACCATCTAAAGACATATTTTTGAATACTGTATTGTGGATTTTTGTCGTTTAGTCTTGTGTTAAGTCTAGATAAAGATTACTTATTTTTCTAAACTGGTGTGGTGTCCATTTGTAGTGTTTTCACTGCATTACTGTATGTGTTCACAAATGCTTTACACACTGCCTCTGAGATAAGCCTGCCTGCTCGTGCCAAGCTACCAAGGGGGTGAGCAGGGGTTATTTAAGAGTGTAGCCCCCTTACCCTGACTAGAAGCAAGGGCCCCTACTTGGTCAAAGGTACCTACCTCTGCCAACTAGAGACCCCCATTTCTAACATTGGTGGTCAGCGGTGAGGATTCTGGACTTGCATTTGTGACTCATATACAGTGATTGGTGTACACTACTAGTGAGTGCAGACCATTACGCAACCACATACTATTTTTCCCTGTTTCCTTTGGAATTTGGTTGTTGGAACTCTGGTTAGTTGTTGCACCTGTTGGGCCTTGTCAAAATGGAAGTCAACTTTTTGCACCTGCACATCTACAAGATAAGGGAACTAAAAGTATTTTGCAAGAAGAGGGGGCTACTTGTGAAGAGGAGATCCACAAGAGAGGATCTAGAAGCATCCCTATTTTATTATGAGTTACCCCGCTGGGGGCCAACACTACCAGTAGAGTCTGAGGAGGAGGAGGACTTCCCTGAAAGTGAGGGAGAAACAGAAAAGGATGGATGGCTTCTGGCTTGTGAGCAGAGGCTGAGAGAGCTTGATGAGGAGCTCAAGAGGACTGAGACCAAGAGGGCCTTAGCCCAAGAAGAAGAAATGTGTGTAGCTCAGGAAGTGAGCTTGGCTGAGTTGGAGGTGGAGTCCAGCTCAGATGGTGGCAGCGAAATTGAGTTATCCAGTGCTGAGGGAGCAGTACACACCCAGAGATGTAGCGCCTGACTTGAAGAAGGGGGTTAACATACACCAGGGGGTTCAAGGATATGAGGTAGCTCCAGTGGTGCGCAGTGTCCCTGAGGTGGATTGGGGAACTGGCACAGGGATTCATAGTCCTAGTGGTGGGAGGAACACTCTACTGACTCTAGATAAGAGGTGCAGGGAGAGGGGTTCCCCCATGGTTGAAGTCCTGGTGTGTAAGTGTGAAGACCGCCCATAAGAGTGTGGGTTGAGTGACAGAGACAGTCAGATACTGTCTTGCTAATCTCAGGAGAGTGTTGTGGGGTACGTGTGCGAGGCACTGGATGGTGAGGTGAAGGATAGTTTGGTTAACACCTGTGTGGGGCTGTGTGATTCAATTATGGGTGAGCATATTGTAAGTCCCTGTTTTCCAGAGCTATGCCAACACCTGCTGGAGTGTGAGTTCTCTGACCCCAGGGAGCTCACCCGGGAGGCAGACCTTTTGGTGGATTCCAAAGGGTCTGAAAATGCATTGGGGAGTGACCCTAAGAGGAGTGGCTCAGGTATCTTCCAGCCCAGAGTGGTGGGAGAGGTTCAGAGTAGCCCAGCTAGGTCCCGTTGTAGTGGCAAGGTTGTAGGGCCTTACGTCCTGTCTCCTAGGAGAAAGAGTGAGACTGGGATGTGTCCTGAAAGTGCCCAACCTCGGTCTCAGGGCCAAGATGGTTCCTTAAGGGAACACCAGGTAGGGAGCCTAAGCTGTACTATTGGTCCATTTGAGGGGGATCTCCTAGTGTCCGGAGAACGTGGAGTGTCTGTAAGCAGACCTCCATCAGTTCTGGTGTCTGGCAGTACCACTCCTAAGTGGAGGGTGCAGAAGTCTAGATTGAGGGGTGAGAGGGGCAGAGAGTCCCCAGTGGAAGAACCAGTGGGTCAGGGGCCAGCCAGAGGGGCTGAGTCTCCTAGGAATGACCATGGTGACACCACTTCTGTCCTGGGGGCTCTTCACGCAATGTCAGATGGACAGGGGTCGGGAGATCTGTGCCAGGCAGACTGTCACACAACACATGAGTTATGTGTTACCCTCGGGGGGGCATGAGTGCTCCCCAGGAAGTCCTGGTGCGCCAGGCAGGTGCTCAGCCGCAAGGGCTAGTCCCTGGGTTGGGAAGCCGGGTGCAGGTGTTGCCTGACCTGGAAGGAAGGACAACTGTAATCAGTGTCCCTACCGGTTTGTCTTCTGGGGGCACCACTCCAGGTGGGAGGGTGCAGGACCTCAGTAAGGGGGGCAGGGAGAGGGCAGCCTCACCCCTGACCTCTGCCCAGTCTAAGGGTACAGACCCTAAGCTGTGGTCCCAGTTGCAGGATAGAACCCCTGCACTGGTGGGCGAATTGTGCAGGACACCTGCCACAGGTGCCCTGACAATTCTGGAAGGGGGTACCGCTCCAGTTGGGAGGGTGCAGAGCCCCAAGGAGGAGGACCGGGTGTGGGAAAGCCCACCCCAGTCTCCTGTCCAGCCACCGGGTACAGGCCCGGGGTTGGTGGGTCAGTGTCAGGATGTCATACCTGACCTGACAGGAGGGAGAGTGGACCAGGGGTGCCAGGCACCTGGGGCTACTGCCCCCCGCTCTCTGACGCCACAGAGGTTGGAGAACCATGAAAGGCCTGGGACCTGGTTCTCATCACTGACAGCTGTCAGTGGCCACTATGGTTTGCTGTCCTGGTGGACAGAGTTGCCCCTGGGAGGGGGACCAGAGTCACACCCCGGGGGTGGACAGGGCCACACCTCTGTGTTGGCCATGTGGGTACTGTCTGTCTGTTGGGACACACCTGTGAGCAAGCTAAGGTTAGGTGCTGCACAGATGGTGTCCACAGGTGAGGAGAAGGGTTAGCTTAGCGGGCCCTGAGAGTATGGACAGAGGAATCCAAATGGGTTTAGACTGGCGTAGAACTGGAGTATGCCCCTGCAGTTGCGGGCCAGGGTCCATGTTCTATCGCCTAAAGCAGGGAAGCCCATCAAGGTAGTGATTGGTCTACCCTGCGTTTAGGCTGGAAGGGGTTTGTTGGACTTGGCCCTTTTTGTAGGGTCATCCCTGAACTTTTTTTGCCTTTCTCCTAGCCTATTTTCTGACCTGTTGTTGGTGGTTTTATGACTCTGGGCACTTTTTCACTGCTGATCAGTGCTAAAGTGCATATGCTCTCTATTGTAAATTGTTGTAATGGATTAGTGACTCCATGACTGGCCATTTGATTTACTTGTCAGACCCTAGTACAGTGCACCATGTGTGCCCAGGGCCTGTAAATCAAATGCTGCTGGTGGGCTTGCAGCACTGGTTGTGCCACCCACAGAAGCAGCTTGTAAAATGTGGCTCAGGCCTGCCATTGCAGAGCCTGTGTGCAGTCTGGGACTGCCATGTCAACTTGGCAAGTGCACACATTTGCCAGTCCCTAAACCTTCCCTTTTCTACATGTTAGTCACCCCTAAGGTAGGCCCAAGGTACTCCTGTGGGCAGGGTGCATTGCATGTGAAAGGTAGGACATGCCCTGATGTGTGTGGCATGTCCTGATAGGGAATTACAGCCAATTTCGTTTTTCACTATTGCAAGGCTATCTGTTCCCATAGGCCAGAATGGGCAGTTTGATTATAACATCTTATAAACATAACTGACACAGGGAACAAGATAGGAAAATAAAGTTTAGTATGCCTGAACGCAGAATGTTAAAATACATCTTTCAGTGTGGGTGATTTTTACATTCTGTGTTTGAAAATAGCACTTTTAGAAAGTAGGTATTTTCTTGCCTAACCATCCAGTATGCCTCTGCTAGGTTTGTGTATTCCATATCTGGTTTGTGAGTGACAGGGGGCTGGAGAGGGCCTTGGCTCCAGCAGTCTGATGGGTCAGGGCTAGGCTGAATAGAGCCCACATCGAATAGAGAATAGGGGGAGGAGATTTCTTTTCAGTTGCCAGAGCCTACATAGAATAGAGAGTAGGGGGGGAGATTTCCTTTCACTTGCCTGCGCCCTTATAGAATAGAGCGTAGGGGGAGGAGTTTTCCTTTCAGCTACCTGGGCCAGGTCTGCTTTCAACAATGCTGTCTCCACCGCCTGCCAGGAAGCTGCACCAGGGAGGACAGAACTGGTTTTGACTAGGTACAGACACTCTCTGCCTTCAGAGAACAAAGGATTTTGCAGTATAAATATTGGGACCCAGACCCCAGAACTTTAGATCACTTCTGGGAATCAAGACGAACCCTTTGCCAAGGAGAGAAACCAAGGAAGCTGAAGGAGGAGACTGCCCCTGTGCTGTTTGGGGTTGGCCTGCAGTGGTTTACTCATTGCCAAGGAAAGGAGAAAAGGAACTTTTGTGTGTACTTTTACTATCTTGAGGAAGATCTCCAAGGGCTTGAAGATGAGCTTGCCTCCGGTTCTGAAGTCTCAGGGACACAAAGACTTCACCCCCAGCTCCCCCTGAATTTCCTTGCTGGGAATTCTACCTGCAGAGAGGTGCCTGCTATTGGTTGGGGCCCTCTAGAGACTGCGTGTCGCTGGGAGCTGGAAGCGCGACGCAACGAGGAAGAAGCGTGTCGCCGTTGCAGCTGTTGCCGTCCCATCGCCGAAGAAGCTTGTCGCCACCGCAGCAGTTTGCCGTTAGCGCATCGCATCACCGGAGAAGCGTGTCGCCGCCGCAGAGGTCGCCGTTGCATCACTGGAGAAGCGTGTCGCAGGCCCTACGCGGTTCAAAGATCATCAGGTTCGCCGCACTGCCGCCGGGCGTGCACGCATTGCATCCACGTCATCGCATCGCATCAAAGACGCCATTTTGTCGCATCGCACCGGATCGTTGCATCGCATCGAGGCGCCATCTTGTCGCATCGCACCGGATCACAGTAAGAAATAGACGCTTCGCCTCCTCTCCGGTAAGGAACAGACGCATCGCCTCCCCTGCGCTGCAGTAAGAAACAGGTGCGCCGCCTCCCCCAAAGCAAGGAACTGACGCATCGCCTTCCCTGCGACCCTTTTGTTTGTTTTGCGTTACGCATCCAAGGTACTTTCAGAGTAAAGTGTCGCATTTACCATCTACATTGAACTAAGCTATTTCTACCATCTAAAGTCATATTTTTGAATACTGTATTGTGGATTTTTGTCGTTTGGTCTTGTGTTAAGTCTAGATAAAGTTCACTTATTTTTCTAAACTGGTGTGGTGTCCATTTGTAGTGTTTTCACTGTATTACTGTATGTGTTCACAAATGCTTTACACACTGCCTCTGAGATAAGCCTGCCTGCTCGTGCCAAGCTACCAAGGGGGTGAGCAGGGGTTATTTAGGAGTGTAGCCCCCTTACCCTGACTAGAAGCAAGGGCCCCTACTTGGTCAAAGGTACCTACCTCTGCCAACTAGAGACCCCCATTTCTAACAGGGGGCTAAACAGCCCCTCTTCCAAAACATAAAGGAAAAAAAAGCTGCCATCTTGCCGGAGGCCCCGCCCCCTCCCTGCACCACTCTGCAAACCACCTCCTGGCGCGTTGGGGGATTAAGTCCCCTAGAATCTTAAGCGTCCTTAGGGGCCAACTAGCCCACCAAGTACCTCCAGTAAGCCCCACAAAATGGGGCGATGAGGTCCACAAGTGTACTGAGGACCTCAGGACTAAAGTGGACTTCATTCCCCGAGCAGCAGTGCGCCGTTCTCCACCACTCTGAAAATGCGCCTCCTTCACACTATGGGTTTGGGGATGAAGTCCACTTTACTCCTGAGGGACTTTGGGGGCCAAGAAGCCCTCCTGTAAGTCCCACGCAGCGGAATTCTTGAGCGCTGGTTGGAGGCCCAGCCCCCTTTCTGCACCACTCTGCAAATGCAACTACTACGTAATTATTATAAATTAGCATTTGAAAAACCTTAGAAATTCACTGAAAAAAAATATAGGTTTCAGGGACGTTATAGTTAGTAATTAGCATTTAAAAAACCTTAGAAATTCACTTTAAAAAAAACAGGTTTCAGGGACGTTATAGTTAGTAATTAGCATTTAAAAAAACCTTCGAAATTCACTGGAAAAACATAGGTTTCAGGGATGTTATAGTTAGATGGACATTTCACTCGTACAAAACCAGAGAAATTCGGCCGTTATAGTCAGTTGAGCTAACTATAATTCCCGCCCCCGCAATGCACTGCTGATGACGTCACATACATTACTGATGACATCACTGATATCTCAAATGACATCACTGATGACATCATCCAGTTAATATCTGATCCACCTCCTCACACCCTAATATAACCTTTCATGCACTCACTCTAAAATGCAGACTACCATTCTCGAAACCATAGAGACACCAATACCAGTTAGTACATACCCACTCACTGATTCATAGGTCTACACACATCCACTCACTCATTGATACAGTCACTCATACATGCAGTCACTCATCAATACAGCGTCTGATATATGCACTCATACACCCATACAGACACTCACATACTGTCACTTACCCATAGAGTTACTCACACACCTAGTCAGTCACCAAAAGAATCAATAACACTGCCTTTTACTCAACTATACAGTTATACACACACCACCTCACTTACTCATACAGATACTAACACATACTTACTCTCTTCTACAATCACTGACACAAGCACACACTCATGCATACAGCCACTCACAATCACTCACTCTCACATATAGTTAGTTATATACTCCAACACTCACATATACTGCCTTTCACATATGTAGTTACTCACACATATACCACTGAGACATCCATTCACTCACAGCCATACGCACACTCACTCACCCATACAGCCCCTCGAAGACGCACTCATGAACCCATACACCCACTAAATCACCCACTCACACATCCATGCAGGGAGTTACACCCCCCCACTCACCCACACAGACACTCAGGCACCCATACAGATACTCAGACAACCAATCATTAACCCATATAGACACTCATGTAGCTACTCACCAACCCATGCAGCCACTTACACACCAACTGACAGACTGATACAGACATTCACACAGATTAGTCATTCACCCATACATTCACTAAGACACATTTACTCACTCACTTATACAGTGAGTCACGCACCCACTAAATCATCCATTCCAACACTCATACACCCACTCATTCTTCAATACACCTTTGCATATCTATATATAACATTCTTAAACTTTTAAAAATCACCCAGTCTCTGGATGATGTCATGAGTGATGTCATCAGTGAAATAATTTGAGATGTCATCAGTGATGTCACTGACCATGTCATGAGTGATGTAATGTGTGACGTCATCACAGCAGTGCATTGCAGGGGCACGAGTTATAGTTAGCTCAACTAACTATAACGGCCGAATTTCTCTGGTTTTGTACAAGTGAAATGTCCAACGAACTATAACGTCCCTGAAACCTATGGTTTTTTCAGTGAGTATATATATATATATATATATATATATATATATATATTCACTGAAAAAACCATAGGTTTCAGGCATCGTTATAGTTAGAAATTAGCATTTAAAAACCTTTGAAATTCACTGAAAAAACCATAGGTTTTAGGGACAGGTATAGTTAGTTGGACATTTCACTCGTACAAAACCCGTGAAATTCCCCGTTATAGTTAGTTCAGCTAACTATAACTCGCGCCCAGCAATGCACTGCTGATGACGTCACATATTACATCACTCATGACATGGTCAGTGACATCACTGATGACATCTCAAATGACATCACTGATGACATCATCCAGTGACTGTGTTTCTATAAAGTTTAAATATGTTTAATATATATGCCAAGGTGAATTGAAGAATGAGTGGGTGTATAAGTGTCTGGATGGATGATTTAGTAGGTGCATGACTGACTCTATAAGTGAGTGAATAAACGTATCTTACTGAATGCATGGGTTAGTGACTAAACTGTGTGAATGTCTGTATCCGTCTGTCTGTTGGTGTGTAAGCGGCTGCATGGGTTTTGCGAATAGCTACATGAGTGTCTACATGGGTTATTGATTGGTTGTCTGAGTATCTGTATGAGTGCCTGAGTGTTTGTGTGGGTGGGGTGTGTGTGACTGCGCATAGATGTGTGAGTGGGTGATTCACTGGGTGCATGGTTTCAAGAGTGCATCTGTGATGGACTGTATGGGTGGGTGAGTGTGTGTATGGGTGTGTTAGTGAGTGAATGTATATCTTAGTGGTACATGTGTGAGTAACTAATATGTCAAAGGCAGTATATATGTGTGTTGGAGTATATAAATGGCTATAAGTGAGAGTGTGTGATTGTGAGAGTGGCTGTATGGATGAGTGTGTACTTGTATCAGTGATTGTATAAGAGCGTAAGAATGTGCTAGAATTTGTATGAGTAAGTGAGCTGGTGTGTGTATAACTGTATAGGTGAGTAAATGGCAGTGTGATTAATTATTTGCATGACTGACTAGGTGTGTGAGTACCTCTATGGATGAGTGGCGGTGTGTGAGTGTCTATGTAGGTGTATAAGTGCATATGAAAGTCCTGTACTGAGTGACCGTAAGTATGAGTGACTGTACGGGTGAGTGAGTAGATGTGTGTGTGTAGACCTAAGAATCAGTGAGTGTGTATGTAGTTATTGGTGTTGGAGTGTCTATGGTTTTGACAATGGCAGTCTGTAATTTACAGTGGGTGTATCAAAAGTTATATTAGGGTGTGAGAAGATGCATCAAATTATCACATGGATGATGTCAGTGATGTCATCAGTGATGTAATTTGAGATGTCATCAGTGATGTCACTGACCATGTCAGGAGTGATGTAATATGTGACGTCATCAGCAGTGCATTGCGGGGGCGCGAGTTATAGTTAGCTGAACTAACTATAACGGGGGAATTTCACAGGTTTTGTACGAGTGAAATGTCCAACTAACTATACCTGTCCCTAAAACCTATGGTTTTTTCAGTGAATTTCAAAGGTTTTTTAAATGCTAATTTCTAACTATAACGTGCCTGAAACCTAAGGTTTTTTCACTGAATTTCTAAGGTTTTTTAAATGCTAATTTCTAACTATAACGTGCCTGAAACCTATGGTTTTTTCAGTGAATATATATATATTTATTATACTATGTATACATGTGAAAATGTCTCGGTCCCCTGTTTGCCTCGGTGGCACGGAAAAAATGGGTGGAACTGACGTCAGCACGCCGACGAGGTCCTCTAATGGCTCCGATGACGTCATACGGTGTCGCGAGCGGAGCCGTGCTCGTTGACGTGGGAGAGCTAGGAAAGAATTTCCGTGGAATGCTGGTGCAGGGATATTCACCTAAGTGTTCAGGCTAGTCCTTTGGGAGCAACTGTTTATGTTGCCACTCCAGAAACCGAAACCAGTGATCCGAGGGCAGAGGCCCTGCAGATGGCACACGAGGTGGGGTGCCCAGTCGTGTGCACCGACGGGGCAGCGAGTGACAAGCACCACGACCCACAAAAAGGTAACGAGGGCACTGAATAACACAGGATCTTCTCTTTGTATCTGGCAGGAACAACGAAGTTAAAATGCCCTAGTACCAAAATGTAGAATTAGTGCTACAACGGTCTTCAAGAGGACCTGCGATGCCGCTTCTGCCTCCCGTACACTGGAGGCGGCACATGGGTCACGCGGTACGGTCATACTGCGGTGGGACGCACACTCGTTGACCTCTCATGGCACTGCTCCACACTTCAGGGAGGACGCTTTCCATTAGCTATGTTTTCTGATGACATGTCGCGCCGGCCCCGTCCAACAACAGAACTCCTTTAGATCCAAACAGACTCTTCCACTCTCTCACCGGAAGTGAAACCAGGCCACGCGGACACTTTCACAATACAACAGCCGGGAATGCACTTTTCAGTAAAAAAACCACATTCCTTCCTCCTAATTAATCAAATAAACGTCTCACTGAAGAACAGGGGCCAGCTTCGATCGGTAAACAGCCGTTACAACAACTTTTGCTTTGCGATACCATTATAACGCAGGCATTACCACGCATGCGTTGTACATCACAAAGTCATTACTACGCATTTTTTTAGAACGCATGGTCATTTACAACGCATGCCTTTACAACAAATTTTGTTGTAAAGGTATGTATGGTAAATGACCATGCGTCTAAAACATGTAGACGATCCATGTCGTTGTAAGGAAACAGAGGCTGTTCCGTTTCCTCACAATGACCTGCACCGCCCCTCAGAGATGACGTGAAGCAGGAACCACGAGGAGAGAGGAACCATGAGGAGTGAGAGGTAAGGGGGATTGGGCATGGGGTGGGGGTTTCTTTCTAGGGTTTAGGGTAGTGCAGTGGTGTTTGGGTGGTGTAGGGGGTCGTGCTGGGGGTAGTGTTTTAGGGTTTAGGGTAGTGCAGTGGTGTATGGGTAGTGTAGGGGGTCGTGGCTGGGGTAGTGTTTTATGGTTTAGGGTAGTGCAGTGGTTGTGTAGGGGGTCATGCGGGGGGTAGTGTTTTATGGTTTAGGGTAGTGCAGTGGTGTTCGGGTAGTGTAGGGGGTCGTGCTGGGGGTAGATTTAGGGTTTAGGGTAGTGTAGTGGTGTTTGGGTAGTGTAGGGAGTCGTGCTGGGGTAGTGTTTTAGGGTACTGCAGTGGTGTTTGTGTAGTGTAGGGGGTTGTGCTGGGGGTAGTGTTTTAGGGTTTATGTTAGTGCAGTGGTGTTTGGGTAGTGTAGGGGTAGTGCTGGGGTAGTGCTTTAGGGTTTAGGGCAGTGCAGTGGTGTTTGTGTAGTGAAGGGGTCATGCTGTGGGTAGTGTTTTAGGGTTTAGGGTAGTGCAGTCATGTTTGTGTAGTGTAGGGGTGGTGTTTTAGGGTATAGGGTAGTGCAGTGGTGTTTGGGTAGTGTAGGGGTCATGCTGGGGTTAGTGTTTTAGGGTTTAGGGTAGTGCAGTGGTGTTTGGGTAGTGTAGGGGGTCGTGCTGGGGATAGTGTTTTAGGGTTTAGGGTAGTGCAGTGGTGTTTGTGTAGTGTGGGAGGTCATGCTGGGGGTATATTTAGGGTTTAGTGTAGTGCAGTGGTGTTTGGGTAGTGTAGGGAGTCGTGATGGTGGTAGTGTTTTAGGGTTTAGGGTAGTGCAGTTATGTTTGGGTAGTGTAGGGTGTCGTGCTGGGGGTAGTGTTTTAGGGTTTAGGGTAGTGCAGTGGTGTTTGGGTAGTGGAGGGGTAGTGTTTTAGGGTTTAGGGTAGTGCGCCCAACCAGCCACAATATCCGTGGACAAAGGGATCCTGACTCTTTGGAATGCTCCGTCAATTGAATAATTTGGGTCAAGGGCCCTACCACGTCCAAGACCTATCAATTCCTTTCTTGGGATCCCTCATATACTTGGAGAAAAAGGTACATAGTTTCTCATTAATTTCAGGCGTGTGTGCCACCTTCCCCTTCAGTGAGGGCCTGGGGCATTCTCCCTCATCCTATTCCTGACCTCCCTTTCAAGGGGTTAGCAATACGTAACT